>OY978529.1:13363638-13963638 GCA_963854835.1 Megamerina dolium
AAAACTTGCGTACGTCAGTCGCGGTGTATGTCGCAATAAACGCACTGTTTGCGCAACACAACATTGACTTTGGAGATAAGTTTGTATTATTTCCCAACGTTGTTCAAGCGTAAAGGTATTCATTTCGTTCCGTGAAGATAAGATACTGACTTTTCGTCAAGATATCCAGGGGGAAAGAGCTGACACTGTAAAAATAACATATGATTAAAAAACCACTAAATCATACACCCTGTATATATAATTGAATATGGTTTGCCACATTGACACCATAAATGATAACAATAATTATGAGTGATGATGGAAGCTTATCTGTAGACTATATATAGATCGATTTCATACGTGATGCACATAAAATTTATTATTGTTATACCCTGCATAATGCAATATGCATGGTATATTCATTTCGGTCAGATGTTTGTGTCCACTTGAAGGAATCTCCGGAGACATAGACATAGATATATATTCGTGATCAGCGTCGATTAAATTTTCGATTTAACGATGTCCGTCCGTCCGTCCGTCCGTCCGTCCGTTTGTCTGTCACCTGGCTGGTTCGCACGATAACTTGAGTAAATATTGAGCTATTTCGATGAAATTTGGCATAAGTAATCTATGATCCAAGGGTACAGAGGGAATTGATATTGGGCATGATCGGCCAATAACCACGCCCACACCAAGCATTCAAAGCGACTAACCTCGAAATTTTCAAAATCTTTAACTTGCTATAACTCACATAATATGCGACTTGGGACAACAATATTTGGCACATAGACTTATATTATACTACTATATAACCTCGCCAAAAGTGGTTGAGCCACGCCTACGTTTTAGCGTAGCTCTCATACAAAGTGTCTGTACTTCTTTTAAATTGAAACAGCTGTAACTTCTACAATCTTCCGTCTAGAATAACCATAATTGACACTTAGATTAATATGGTAGTCGGAAATAATATGGCAGAAAATCAGTGTGCCACGCCCACTGCTTTTTGGGTCTCCCATACAAAGTTGCGGAAATTAAAAAAAATGTTACCGGTTATAACTTGCAAACTATTCAGCGTAGAATAACAAGATATAAGGTATGGAATAGTATTGTACGAGCAACTAGACTCACTTGAAATGGGTGCGCCACGCCCACTGTTTATTGTAGCCCCCATACAAATTTTAAATTGAAACAGCTGTAACTTCGGCAATCTTCTGCCTAAAATAACCATAATTGACACTTAGATTAATATCGTAGTCGGAAATAATCTGGCAGAAAATCAGTGTGCCACGCCCACTCCTTCATGAGTCTCCCATACAAAGTCGAGGGAATTAAACTAAAACTTTTAAGCTCCATAACTTACAAACCATTTAGCGTAAAAGAACGAGATTTTAGGTATGTATTAGTATTGTACGAGCAACTAGGGTCATAGAAAATGGGCGCGCCATGCCCACTGTTTATTGCAGCCCCCATACAAAATGACTGAAATTCTTTTAAATTTAAACAGCTGTAACTTCGGCAATCTCCTACCTAAAATAACCATAATTGACACTTAGATTAATATCGTAGTCGGAAATAATCTGGCAGAAAATCAGTGTGCCACGCCCACTCCTTCATGAGTCTCCCATACAAAGTCGAGGGAATTAAACTAAAACTTTTAAGCTCCATAACTTACAAACCATTTAGCGTAAAAGAACGAGATTTTAGGTATGTATTAGTATTGTAGGAGCAACTAGACTCACAGGAAATGGACGCGCCACGCCCACTGTTGATAGTAGCCGCCATGCAAAATGACCTAATTTCTTTTAAATTGAAATAGCTGTAACTTCTGTATGCTTCTGTCTAGAACAGTCATAATTAACACTTAGGTTAATATGGTAGTCGGAAATAATCTGCCGAAAAATCAGCGTACCATGCCCACTTCTTATTGGGGCTCCCATACAAAGTTGAGGAAATTAAACAAAAATGTTAACCACCATAACTTAGAAACTATTCAACGTAGGACACCAAATTTAAGGTGTGGATTAACGTTGAAAAATTAATTGGATTTACTAGAAAGTGGTAAGCCACGCCCACTTTTATATAGCTCCCATACTAAGCCTCGGAATTATCTTAAAATCCTTTTACTTCGTCAAAGTCAACCACATTTCGGGTGTAAATTAGTAGTATATGCAAAAATTGTTTCTCGAAAAGTGGAAATAAAAGAAAAGTTGGATATTCGAGTAAACTTTTTATATATAAATCTACATATGCAGGGTATAGTTTGGTCGGCCCCAGTCGACTGTAAGGAGATTTTTTTAACACAATTGTATTTTCCTTCATGGTTTCATTATCGTTATCGAATTATCGTAAGGAAAGTATAAGAACAAATACGCCATAAGGTTAAAAGCGAGAAGCTGTCGAAGTTGCCGACTTAATAACAATACATCAGATGCTTTTTTATGCCTTTAGCATACGTAATGTACATACGCATTGTGTTGTTATATTGTACTTGTGATGCTGTGCTATGTGATGAGTGATTGAATGATGGCATATATAGATATGAATACAGTTAATGAAAATGAGTTTGTGATGTACCTACTAAATTTTTCAAAGTTGGCATTTGTTGTTGTTGTTGTTGTTGTGAAAGTGAGATGCACAGCTGAAATATGGCCGATGGTAGCAATGGTGCAAAGTATGAAAGATATATATAGATATAAGGTGTTAGTAGATATTTAGGAGCACAAATGCTTTTTATTATTCCTACGCCATGCTGCACATGTTTTTTCTATGTATGCAGAAGAGAAATGCATACGTCTCAAAATTTTTTAAAATCGCAATAATACAAGTTATACTCAAAAGAATCTGAAAACATACATAAAAAAAAATATATATTTTGACGATTGGCTGAAGCACGCTAAGTCTTTCAGTAGGTCCCTTCTAATACTATCCAAAAGTTAACACGCACAACAGTAATGGAAGAAAAGCTCGGCCAATGGGCCCTTCGGGGTTTTAAGTGCCACATATTTATTTATTTTTTATTTTTTAATAATTTTTCAAGATCCTCAGCGCTAAATGGAAACTTTAAAATCGATTAAATAAAAATTGAAGTGCTAAAGCAAATGGCTCAAATCGTATTGATGTATATTGTCAGATTCTTTTCGATTTCCTCATGTGTACAAAGAGAAGTGTGATTTTGTCGGACGGACACAATATGGAGAGGTATTGGGTGATCCAAGCAGACATACTTTTTTTAATAGCCTTTTTTTGACAGATCACGTGTGAGTCGTGCCATGCTGACATGTTATTTTTGTTTAGTATTGTTTGGCATTTCATCATGGAAAGACTTTCTCCTGAACAACGTTTACAAATCGTTCAACTTTATTACGAAAATTCATTTTCTGTGAGGAATGTGGTCCGTGCACTTCGCTCAACTTATGGTCAACATAATCGGCCTACTGAGCGTACTATTCGCAACACCATCACCCATCTTGAGACCCAGCATTCATTATTGAATAATATTCGACCGAATAGACCACGTCCAGCACGCAGTGAAGAAAATATAGCGGCCGTAGCTGAGAGTGTACACGAAGACCGTGGAGAATCGATTCGGCGCCGTTCGTAGCAACTCGAACTGACGTATGGAACGACTTGGCGCATTTTACGTCGAGATCTTAAATTGAAAGCGTACAAAATACAGCTTGTGCAAGAACTGAAGCCGCCCGACCTTCCCAAGCGACACCGCTTCACTCTATGGGCTCTTGAAAAGTTCCAAGAAGATCCGACGTTTTCGAGCCAAATTTTATTCAGCGATGAGGCCCATTTCTGGCTCAATGGGTATGTAAACAAGCAGAATTGCCGCATTTGGGATGAAGAGCAACCTGAAGAGATTCAACAGCTGCCACTTCATCCAGAAAAAACAACGGTTTGGTGTGGTTTGTGGGTCGGAGGAATCATTGGTCCATATTTCTTCAAAAATGATGTCGGTGAGAACGTAACCGTCAATGGCGACCGTTATAGTGCCATGATATCCGACTATTTGATGCCTGAAATTGAAGCTCGTGATCTCGGCGACATTTGGTTTAAACAAGACGGCGCCACTTCCCACACATCGCATCAATCAATGGATTTATTGAGAGAACACTTCGGTGAGCAGATAATTTCACGTTTTGGGCCGGTCGATTGGTCACCAAGATCGTGTGATATCACACTGTTAGACTTTTTCCTGTGGGGATATGTAAAGTCTAAAGTTTATGCGGACAAACCCTCTTCGATTCAGGCCTTGGAGCAAAACATCATGAGTATCATTCGCCAGTTACCAGTCGAAATGCTCGAACGAGTCATCGAAAATTGGACTGAAAATATCTAAAATAAAATAAAAAATAAATATTTGGCACTTAAAGCCCCAAAGGGTTCATAGGGCGAGCTTCTCTTCCATTACTGTTGTGCGTCTTAAATTTGGACAGTATTAGAAGGGACCTACTTATTTTAGCCGGTTACGAACGGCAGAACACTTGTGACATCACTTTTTCTGAGCTTTGTCACAGAGTTCTTTAAGAAGCTTTTTCATGGCAAGTTGTTACTGTCGGAAGAATTGCCAATTGCTTGCCGACAGGTGGGTACCATTCGAAAGAAATTTCTTATCGATATTAAATTTATTATGCATCAGCCGGGGATTGAACCACGACCTACAGATCAGAAGGCGAACACACTAACCACTGAGCTACGGCACCCATTGAAAATATCTACTTATACATATACTCGAAATATAAATCCAATAAATACACTCTATTACTGAGTATTTGCTTGCACTTAACGCTGAGTTGTATTAGTAGTATTCATATTCATATATACATTTCATTCCATTTTTAGTAGTGTTGTGTTAAATTAGTGCGATTTTCTGCAATTTCAATGCTATTTGAACCTTTTCTTATAAGCACACACGTTCGTGCATACATCCATGTAAAAAATAATAAATATAAGACGGAAAGAGGGCAGTAAAAGAGCAATATAATATACTTGCAGAAAAATGCAATGCTAATTTAAATTTCAACTGAAAGGCTCAATAATCTACATATACAATATTTGTAATATAGGTAGATATTATGCGAATAAAATCGACCTACATAATTCGTCATTAGTACTACGAAAGTATTCTAATTCCATATTTGAATAAAGACATACAAAACATCATAAAAAAGATGTTGGACAATGTGGTTGAAGACAGAATACTATTAAGTTCTCACTCTCATAACATTGGTAACAATATCATTATTAGCACAGTTTGTTGTGAACACTCTCTACATTACTGCTTCACATACATAAGAATTTAATGAAGTGAAATGTGTTCATAAATTTTCAATAATGATATAAGTTTGAAGCAGCGATGGCAATAAAAACAACATTAAATTGCAATATTGTATTTCTTTTCTGTATTGCTTGTTTTTGTTTTACTTATATTCTATTATATTGATGAATAGCTGAAACAGAAAGAAGGCGAGGGAAAATGGGCAGCCTTCTTTTTCGTTTTGTCCAAGGTCCTTAAAGTAGTTATGAGCTCTTTTATTATACATATATACATTCATTGTATTTGCAGATGTGTCTAAAAGTTATAAAAACAAAAAAATTTGAGGTAGAAATAATGAAAAGATGACAAATTAGATTAATTTCTTGAATACACATAAATGCATGAATAGCAATTTAATTTTATTAGAGCAGTCACATATACATATATTTGGTGATACAAAGTTCACAACGAAATTATGCCATAGAAAAGATCATTGAAATTCAGCGGTTGCGCTGGCTAGGTCATGTCGTGCGAATAAAAGAGAACACGCTCCATCTAAGAAGGTGTTATATTCGGCAAAGAGGCTGACCCAACCTCCGGTGGAAAGACCGGAGTAGTTTAAAACTTCTCAGCGATTGAAATCTCTAACTGGCCCCAGCTACCTAAGGAAAGAGTTGGCTGGTGAAGCATGCTAGATACGGCCTAAATCGATTTTCGAGTAAGTAAGTCTTACTTATTAGACATTACCCCTTCTGAGTACCACTGAAGTCGTTCAGTACAAAACTCGTTCAACCATAAGTCATTCCAAATAGAGGTGAAACCGATTTTTTTTCAGCGAAGAATTATGTCCATACTTTTTAAGAGTCTCACGAAAACCCACGGATCTACCAAGTGGTTTTATAAGGAACAAAATAAATAATATCCGAATGATTGTGAGTAAAACAACTGAAAAATTTGTATGGTGTCTAGCAGTTGTCATAAATCCTTGATGACTGATGAGTCTTGCCATTTTTCTGCAAGCAATGTATAAAAATAATTGTGTTTATACACCTTAGAATCAGTCGTCTGCCGTAGAGCCTAGAAGAACAAGGTACTCCTGCAGAGAGCATAATCCAATAGCATAATCCAAGTTTGGTAGATATCGGCTTTGAAGGTCGTTTCAGATGGATCTCTTTGAGATCTTGACCAACCCATACAACTTTCATGTTACGAGTCCCCAACATACATAAATATTTGCATCGCCTAATGCTTTTTTTGTGTCATTGAGTTCAGCTTGACTTTTTGTGTGAAGAAAATCTTTGACATCTCAATCTTGAGCACGAAATTTGTTAAGGCGCCTCTAGCACTGACGATTTTGAGAATATCATCCTCATTAGTATTAAGTAATTTTTCACAGCCATGCTTTCATTGAAAAACATACCAACTTGCATTGAATTCCCTGAGAAATGTTTCTTCAGGTCAAAAGGGATTATGAGTGAAAGTGATTTTAAATATTCAATCGTTCCATAAGCAAATAAATTACAAACTTAAATTAATTATATGAGAATTCTTTAAACTTTCATCCAATTTAAGCAACAAATTGCCTGTGCTCCTTGTCTTACAACAAAAAATCATGCTAAAATGAAAATTTAAATATCTACGATGATGACGATGACGACGAAAACAAAGCCGCACATGAAAATGCAAATTTTGTTTGACAATATTTAAATTGGAAAGTTTTTTTTTTTTGAAATTTTCGATCAAACTCTTTGAAGTTTGTTCATTTGTCAGTTTGCTCGATTGGCGTTGTCAAATGTTTGTGCATTTTAAAAAGAGTCTGCTGAAGCTCGATACGAAAAAATCGTTTTGTTGAATAGCAAGATAATTTAGAAGTAGTAATGTTAGACTATTGCGTCATTTTAGGTCATATTTAACAACAACAAATACGTTGCTATTTTCAGCGGAATTTCAGGAGTATTAGAACGTACCAGCAGCAGATGTTATCAAACGTTTTTATTATTCTTTACAATATGATCAAATTTAATCCTCCTCACAAAAAAGTTTTCTTCACACTTTCTGTTGTTGTTGTTGTTGCTTTTGCAATTTAATTTTATAAAATTTACGTGAAGATAATTGTTGGTGTAGTGAGAAAATGATTATGACTTTATTGAAAATTTCCGCGATACTTTCGCATTGGCCAAAAGAAAAGAGGCTGACTATCTGTATCTTCGCGAATCTGTCGGGTCGCTCTAAAAGTAGTAGTAAAGGGTTATCCATTTCGCGGTTTCAAAAGTATAGGGCTAGAATTCGACATCTGTCAAACTGAGTTGTTAAAACAATTTCTTTCTTTTTCAGTTCAAAGTCTGACATTTGCGAAAATGGATCGCTTAACTATCTCACAACGCATTAAAATTGTAAAAACCTACTACAAAAATGGTGATTCTGCCACAGCCACATATCGTGCTTTAAGAGGAGATTATGGTTTACATAATCGTCCAACTACGCAAGCAATTGGCAAAATTGTGAAGAAATATGAAGAGACTGGATCGGTTACAGATATTGTAAGGCCTGTGCATCATCGTTTCGCTCGTACCACCGAAAATATCGCTGCTGTAAGTGAAAATGTTGCCGAAGACCCGAATGTGTCGATTCCTCATCGTTCTCAGGAATTAGGACTGTCTTACGGCACATTATGGCGTATTTTGCATTTGGATCTACACCTACATCCATATAAAATCCAGCTCACACAACAACTGAAGCCAGCTGACCATTCACGACGTCGTAGATAGTAAATACGTCGAATGGGTGCTTGAACAATAGGCGGTGGACGGCGAATAATCGAACAAAATTTTCTTCAGCGACGAAGCACTTTTCTCACTCGGTGGGTATGTTAACAAACAAAATTGTCGTATTTGGGGTTCTGAGAATCCTCAAGTAATTGAAGAGAGGCCACTACATCCACAAAAAGTCACTGCTTGGTGCGCTCTTTGGTCCGGAGGTGTGATTGGACCTTACTTCTTCGAAAACGACGATGGAACGACTGTCACCGTCAATTCGGAGCGTTATGGTCATATGATAACCGACTTTTTTTTTGCCTGCTATTGAAGAATACGACTTAGAGAATATGTGGTTTCAACAAGATGGTGCCACATGCCACACAACTCGAGCGAATATGGCTTTATTGCAAGAGAAATTTTCTGGCCGCGTAATTTCTCGTCGTGGCGATATCAAGTGGCCACCAAGATCATGCGATTTGACACTGCTTGACTTTTTTTTGTGGGGCTACGCGGAAGACCGTGTTTATGCAGATAAACCTTTAACTCTTGAGCACCTAAAAACCAACATTCATCACGTTATGGCTGAGATACCGCCCAATATGTGTCAAAAAGTGGTCGAAAATTACCTCAAAAGAATCGATGGTTGCAACAATTCGCATGGTGGTCATTTAAATGATGTAGTATTTCACACATAATGTCAACGTTCAAACTTTATAATAAAAAAGAAATATGATAAAAAATATTTTATATGTGTTTTATTTACATTTATTTTTGAAACCGCAAAATGGATAACCCTTTACAATACAACAAAATATATGTATTTATATTTATAAATGTAAGTGCAAGTGCGAGAAATGTTAAAATTCCTTCTTCCTAAGTATTGTTATCAGTATGAATTAGTTAGTAGCCATAGTTATGTAGTATGTACTCATATCGGCAATAGCTTGAGAAGAAAACTTTTCAAATTTGTCAAATATGTATAATTTTTTAGTGTTCATTGTGATCTACTTCTTCATTTTGATACATATTCAACAAAATATTCAAATAAAATATTTAAAAATTAATTAATCATGAACACGAAATCACAATAAATAATAAATCATAAGAAAGTTGTGCAACATACTTTTAGGTATTCGATTCCTCGCATTTTTATACAATACTATTCAAAAGCTAGTGTGGGTGCCGTAGCTCAGTGGTTAGTGTGTTCGCCTTCTGATCTGTAGGTCGTGGTTCAATACCCGGCTGATGCATAACAAATTTAATATCGAAAAGATTTTTCTTTCGAACGGTACCCACCTGTCGGCAAGCAATTGGCAATTCTTCCGACAGTAACAACTTGCCATGAAAAAGCTTCTAAAAAGAACTCTGTGACAAAGCTCAGAAAAAGTGATGTCACAAGTGTTCTGCCGTTCGGAACCGGCTAAAAAAGTAGGTCCATTCTAATACTGTCCAAAATTTAAGACGCACAACAGTAATGGAAGAGAATCTCGGCCAATGAGCCCTTTGGGGTTTTAAGTGCCACATAGTTATTTTTTATTTATTCAAAAGCTAATGTGATCATTGCAGATGACGGATTTTCAGCTTGATAACTTTAAAGTTGATAAGGTTTATAACGCAAAGTGGGCGTCTTCTACAATTTATTCGACTAATTTTTGAATATGTCTATTAATTAGTAAACATAATCGGAATTGCGGAATTTCAGCTTGTTAAATATATACGCTCATACGAAGAGTGTGAAAATATATATTAGGCAACATTATTCTTTATGGGAGGCTAGCATTTTTTATATTCGATATTGCCCAATCAATTCGTTGGCTTGGTGAATCACGAACTTAACTTTTTGAGTGTAGGGTACAATTTTTTTTTTTTTTTTTTTTTTGTTAGCTTATTTTTTTTTTATTGAATCTTTCTTAAATACAAGAAACTAACAATAAGTATTCAAATCTTACAAACTAAATAAAACTATGTGATATCCCCTACGTTCCATCACAATTTGGTGAGTCGCGAGATGTAGCAATTTTACAGCATATTCAGTGTGTCTTTTCTTTTTAATCGACGATGCCCCTTGCTCAGCAACAATTGCCTAGCAAGGGGATTCGGATGATTGTGTAATTTTTGAATGTAGCTTCTGCAGGACATTGCAACTTCCTCAGAAATTGTGGATACATTTAAATCTCGATGGATGTTAACGTTCCTCATATACCAAGGCGCGTTTACAATAATTCGCAGACACTTGGATTGTATTCGCTGCAATTTTTCGATATTAGAGGGAGATGCGGTGCCCCAAAACTGAATACCATAAGTCCAGATTGGTTTCAGGATTGCTTTATATAATAGCACTTTGTGTTCAAGATTCAACTTTGATCTTTTGTGTAACAGCCACCATAACTGATTCATTTTAAGCTTGATCTGAGTTTTCTTTGCCTCTATGTGATTTTTCCATGTCAGCCTTCTGTCGAGGTGAATACCCAAGTACTTTGTTGAGGAACATTGTGGAACTGATTGGCCATTAATTTTAAGTGGGGGACATGTATCTAGCCTTAGCGTGAAGGTTACATGTACGCTCTTTGATTCATTGACTTTTATACGCCATTTTGCTAGCCAGATTTCGAGAGAATCGACATGAGTCTGCAGGAGTTTAGTAGCTTCTATGGGGTTAGAGCGAGAGCACAATATTGCCGTATCATCAGCAAAGGTCGATATGAATGTGTAGTTATTGTTGGGCATATCTGAAGTGTATAAGAGATACAGTAAGGGACCCAAAACGCTTCCTTGAGGAACGCCAGCGTGAATATCCAATGGATTTGTTGTGTAATCCTTGTGATGTACGAGAAATTGTCTTTTCGTGAGGTAGCTACTAAGCAATGAGGAGACATTTGCAGGCAGTAATAGTTTGAGTTTGTAAATAAGGCCATCGTGCCATACTTTATCGAAAGCTTGAGTGATATCAAGAAAGACAGCTGAGCAATACTTTTTTTCTTCAAAAGTGTTCCTTATCAGAGTTACAATGCGGTGGACTTGTTCTATTGTGCCGTGCTGTTTTCTAAATCCAAACTGATGTTGAGGAATCAGTTGGTTGAGATTAATAAATGGAGTTATATTCATGACAAGTAGCTTTTCGAATACTTTAGAAAGTAGAGGCAGGAGGCTGATAGGTCTGTACGATGCAACTTTTGTAGGGTCTCTTCCTGGTTTTGCTATCATAATAATTTTTGAAGTTTTCCAGCATTTGGGATAGTGTTTAATACGAAGGATAGCATTGAAAATGTGCATCAGATGAATTACTGAAGCCGGAGGTAGCTCTTTTATCATTTTACCGGTAATTTTATCTGGACCAGGTGATTTTTTTGGGTTTAAATCTTTATAAATTGCTTTGAATATGTCCTTTTTTTTAATTTTGAGCGTTATTGAGCAAGGTTGAGAAGTTAATATTGGTAATGAGGACTGTGAAGAGGGTGGATTGGGTGTAAACACACTTTTTAGGTGGTTTGCAAAAGCCAAACCCTTCTCACAGTTGCTTCTAGCCCAATTACCGTCACTCAAACGGATGGGGGAATCAGTGAGAATTGGCCGATTTGATTTTTTTGCTGATTTCCACAAAGAGTAGTCTGACGCTTCACCAGGTGTTAATTTCGCTATGTGCTCTTCTAACTCTTTGTTGTTTTTATTTTTTAAGGCTTGCTTTAACTTTCGAGTGCAGTGCTGTAGCTGTGTTTTCAGATTCGGTGATCTGAATTCTTGCCATTGTCTTCGGAGTCTTCTTTTCTGTCTTACTAGCAATTCAATATCGGCTGGTGTGTATGGGCTATAGTTTGATTGCTTGCATACCTTTGTGCAGGTGGCTGAGCTGAGAGCTAATGAGAGCAGCTGGTTGAATTTTTCAAGTGCTGAGTCTACATCGTGTCCATTTCTTAATACAGTACTCAGAGGAAGATGGGAATTTATATATTTCTTGAATTTTAACCAGTCTATTTTCTTTCTAACGCAATTGCTTTGGGGGCTTGGTGATTTTATAGATATTACCGTGGGTGAGTGGTCAGATGATAGATCATAATTACACTCTGTGGAGATATTTTCCATCTGCAAACCTTTGGCGACGCCAAAGTCTATGAGATCGGGTATTTTCCTCTTGTCCGTCGGCCAATATGTCGGTTGACCATTTGAAATAACATCGTAGCCGTGGTTAGTGATGATTGAACATAGTCTTTTGCCTTTTGGAGTTATTAATCGGGAGCCCCAGTGAGTGTGTTTGGCGTTGAAATCGCCAGCAACCAAGAATTTGCTACCAAGAGTTGAGAAAAATTCTTTATATTGCTGTTCGGTAATACTGTATCTTGGGGGACAGTATATCGCAGATATTACTAGCTTAGAGATGTATTCTTCCAGACATATAGATGTTGCTTGCAAGTAGACGCTACTAAAATCTTCGAGAACATGATGTTTTATTCTGCTTTTTATCAATATGGCAGTTCCTCCGCGTGCCTTACCATGCGGATGATTTGTGGTGTACAGTTTGTAATATGGTATTTGGTAGCAATTTTTGTCAGTGAAATGGGTCTCAGATATCATCATTATGTCGATTTGGCTGGATTCAAGGTGTAGGGTACAATGAAAACATGTAGTAAGCAAATGCGGCAGTGCTTATATTATAATGGAATATATTATTTGCATATACTCCTTCATCATAATAGGTATTGAGGAGTTGATGGCAGCCATCACATTCATATAAAAGATGTCATTTTCTGCTTACATTGTAAGAATAAGTGCAAGTGTAAGTATGTGAGTATTATAAATCCTCATTAGGATATGTTTTAGTTTTGCTGCGGCTCTATTGTTGCTGTTTTAAAATGAATATATTAAAACTTTTCCCACTAACCTTGAGCAAAGAATAATAAAATAGAATGAACTTTGAAAATATTAATAAGTACTGAGAGTAGGGTAGTAGGCAGTGCTCAAATCAAAAGCCACTTCGTTGTACTGCCTAATAGTAGTATAGTTCTTATGTAAATATGCCCTAAACATATTAATTCGATATTTTATGCATGACTTGTGGAATAAACACATTTTCATATTTTCTCTTTTTCTTTGCAACTCCTCTTCCATCGCTATATTTTTCTCTTGCTGTTTCTTTTAAGTATACTTATTGGTAGCAGTGCATTGTAAGCATAACAAATGTGTTAAACTTTTTCCTTTAGAATCAAGAATAAATAATACGGAAAAAAAAACATTTCAAAACTCAGAAAAAATTGCATGTTTTAAAGTTAGCTCCAAACAATGTTCTTGTTGTTGTTGGTGTTTTAATGTACAACCTATCGTATTTCACCCGCGTTTAAGCACGTTCCTCTGGTATGTGTGTGGCGGTAAAAAAGTGAGTTATCGAATACAAGATACTCAGAGGAAGAAGAAGCAGAAAGAGTCGCAGTAAATATGCGTGTGTATGCGTGAAAAAGAACATAAAGTTTGTAACAATTTAGTTAATAACATAAATATAAATTCAGCATGCTTTGCATTTACTTGTTTGCTTACCTGACTATTTTGCTATCTGCGGCATTGTGCCATCCGTATATCATGGAGCCTCCTAGACGCTTTTAATCTCCTCCATGCGTAATTGTGTATGTAAAACAAGTACAAATGGAGATTTTCTAGGTATTTGAACTTTTATAACTAATTCGTTACGTGCGAATATCTTCTTTGAAAATTATCATTATCATTATTGTTGTTATGATTATGCTCTCGACGTCGTAATGGGTATTTATGTTTTTATCAGTACATAAAGTATATGTAAAAGTATTATATGAGGATTAAATCTGTATACATATTTTGTATCTATGACACTGTATGAATAGTGAACAATTTTTGAGTTTATTTGTTGCTTGAATACCATTGTATGTATTCAAGCAGATATTAACTTTAAATCGGCCGGGACCCATGGTGCCTCAATACTTTTGCATCATAAGTGTGCACATAAGTGCCTACAATTGAATACGTACTTTGCGATGATCAATTTGACGTTTGTATCATGTTTTGTTCCTTTTTATTTGATTGTCTCTACGGTGTTCGTCTTGACAGCTCGTACGACCTCGTTTAAACTCTGCCACCCAATATTTTATGGTCTTAAACGAAGGAGCAGACTCCCCCAGAGTAGAGTCTAGTTCGGCTTTAATATTCGTTCGACTGAGACCTTTCAAATGAAACTATTGAATTACATAACGATGACCAATTTTTTCCAGGTTTACAAATTCACTGAGGTCGTTAACTTTCGATGGCTCCAAAAAAGATACTAAACAACGCGGCGCCTTGAAATTTAAAGCTTATATTTTATAAGGTGTACTTTTCACCAATGTAATTTTTTTCTAGTTCTAGGTAGTTCTAGGGCCGCCTTCGTAGAGCTGAATATATTTTTGGAGGATCCGTGTAAAGAATCAACTCTGTGATGAAGCTTACAAAAAGTGATGTCCATTCCAGAAAGTCCCTACCAACACTGTCAAAATTTAGAGCAAGCTCTTTTCGATGTTCTTGGCAATATTTTTATTACTTTGGCACAGGTCCATTCCATAATTCTGCAAAGTCTAATGAGTGTCGCAGTTATTCCGATAGGCAAATAAGTTGTTCGGCAGTATAATTTAGGGCTTTTTTTGACCTCATCGTAATCGCGTGGTAAATATCTACAAATAGCTACAAAATTGCTGTTATCTTCGCCATTTAGTATGTTGCAGAAGGGGTTCTTTTGTAAATTCGGTGCACTCCGAGTACGTGTTACGATAGCCCTTTTTCCTATTATCATATTTGAGTCGACTTTGCAATTTTAAAATTTCTTCACATTTTGATGGCTAAAAATATAAACCGAGTTATTAGTGAATTGGGTAATCGAACGTTAATCATAAACCAAAATATCTCAATTGTAAGCAAACGAAAGGTATAAGTGAACTGACATAAAGGGTTATCCATTTCGCGGTTTCAAAAGTATAGGGCTAGAATTCGACATCTGTCAAACTGAGTTGTTAAATCAATTTCTTTCTTTTTCAGTTCAAAGTCTGACATTTGCGAAAGTGGATCGCTTAACTATCGCACAACGCAATAAAATTGTAAAAACCTATTACAAAAATGGTGATTCTGCCACAGCCACATATCGTGCTTTAAGAGGAGATTATGGTTTACATAATCGTACAACTACGCAAGCAATTGGCAAAATTGTGAAGAAATATAAAGAGACTGGATCGGTTACAGATATTGTAAGGTAAGGTGCATCATCGTTTCGCTCGTACCACCGAAAATATCGCTGCTGTAAGTGAAAGTGTTACCGAAGACCCGAATGTGTCGATTCCTCGTCGTTCTCAGGAATTAGGACTGTCTTACGGCACATTATGGCGTATTTTGCATTTGGATCTACACAACAACTGAAGCCAGCTGGCCATTTACAACGTCGTAGATACGTCGAATGGGTGCTTGAACAACAGGCGGTGGACGGCGATTTTTCGAACATAATTTTTTTCAGCGACGAAGCACATTTCTCACTCGGTGGGTATGTTAACAAACAAAATTGTCGTATTTGGGGTTCTGAGAATCCTCAAGTAATTGAAGAGAGGCCACTACATCCACAAAAAGTCACTGCTTGGTGCGCTCTTTGGTCCGGAGGTGTGATTGGAAAACGACGATGGAACGACTGTCACCGTCAATTCGGAGCGTTATGGTCATATGATAACCGACTTTTTTTTTCCTGCTATTGAAGAATACGACTTAGAGAATATGTGGTTTCAACAAGACGGTGCCACATGCCACACAACTCGAGCGAATATGGCTTTATTGCAAGAGAAATTTTCTGGCCGCGTAATTTCTCGTCGTGGTGATATCAAGTGGTCACCAAGATCATGCGTGTTTCAGCGGGGAGCGAGCGGGAATGCCGGTGGGCTTGCTGCGATGTGGCGCACTTGCCTTAAAAAACGTTGCTCTAGGTCTCGGCTGATGATATTGTTGCAACACAAAACACTTCTTTTCGCACTGTCACAAATGTTTTATCTTTATTTTACATCTATGTTTAAATAGTAAGTGTATATTAAATATATATCGTATGATATGTTTAAATAAAATAAATGTAAGGGAAAAAGGGGTCGCACACTGCTCGAGAAAATTAGTTTTATTTATTTTCCAATTTAATTAGTCGGGAAACACGTACTTGTGTCGAGGGAGTTTTATCAACACTAAAATAGTTAAAGTGGAAAGTGATGAGATAAAGTAAAAGAAAAGAGAGTATGGCAGTGAGAGAAAGAGGGAGAATTAGAGCGAAAAATAGCAGGACAAATAGAATTAGATTAGGGTTGCTAAGTTTGGGCGGGCAGTGCGCGACACACGGTTTCTGGCGTAGACATTCCGCCCCCCTTGCAGGAATACTGCAAAGAAGACGGAACCTCCACCCGAGACGGAGGGAATGAGAAAAAGAAAAAAAAATTAAAATATAAAGTAAATACAAATAAAAATACGATATTTCATATACTTAAAGTTAATCTTAAAAATACTTAAAATTAACTATAAAATATTCATATTCTTATCAGCATCAGCAGTGAGGGAGTTCAATTCGGGATTCGAGATTTTGACTCTTATAAGAGTGAGCAAGAGCCCTCGAGGAGGGATGACGCATGTTGATTGTTGAGAATGTTGATTGGTGGGTGCGGAAGGAATGTTGATTGAAGAATGTGTTGATTGATGAGTGTTGTCCCATGTTGATTGGTGTGTAGATCGGGGTTGGATCACACCATCTCAGGTGAACAGATTCTATCAGGGCTGGTCGTAGACCAGATCAAAGGGTTCGAGAAGTCAACGTAGTTGACAAACCTAGAGCTCGTAGAGCGCTTGCAGCATTAATTTTTCCATATTGTCGGGATTGCCATAATATGCAACGCTCGTGACAAGTTATAAACTCGGATAGAATCTGCGTGTCTTGGGTTCATGATGACTCAGCTCATGAATATGTAGCAAATTATGTGAAAATAACACATGGGATTATTCATACGCATATACACTATGCCAGTGCATAGTTCCATTGAAGCTTCGTAGAAGTTCGGGAATTAAATCGGGCAGTTACAGTGAACTGAACCATGTGAGAGAGGGATGCGTATGACGGTCAGTATCGTATAACCTGACAAAACGGTGCTACATAATACGGGTGTGGCATCAGAGGCTTATATGTTGCTCAAGCCACAATCTTCAAATCACCTTTTACGTGACAACAATTTTGGGAGCCCAGTATTAGGCGGGATCGAATGTATTGCCATTCGAGTACAAGTCCTCTCGTTAACTGAACGAGCCTTTTGTGGGGATTGATACGTAGAACTCGATAATCCGTTGAATGTCGCTGTACGACAAGTATTACGGGTGGGAAATACATTTGACGGGAGATGTCCTCTTCTTGGATACGATCTGTAAGATCGATCCTTTGCATCTGGGTGGAGCATTGCATAACGGTGAACTTTCCGCTTTGCTCTCGGGTCATGCCGTGCTCTGTGAAGCAGGGAATGATGTTGCTTCCCACAAAGACGGCATGAAAACTCGCTATGGCACTTTGCAAGGGTATGTGAAGTTGCCAAGCAGTTGTTGCAAATTCCATACTGATGCACACAGAGTATTCTCTCTTCAACCGTAAGTTTGGAGAACTCTTTACAGTGTCGCAGGGGGTGCTTGCCTCTACATAGCGGGCAGCATGTCTTCGTGACAGTACTATGCAACGAACTAACATCTTTAGTTGTTGTGAGGGATTTTTCTGGACATTTGGTGTGTTTTCTATTAATACTTCGTGTCGGGTGCTTATCGCATTTAGCACGAGGTGATGAATGCGGGAGTTTGTCGAAACGGATTCTGCTGTGGAACGATGAAACCGTTCTGTGGGATGTCAAATTCACTGATGGGAGGATTGTCGTGATTGGAGCTGTATCCAAAGTTGTATTGCATTTTTCCTTTGCAACAAATGGATGCTGAGAAGTGCAAGTACGCTGGCAAGAACATTCAGCTGATGTTTCAGAGGGAGTTGGCTCGGGAGTTGCATCGCAACGAGTGTTGGAAGCATTCTCTAGCTTATGAAGTAAAGAATGATGCGTTTTCGCACAAAACGAACACGTGAATATGCTTCTGCAATTGCTACGGTCGTGAGAATTAGCAAAGCAATTGCTACACAGTTTCTGCTTTTTTACAACATTGTACCGTTCTTCTATGCTTAATTTAAGGAAATCCGGGCAATGGCGAAGAGGGTGTGTTTTCCTACACAGTGGACAACCGCAAGTTACAATGTTGTTGGGGTATTTATCGCATGGGATGGTCGAACCGACCGGGTTGCCGATTCGATGGCTGATGGAATTGACGATTCTGTGGCTGGCTGGGTTGCCGGGAACCACTTCGAATGTCTGAGACCGATTCCAAAGTCTGATATCGCTCAGTTAAAAAGGCTTCGAAGTCACTCCACTTTGGGATTTCGCGCTTATTTTTCAAAGACTGTTCCCAAAGACACAGAGTTGTATCGGGAATCTTTGTGGAACACAAGTATACGATAATTGCATCCCAATGAGAGGCATCAATATTTAACAGCTTCAAGTTTGTGATGCTGTCATTTATAGTGCGTTGCAGTCGCTTTAAGTTGGGGCCGGTTTCTTGAGTTACCGGCTGGAGAGTGAAAAGGGATTTCAACTGTAAGTTGACCAGAATTCTCTTATTTTCATATCTCTCCTCGAGATTGTGCCATGCTAGTGCGAAGCCATCATTAGTCAAGGGAGTAGACTGAATGATGCTATGTGCTTCACCTCGGGTTTTTTGTAGCAAGTGATATAATTTTTCCACTGGCGACAGACGGGGGTTATTACGGTATAATGCCGTAAACAAGTCACGAAAACTTGGCCACGATATATAATCGCCTGAAAAACGTGGGGTGTCGCATGGTGGCAGCTGAGTAGCGGGAAATGAATGTTCATTAGTTGCTTTCTCAACGGGTGGATTCGGAATTGCGGGAGAAGTGGAAACTGCGGGGGATGCCACCTCGGAACTCAGCTCGTGAAGGACAGCCGGAAATGAAGGATGACGGGGTATATTTTCAGCGGGAGAAGAGGAAACTGCGGAGGGTAACACTTCGGAGCTCAACTCGTGAAGATTAGCGTTGATTGTAGAGAGGCACCGGACATAAGAGGTTAAGCACTCCGTATATGCCTCTTTAATTTGATTAACGTCAACATCTTCAGCTACTTCCTATGTCATGAGAGAGTAATATGCCGTTTTGCAATCACTCCATAGGGATAGGAATTGCTTTTTCTGTGCCTCCAAGCTAATTTTGTTATGAGCTTCTGGGTTGATGGCATGAAAATTGCTATCAAAATCAATAATATCTTCCACGGCAGCTCTGAAGAGATCGTAAGTTGCCATCCTTTTAGCAATTGTAGAATTCCAGATGTAATACGGGATAAAATTTGATAACGAGAGAGCGAATTGCTTGCGAATCTCGAGTTATGTTGCCTGTTCGAACGATTTATCAAAAAAATGGGTTGCCAAAATGTGACTGGCAAGAGATTAGTCCGAAAGACTTAGTCTTCCTCAGTGAAGTTAAGTGGAACCAGTGGGTAAACTTATGGGAGTACGATAATATTATATAAAAATACACGTAGGTATATATATATATATAGGAAAATAACCGCGGGACGGAATAACAGTTTGGGAACCACTGTATTGTACGTTCCGGAACTTGTACTATATTATCTCTCACCAAGAATTAATTTGTATTATATTTGATCGCACTGTAGCAACTTGGGGTTGAGAGTGACTATTTTTCTCCCTGGGTGTTTTTCAATAGAAAAGATAGTGTACAATTGTTATTGCAGTTACATTTCCTTTATAAAAAACACCAGCCAATGCAATTATATTTTGTTGCTATCATATGTATATGCAAAACAAAAATTGGGAGATAGAAATTTAGCAACAATATGCACTACCGCTATATTTGTGATCAAAGGCAGGTATATTTATCGAGACAAATCAATGCGTTTTATTGTTGCCTATGTATGACCAAATACTTTTATTGCTTACTTTTGGGTGTACTTGTTGTTGATGGTTTAGGGATATGGATGAACCACGGTAGGTAGTTGAAATTTAACAACAACAAGTAATCGCATGTGCGTTTGTATAATAAGGCGGTTGTTTTTGCAAATGCACAAGGTAAAGGTATTGAGAAAAAAATGCAATATGTATGAAATTGTTATTGCCAAACAAATATTTTTTAAATATTTTAATGTTATTGCCGATATCAATTTTCGTGAGGGAAAAACAACTTCTATTGGGAAAGTGTAGTTGTATTACTTTTGCTTTGTTCTTCCTTTTACAAAGCAAGAGAATATTGTTGTTATTATTGGCAATAATATTTTTCGTAGAGGGGAATATACGGGGCGATACGACGGATATAATACCACTTATTTGTTATGATTTATTATTTCTTTAATTTAAAATCAGTTACATTTAAACAATTTTCATTTTTCAGAAAGCAAGAAGCAGTCGGTAATTGTGTTAGCAGGAACATCAACTCAACCAAGATATGAGCCCACCGGCATCTCTCTCACACGTTCAATGCGATTTGACACCGCTTGACTTTTTTTGTGGGGCTACGCGAAAGACCGTGTTTATGCAGATAAACCTTTAACTCTTGAGCACCTAAAAACCAACATTCGTCACGTTATGGCTGAGATACCGCCCAATATGTGTCAAAAAGTGGTCGAAAATTACCTCAAAAGAATCGATGCTTGCAACAATTCGCGCGGTGGTCATTTAAATGATGTAGTATTTCACACATAATGTCAACGTTCAAACTTTATAATAAAAAAGAAATATCATGATAAAAAATATTTTATATGTGTTTTATTTACATTTACTTTTGAAACCGCAAAATGGATAACCCTTTATTTATTGTTAAACTAAAGGTTGCAACAAGAAATTGCAGAGCCGACGAGCTTGCAAGACAGGGTACAAATGAGTCTCCAACCCAGGAGAATTCTCGGTTAGGGATCCCCATAGCCACGTGCAAGCTTAAATTGGAGGACGGATACACACATCTGTAGGACGGCGAAATTGCTGTGGCCCCTACTCAGCAAGAAACGTTCACGAAAGCTTGCCGATCTTAATATGGTAGACATCTCGACCTATGTGGGTGTGGTCACTGGTCACTGCCTCGTAGGTCCTCACGCTGTGAGATTGGGTTTAGGCAACCTCACTAATGACTTCTGCAGAAGCTGCAGAGATGAGGAGGAACTTGAGGCGATCTCGCATCTGCTATGTACCTGCCCCACCTTATGTAAAAATCGAAAAAAATTGACAATATCGATCTCCTAAAATTTATTCAACGTTCCGGCTGATTCAGCGAGTAGCTAGGTGAAGGAAAAATCCGCGTGACGGTATCACAACGGGCCTAATTCTGGCCTATGTGCGCTCTCTCTCATTAGAGGGGGCGGCCGCTCTAACCTAACCTAACCTAATGGTTGCAACTGAATTTGACTACGCATCAGTTTTACAGTTTTGTCAATGGTTCAAGCCATCCAACTGGAAATTTAAATTGCTCTCATAAAATTTTAATTTCAATTAAAATAGAAATATAATTCATATGCATGTAGGAATCATACTATGTAATATAAATTAAATATTTTTAGTCATTATCCACATTAATGGTATTTCTATGTTAAAGTTATTTTTTGTAAAAGTACATGCAAAATTCCTGCCTCATATTTATGCTTCTTTCATATCTCATAATTTGCTTGCAGCTAATATAAGCCTAGCCGTTGTATTAGCGATTAGCTTGCCTCATTCAACTTTTCAATTGCTGTGAAATAAAAAATTCTACAATAATACAATATCTTTTACTTATCGTTGCAGTTGCTGTGGAAGGGTGTCATAAGTCATATCCATTGATGCTGTTAAGCAGTCCATGAGCGATAACAGCTTTAAAAGAGAATGTACGATGTACATATTAGTAGGAATATAAAGGTAAATAAATAAATCCAACAAATAAAACGCCTATAACAAAAGCAATACAAACTAGGTAGGAAAGCAAAAAATAATGAGCAACCCCATGAACAGAAGTAGCAGTGCTATCAACCATTGAAACACAAGTATACGTTGTGACTTTCACCATTGTGCGTTCCATCAAGTCTGCTTGTTGGTATTTTTGCTGTGGTATAATGGCATATATCATGAAATTAAATTATAAATAAGCAATAGAAAAAAGCTATAATGAAGTTCTGCATTGGTAGTCATTGAAGGTTGGTTGTTAAAGCACGATAAAATGGCATGGTGGGTAGTGTTGGTACTGCTGCTAACATTGAATTAAAAGGCTAATGAATCGAGCCGGTGAATATGTTATTAATTTTAATGTTACGCATACCGCAAATATAAGTGGCGGATTTAGGGAAGGGCTTTGGTGGTTGAGCCAAGGAATATATTTATATACTTCATAGGAGTTTTTATTTTGTCTTTCTTGTCTTTATACATATGTGAATCGATTATTTGAGAGACGCCATAAGTAACAATTTTGGTCAAATTTAGTTTGTATGCCAAACTGTTCTCAACCGGTAATTATGTAAGCCATCCAAAAACGCTTTCGTTCTGAGGTAGCTCTATATTTCTTATGAAATATAGTTATAGTTCGACCTGGATATACTCGTATGAACACATTTGCTTCGCATTGGAAGAGTTGGTTGATAAATGTATTAATACGAATTACAAAATCGCAATTTATATTTGCACCTACAACTACAGGGTGGGCCATCTATTGGTCCTTATTTTATTCATAAAAAAACACACTTTTGTGATGGAAACTCAAAAGTCTTTATTTATAAGAAAGCTGGGTCTGTGATATTACGTATAATATCGTTCATATGACCACTTCGTCTTCGATTACAGGCCAGCATCCGAACATCAAAATATTCGATGGGCACGTTCCAATAAATGCGGATCAATGACCTCAATTTCAGCTCGAATATTGTTTATAAGATTTCGAATTGTTTGTGGATTATTAGTGTACACTTTACCTTTCAAACAGCCCCATAAAAAATAATCCAAAGATGTTAGATCGAAGCTTCTCGGTGACTATACAACTTCGGAATTTCTTAAAATTAAGAGATCATTGAATTTGGTGTTTCATGACTGGTGTGGTATGTCGTTCCGTCTTGTTGGACCTACATGTCATTACCATCCAATTAATTCAATTTTGATCATAAAAATTGGTGAGCATGTTATGATAACGTTTACTATTCACTGTAACAGTTATTTCTTCGGCATTTTCAAAAAATAACTTATAGCTTGCACTGTATCACAAGTACGAACTGGGCAAACATGTTGATATGTTCTACGATCATCCACTGAACTAGTTTCTTCAAAACGAGTAATGATTTTGACAATTGCTCGCTGAGTAGGAAAATTATGATGCCCAAAGCTTTCATGTAATTTGCTAAACGTAGGTTTTTTTGCTGGTCTGGTGGTGTTTTCTTAAGGTAACGTGTCTAACTGCCTCAACCGGGTGGGGCTAGCGCAATCCTTGTTGAACTCATCGCAAGTCAACTCACTGTCAATATTTATCGCATAGAAAAGTACCTAACATCGAGAGTACTGAAGAATTGTTTGTATTGCTGTATAGATGGCTGATACTTTCAAGCATTTGACATATTCTTCGAGCTAAATAGTCGTCGCTTGTAGATAATCGGTACAGCGTCCTTGCATTTCAAAATGCTTTATTCTATTCTTGATCAGAATGGAAATAGTTTTTTTGAGTAAGGTGAGTTTCAGAAATTAGCATCAAATCTATTGAGTTATCGTTAATATAATATAATTCATAATTTTTTTCTAAGCAAGTTCGTACCCTGGCGATACGCCTCCTGAGCAGCTTCATGCTAGCCTTGTGCTTTGCCCTACAAACAACCGAGTAGCAATCAGTCGCTGTGTCGCTGGTTTCCAAGTTTCTCTCCTCAAGGTTTGAAACTAAGACAATTTGAGAAGATAACCCCTACAAAAACTCTCTAAACGGTAAGTCCTTCTTTTGGGTATTGACGTTTCGTTGGTATTTTGTCAATTTCTTCAGGGGTAATCTTTTATTGATATTTTTTCACTCATATAAATATACAATAAAGATGTAAAACATATAATTAACAAAACTAAAACAACGCCAAATCCACATGTTGGATTTTTGATCAATGTTTGCCACTGATGTTGCCTCTATGTTCATGAATTATGCTAAACATTTTTTTCCTGTGTTAAATTGTCGTTGCGTGCAACTCTACTAGAGCTGGGTAAAATTGGAGATGTATTTTCAGAATTTTCGCCCTGAGAAGTAGTCGAGTCTGACTCTAGGTTGACGCCATAATCAATTGATTTATTATTTGGAATGCTGCCAACATTTACATGCAGTCCACAAGTAGCAACAATTCTATTCTCGGTTAGTGTCGAAGTGTACTGATGGTACGCAACGCCTCCGGTTGCTCTACTTTTCACCCTGTTGTGCGCCAGTTTCTTGCGGATACACACCTTCATTGTGGAATGGTAAAAACCAAATTTCATGACAGCGCAATTCGTACGATTTCAAATTCGAAAGTGAAAGCGAAACACACCACAGGCCGACTCGGTTTCACTTGCTATTTGATACGAAATCGATTTCTATCACATGCCTGTATAAGAAACTAATTTTAAATAGAAGAGTGGGTATGAATACCTCTAACCGAGTCGAATACACTCAAATGCAGGAGAATTTTTTCGTCTTTTAAAGAGTAGTGCTTAATTGGGTTTTCCCTCCAAAACAAAAGTTTTTGCCGATCTCTTGTTCGCCATGGCTGACTGAGTCACTGAGTCACCCCAGCTAGAGTAAAAAGGTCCGTGTTACAATGGTGAATACTCTAATTACGACTTTCAATACGTTACTATCCAGACCATTGGACACTTCTGTTCCGCTGTCATACATGACATTTTAGAAAATACTATTTGTTTAATTTAATATTCAGTGGATCGTACAGAATTGGAAGTACATATTTCATATTTATGTTAATCAAAACTAATTATTTAGATTAAACATACGAAAACTGAATTTCCTTCTTGTTTTCAATCTTTTCATATAAAAATTTAATTCATGTGCTCGTAGGAAAACCACCAATACTGCTGAACAACATTCAAATTGTGTCCTGAATTGAGTACCGGAAAATGTTAAAAATCCCACTTAGAAAAACTTTGCGTATAGGAGGAAAATGTATTCTGTAAATCCGATAATTTTTATGGACAGAGGTAATATGAACATACAAGTATATGCATGTATATACGAGTATATAATCTATGTTCTACACACGATGAAACGATTAATCTACACCATATGACCAATCATCGATATCCTTTATTCCCCTGATGTTACTATTTTCCAAATAATGCTATTGAGAATTCGCGTGTTTGCTTAACTGAACGTATATTCATTCATTCATTTCATTTATAACAAATGTTTGCCAACAATTCTTGTGGTGCTGCTATACTAAGTATGAGCAAATAAGTTTAATTACATAAATCTTCTGGTTTCATTGTGGTTCTTCAATACTACCTATGTGTTATTTTTACTTTTTATGGTTGTTGTTGTAATTATTATTATTATTTTTTTGTTTTTTGACCAAATACACATCTAAATAATAAATTTTATTGGTTTTGTAACTCAGTTGTGATAATTTATTTAGTATATAAGTAACATATAATGCGGCAAATGCGAATATGTCGCTAGATATACATAGACGTATGAATGCGTGCCACGGTGAAGTAAATTGTGAGTGGAAAGGGCATGTAAAATGCAGAGGATATCTTCGTCGGTTGGCACAGTTCCTGGAATTTGACAGAAGGTTACTGTTACTATACAATTTGTTCCAGAAAGTTTGTGCGATTTTTTATGCAATGTACTCTAAAGGCCAAAGCCTCATGAACAGGGCATTTGGTCTGATTAAAATTACTTAAAGTTTTACTATATTACATTACATTACCTCGAAATAAGTCAGTTTCATAGCTGTTTGTCTACAACCATTTTAACTTATTTTGAAGGATGGGACCCTCGAGCTACATACCTTGGGACACTACTGTACCTTTAAAGAACGTATAGAAGCGAGCCTTGGGTGTAAGGAAAAATATAAATGAGTAAAAGATGTTTTGCAACAGCAACGTGTGTCAGGATTACTAACTAAACTACATTCTTATCAATATTGAAGTACTATATTGAAAGTATAAATATTAATGTCATTTATACTTTAAGAAAGAACAAATATGACTTAATTAATAATGCAAATATATTTGTTGAATATCATTCTCAATAATTTTTAGTTGTTTTAAGAAGAGTTGTTTTAGTTATCCCATCCTAGGGACTTTTCACCTAATCGTATGCAGCCATAGTTATTAAATTTAGCGCTAATAAAAGCCTTTATTCTGTGTCAAATATATCAATTTGAATTTATTCGTAAATGAAATTTATTTAATTATGTATATTATTGATAGTTTTGTATCAGTTCGGCCTAAATGCATTGCTAAGATTTAATTGCTGCGAATGGATGGTTGGTTGGTTGAAGTGGTGACTCATTCCACGAATCCAACTAGCACTTTCGCGCAATTTTATTGCCACATCCTTGTTTTCAACAGTTTATTCGGTTGTTAACAGCTCCGTTATATCCAGTCCGTGCAGTTTAGAAACCTCTGAATGCCGTTGATGTTTGTTTTCGCTAACTTTTCGAGATTGTTGAAGAGTGATTTACCTAAGGTATCCATTCTCTGTTTCCAGAGAGCAGGGTATTCGCAGAGGAAATGGGAAACAGCTGACAGTCAACGTTATGATGAATTCCCATTCTGGCTGCCTACTCTTCGATGAGCCAGATCCCATTCTAGCCAGTTCGTCAGCTTCTTCACTTCCCTCTATATTCCGATATCCCGGGACCCAGATCAGGGATGAGAAGAAGAAGAAGCCTCAATGTGGTGAGGCTCCTTCTGCTTTGTTCCACCAAGTTAGAAATTAAGATGGCTGAATTCAAAGCCTGAATTGCGGCTTCGATATCCGAAAGAATAGTGATGTTGTTCTTAAATGTCCAGTCTGTCCAGTCAGTGTCCTACATGCCTCCCCAAAGGCAAACACTTCCGCCTGGATGACGCTCGATTAATTTGGGAGGCGCACAGATTTTTTGGCATTTAGTCTGTCAGAGCATATGCCTGCTCCGACACCACAACCCATTTTGGAGCCATACGTAAGGATTGTGGTGTCGAAGCTGTTTAATATGGATCCCGTTGTCCAATCCTTCCGTAAAGGTAGAAGTACAGTGAAATTCTTATCGAATTTCACCTTCGGGATGATATAATCAATATTTGCTTAAACATTGGGAAGACATTGTAAATAATGCAGGAAAATATATTATTGATTAATAAATACTGAAAACTTCTTTATTATTTATTTTAAAACCACCAAAGAAAAACGCGCGAACTTATGGACTGACCTGATACTACCATCACTAGTGCTTCCTAGCTTCTACATTTCACCTCTCATTTGAGAAAAGTTACACTTAAAATTCTTTTACCTACAATCTTAAAAATATATATATATTTTTTTTTCTCAATATTAGAGTTTGAAGAAGTGCCCCAAAGCTGAATGCCGTAGCTCCAAATTGGTTTAATGGTGGACTTGAATATAAGCATTTTATTATGAAGTGACAATTTCGAGGCGTTTCCAATCAACCAATGAAGTTTGGCTGCTTTTAATTTAGCATGCGATTGCTTTGTTTCAATGTGTTTCTTCCAGGTTAGCCTTCTATCGAGATTAAAGCCTAGATAGGTCACTTCGTTTTTTTGTGGTATTTTTTGACCATTAATTTGTAGTTGAGGGCATGTTTTTCTGTTCAACGTGAAAGTCATATGGACGCATTTTGATTCGTTGATTCTAATAGTCATGTCTCCAGCCACTGTTGTACTCTTTTTAAGTGACTTTGCAGTTTTTCTGACGCTTTACTGGGATTATCATCGACGCTCAAGATTGCTGTATCGTCTGCAAAAGTTGATGTGAAAAGATTGCCATTTGTTGGTATATCTGAAGAGTATAAAAGGGACCTAAGACGCTTCCTTGCGGAATCCCAGCCATTATCGTACGTGTTTGAGTTAAATACGATCTTTGTTTAACCATAAATTTCATATTCAACAGATAGTTCTTTAATATTTTGCAAATGGTATCAGGAAAGAGACAACCGATTTTGTGAAGTAGGCCATCATGCCAAACCTTATCAAAAGCTTGTGGGACGTCCAGAAATACTGCTGAGCAGTACTGCTTTGCTTCGAATGCTTTTGTAATGTTAGATACTATTCTGTGAACTTGTTCTGCTGTACCATGTTTTGCTCTGAACCCAAATTGATGCAACGGTATAATGTTATTTGCTTCAACAATTGGCTGTATCTTCAACATTAATAGTTTTTCAAACACTTTGGATAGAATAGGCAGCAGGCTAATAGGCCTGTACGACGATACATTAGTTGAATCTTTTCCAGGTTTTGCAATCATAATTATTTGGGAAATTTTCCATGCTGAGGGGAAATAACAAAGGCGTGGTATTGCATTCATTATGTGTAACAGCTGTTTTACTGCAATTTGAGGTAGCTCGGCGATTATTTTGGCACTTATTTTATCATACCCTGCAGCTTTTTTGACGTTTAGTTCATTTATGATTTTGTTAAGTTCCTTTAAAGAAAATCTCACTAAGGTAGTAGAGCTGTTATTGGTCATGATTGGTAATCCTCCATCTCTTGTAGATTCATTTGGTTTGAAAACGCATTCTAAGTGATTTGCAAATGCTTCTGCTTTATCTTGATCGCTTCTTGCTCATGATCTATCTGGCATTCGTATTGGAGCCTCTCTTATTATCGGACATTTTACACCTTTGACTGCTTTCCACAGAGAATAATCTGTATCTTTTGTTGCAGCAAGATTACTAATATGTACATTTAAACGTCTCTCTTCGGCTTCTTTTAAGATTCTTTTAAGTGTTTTAGTGCAGTCTGCCAATTTTTGTTTTAGGTTTGGTGATCTATGCTGCTGCCATTCTCTCCTGGCTTTCCTTTTAATTTTAATTAATTCCTCAATATCGGCATTTGTATGCTTTTTATAATCTTGGAATTTATGTTGAGGTGTTGCAATTTTAGCAGCTTCATGAGCCAACTTGGTGAAATTTTCAACTGCACTGTCGACTTGCTTTACTGTCTTAAGAGGTATTTTAAGGCCAATGTGAGAACTAATATACTTTTTATAATTTAGCCAATTAGTGAATTTGTTTGTAAGATACTGGCTTGATTCCCTGAAACTAACTAAAACATTTAGTAAAATGAACGATGGAGAATGATCAGATGAAAGTTCAAAGGATGGCCATGCCTTTAAATGGGTTCTTTTTAGACTTTTAGTTACTGCAAAGTCAATAAGATCCGGTACTTTTCTAGGATCCAAAGGCCAGTAAGTAGATTGGCCGGTAGATATGGCATCATATCCGTTGCTTGATATTGTCGAGAAAAGACGTCTACCTTTTGGAGATATAAGCCTGGAACCCCAATAAGTGTGCTTGGCGTTATAGTCCTCCGCCGCGATAAACGTATGTCCTAAAGTTGCAAAAAATTCAGAAAATTGTGATTCTGTAATATTATGTCTAGGAGAATAGTAAACAGAAGATATTGTTATTTTTTGGGTACTTGTTTCTATACAAATAGAAGTGTAATGAATATATTCTTTGCAAAATTCTTCTAATGCATAATGTTTTATTCTATTTTTGATGAGTATAGCTGTCCCTCCTCTTGCCTTATTTTCAGGGTGTTTGGTATCATAAAGCGTAAACCCATTTATTGAAAAATTATTAAATTTTGTGAAGTGAGTTTCTGAAATAAGCATTACATCAACTTGATTTTTATGGAGAAATACTTCCAGCTCATTTTTATGTTGGCTTAACCCATTTGCATTCCAAAAACATAACTTCAGTTCGTTCATTGTTTTGACAGAATTGCTTGATGGAGCATGGACTGATTTTTCATTAGCTCTTGCATCATGACTTGCATTGAATTCATAAAATGTGTCATTAACTGGACCAGATTATTTACAGAATTTTCAAGAGTGTTTGGAACACTATCTTGATTAACTTGAACTGGAGGAGTAGTCCCCTTTAAAATGTTTGCATAAGATGTTGGCATAAAAATATATGAAATACATTCTTTTTCATGTCAATGGATCAAGGGAAAATGAGTAATTTTCAAAAAAGGTCAAAAAGTCCACTCTTTTCGTATTTAATCACCTATCACATCAGTCAATTTTAGTGCGATCGACACAAATAGTATATCGACGGAAGGAAGAAGACACACTTTTCATTCAAATCATGGTATATGTATAAAATGCTTTCAAGATTCTTGCCAATAACTGAAAAAAAAAGGCTCGAAAAAATACGTTTTTCACGAATATCTCGAAAACGCTTATTTAGAAAAAGCGTCTTCATTGGCACTTTTTTCTGTGGAGTAGCGTAATATAGAAAAAATCTCCTTACAGTCGGCTGGGGCCGACCAAATTATACCCTGCGTATTATGTTAGTTATAGCCAGTTAACAATTTTGAAAATTCCGATGTTAGTCGCTTTGAATGCTTGGTGTGGGCGAGGCTATTGATCGATCATGCCCAATATTAATCCCCTCCGTACCCTTGGATCACAGGTTACAGGTTACAGTTATACTATATAACCTCGCCAAAAGTAGGTGAGCCACGCCTACTTTCTAGCGTAGCTCCCATACAAAGTGTCTGTACTTCTTTTAAATTGAAACTGCTGTACCTTCTACAATCTTCTGGCTAGAATAACCATATTTGACACTTAGATTAACATGGCAGTGAGAAATAATATGGCAGAAAATCTATGTGCCACGCCCACTCCTTTTTGGGTCTGCCATACAAAGTTCCGGAAATTAAAGAAAATAATACCGGTTATAACTTGAAAACTATTCAGCGTAGAACAACCAGATTTAAAGTATGGAATAGTATTGTACGAGCAACTAGACTCAATTGAATGGGACTGTTTATCGTAGCCCCCATACAAATTTTAAATTGAAACAGCTGTAACTTCGGCAATCTTCTGTCTAGAATAATAATAATTGACACTTCGATTAATGTGGGATTCGAAAATAATCTTGTAGAAAATCAGTGTGCCACGTGCACTCCTTCTTGGGTCTCCCATACAAAGTTGAGGAAATTAAAAAAAAATGTTAGCGGTTATAACTTGCAAACTATTCAGCGTAGAATAACGAGATTTAAGGTGTGGATTAGTCTTGTACGAGCAAGTAGGCTCACAGGAAATGGGCGCGCCATGCACACTGTTTATTGTAGCCCCCATACAAAATTACTGAAATTCTTTTAAATTGAAACAGCCGTAACTTTGTCAATCTTCTGTCTAGAATAACCATAATTGACACTTAGATTAATATCGTAGTCGGAAATAATCTAGAAAAAAATCAGCGTACCACGCCCACTTCTTATTGGGGCTCCCATACAAAGTTGCGAAAATTTTTAAAAATTTAAATCGCTATAACTTATGAACTATTCAACGTAGGACAAACAAATTTAAGGTGTGGATTAATATTGAAAAATTAATTGGATTTACAAGAAAGTGGTAAGCCACGCCAACTTTTTATATAGCTTTCATACTAAGTCTCGGAATTATCTTAAAAACCTCCTTTAAATTATCCCTTTTAGAACTCTCATAACATACAAAGTACTTCGTCAAAGTCAACCATATTTCGAGTGTAAATTAGTAGTATAAGCAAAAATTGTTTTTCAAAAAGTGGAAATAAAAGAAAAAGATGGATATTCGAGTAAACTTTTTATATATATATCTACATATGCAGGGTATAATTTGGTCGGCCCCAGCCGACTGTAAGGAGATATAAACGCTCTCTTTGCATAATGACGTGTTTGCTTATGAAAAAAGATTAGAATGTACTACAATATAAAATTACCTAGAGAGTACTATTGGTTAATGAGTATAATTCGTGCTTAATTTATACGGTCGAAAATAAATATCTATACAAAGTTTTCGTCATCGCCATTGTTACCGTCTCTCCTTCATACTATTTGCCTTATTATAATATGTAAGTGCTACTTGTTGTTGAACTCCAAACATAAATACATAAGGCACATCTTATTATAAGCTACTCGATGCCACAACCAAACTCTCTTCAAACCCCCATCACTTTTGTAGGTCTGTTCCCCCGAGTATTTATACTTGTACAATAAATAGCAATGTCTTTATCCTTCGAACTTTACGACAAAATTGCGTACTACATGCCTGTTGATATTCACCATCACCACAGGCACAACTATTAATTATTATTATTATTATTAGTATTATTGTTATTCCAATGATGATGTGGGTAATGATGATGCTGGTGCTGGTGGTGGTGGTTGCTTTGACTGTTTCCATTTATACTCACACTTTTATGACCTGTTGTTGGTATTTAAGTCATGCATACTACAAATCTCAACTTTCATTTTCACACAACCAGTAATGGTAAATTTCGTGTTTAATTATGCAGAAATGTTTGTTTTTGTATAAATGAGGGTATGGAAAGCCTCATAAAGTGCCTTTTAACGATTTAGTAATCGTCCTCATCGTCATCGGTTGTTACAAGTTTTTTTCTTTATGGACAGATGGAAATAAACTGAAAGGCAGACGAAAAATCTTATCAAGTAGTTGTTATGATAGTGATGGTGATATTTTCAAAATGAGAAACGACAAATCATCGAATGCTTCAATTCGTACGTAGAAGTTAATGAAAAACTGGAGGAGAAAATGAAACTAATATATACTAGACACAAAATTTTAATTGAATATTAATTATGTTAATTAAAATAGATGACGATGAATAAAATCTTACAAGATAAAGCTCCTTGGAATTCTTATTTGCACTGCGTAAGAGTACAAAGTATGTTGAGGAATATGCTGTGTATTTGCTGTCACCATCCAAATTTTGGGCTAATATTCATTTGAGCTTTACCTTAGGAGGTATAATTATTTAGTTCATCTCCATGAATTAAATTTATGTAGCATGGCATTCCTTTAAGGAATATATTGGTTAGGTAAATATTAGGTATAAGGACAAGTAGATAGTCAAACGCATAATAAGTTCTGTGTCAAAATATGCATTGCATATGAATTGCCATTTATACGTAACCCTTGATGGTAAAAATATATTATAAAATTCTCTGATAGCCATCCGCCTCAGAGAGTAACTGTGGACTTTCCGGAGTATAGGGCTCTGCTTCGGACGACCTGCAAGTCCCTCCTAAATGATTAGACCGCGATGCTTGATATGTCGGGTAAGCACTCGTATATGAATTATGGAAAAACAATCAAAAATTGCCTCGGACAATTCCGAAAACCCCAAAGGCCTCCCCTGTCCATATCGGACACCACAGGGACTCGTCCAAAAATCGCGTTCCTTCAGTGACGTGGCAAAGGACTACCTTATCCTCGTCGTCATTGATAGGAACCATGATGATGGAGCACTACCATTTGGGCAATGGTGTCTAGTGGAGATGAGTCTCCTGAGGATATACAGGGATATCATGGTGAGGAACCCTGGCCCAGTCGTTTGTTGCAGAGATGCCATCAGCGCGGACCAGCGATCGGCAGATTTCTTTAGAGATGCCATCGCGAATGCTGGGAAGATCTGGCCTAATGCACGGCTTGAAGCCGTTTCTAGGGACCAGATCCCCAATAGATCCAGGTCACGCTCCTGGATTCCAGCAGAGCCGTCAGAATCTAAGGAAATCGTAGATCATATACGGCTCGCAAATCCATCTCTTCCCACAGACGATTAGAGGGTAGTGAAGGTGGGAGAGGCCAAGGAGAAATCAAGACAGGTCGTTGTGATCTTGAATGAGCAATCCTTGGCACCTCTCGGCAAACAGAAAGGCTTGATAAGCTATGGCTTCTCCCAAATCACCCAAAAAGTCTATGAAAAACACACTGGAAAAGAAAGTCAAAATCCAGGGCATACGAAAGAAAGTTCGGCCCCGGTAGAGAACATGTCGTGTGGCCACTGGCTTGTGGATAGGCATTCTACCAGGCCTGGTTTTGCGGCTAACGATTTTTGTCGCAGCTGTCAAGACGAGGAAGAGAAGGAGACTGTTTGCCACTTCCTCTATAATGGCCCGCCTTGGAACGCAGAAGTCACACTCCACTGGGGAGTGCCTTTTTTACAGATACCACTGAGCTAGCACCCATGGATGTTAAAGACATTACTTTATTCATTAGGAAATCCCAATGGTTTCGCTTAACAGAGGGAACAGGATAGTAAGCATCAGTAACTCATGGTAACACAATGGGCCAATTTTATCCCTAAGTGCGCCCCACTTCGGGGAGTGGCCGCATAACATAACCTAACCTAGTTGCCAATCCAAGAGTTCTCTTTCCCTTATGTCGCAAACAACTGAAGTATGACAACGATTTCACGTCTTTTATATATAAATTAATGATATATCCTTATCTATATGTTATTTATATTTGATTTATTATTGATATGTTTTCACTTGTCTTGCGGTTGAATGTTGTTTCTGTGCTTTTTATGTTGGCATTCGTAAGTGTGTTTACACAGCGACTTTTTTATGTTTGTACATATGTATGTTGGTACGCATAAGTATATATGTATGATGTGGCGTTGGTTTTAATATGAGAGTAAGATTTTAAAAGTGAGGAATATTGGCAGACGTATATAGAGGCGTGAACGTCTGTTTAGTTGTGCATAAAATGGAAATTGCTTTTGCCTCATGGGGTGTATGCGTTCATATCTATGTGTATAACCCACATCCGCAAACACACAACCATACTCATTCATATACATGCTTGTTCATAAGATACTCGCAAAAAGCAGCATGTTAGCTATTGCATAAATTTTCAGTTTATAAATTTCATATTTTTGCTTCATTTTCGTATTTTCCTGTATTTTTCGTAGTTTTTTGCATTAAGGCATGTTCTAATAGACGCATTAATGTTTAATGGTTGATGTTCCCTATTGATTTCTGTTATGTTGTTTTTCGAGTTAATGGAATAAAAACTTAATGAAATAAAAACAATATTTTGGATTTATGTGAATGTATGAGTATATAAGCCACCGATCGAATGACCGAAACTACAATGCACTTGCAAAATGTTTCTATTGTTTCTAATACATAAATAGTACACGTGAGAATTCGCTATTAAATAATCTCCGAATGAAACAACATCATTCTTACTCCGTCGCACGCATTGCATGCGTGTGGATGGTGAAATTTTAAGAAAAGCAAAATGAACAAAAGAAGCAAAACTGATTTTGAGGTATGTATGATATTACGTATTTAAAAATGCAAAGTATTTTTATATGTTGGCGTAGCTCAATGGTAAACGCGTTGACGTTCTGATCTGTAGCTTGTGAGTTCGATCCCCTGTTATGGAAGCAGGATCTTAATACCTAAAGAATTTTTCTTTCAGATGGTACCCACCTGTTGTCAAGCAATTAGATAATTAATTCGTAGGACTGGACAGTCTGTCGCCCACCCTATCGAAATTATACGCATGCAGTTTGACTTTTGGCTTTATTTCGGAAGCTTGGAGAACAGTGAATGTTATCTGCCTCCCCAAAGCCGAAAGCCAAATAAAAAATATCAAAAATACTTCAGGCCAATAAGCCTGATGTTGTGTATACTTAAAGGAATGGAAACCAATAGGCTTATTGAAAGGCAACAGCCCTATCTGCCCTAATCATCAAAATCGAAAAAACTCTCGATCAAAAAGAAATCTGCCTGGTAGGTTTCTTAGGCATAGAGGGGGCCTTCAAAAATACCACCTATGAAGCTATAGAATCAGTTTTGGAGGTATTTCAAGTGCCAACTGTACTTAACAGATGGATTTCCACGATGCTCAGAAGTAGGCTAATAGAGTCCATCTTAAACGGTATTGGGATACTAACAAGAACAGCCCGAGGGTGTCTTCATAGTCATCAACGGATTAATCCGCACTCTCAAGGAGCGCAAATATAATGTAATTATCTATGCTGATGACCTAGTGATTGCAGTTAGAGGCAAAGACGGGCCGACCGTCTCTGATCTACCGCAAGATGCAATAAGGATTGTAGAAAACTGGTGTGTCAGTCAGAGTTTATCGCTAAACCCTGATAAGACAACAATTGCACCTTTTACACTTAAAAGGAAGTATGACCTGAGACCAATAAAGGTGTTTGGCAAAGAGCTAGGCTTCGCAAAAGATGCCAAATATCTTGGGGTAACTCTAGACATTAAATTGCTCTGGAAACTTCACATTGATCGTACTATTCAGAAAGCGAGTAATGTTCTCTGGATTTGTTAGTTATGTATGTTAGTATGGGAGACAGCTAATCTTCACCAAGAACTATAAATCAGGAATCAAGTGATAATATATTGGATTCCAACACGCTGTGGCTACGATGGTAATGAGGATGTAGATAGATTGGCAAGGGAGGGAGCTGAAAAGCAACCATTTGGAATCAAACCGATTTTAGGTATGAGTAAAGCTTATTACAGGAATTGCATTAAACAAGAATACGTGACCAAAGCAAACACAAGATGGTCAGAAACTATAGATATGGAATGTACCAAAGCATTCTTTTCGCATTACTCAGTCAAAAACCCAAAATACCTTTTGAGTTTGAGCAGAGCAGAATTAAAACTTTTATGACAGGTATAATTAGTGGACACTGTCTATTAAACCAACATAAAACCCGTCTGAAATTGACAAACAGTGAAATATGTAGATTCTGTATAGAAGATGATGAGACATTCATACACCTAATCACAAAATGTCCAGCCCTTGCCCATGTGAGGAAGCAAACACTTCGGAGTTATCTACTACAGACAACCTATCTGTCTGAACAAGAATCAAAACGTTCTTTGAGAAACTAGGAGGATATAATATCTTCCAGTATCAGACTCGGGTATGGCACAATAGTTCGAAATGGACGCAGTGCCATAGACAGCAAGTGTCTAGTAATAGTAAGTAAAAAGCTCTGTTACAAAGCTTAGCAGAGTCAGTGTATTTTGCTAATATTTGAATTTTTATTTTATGGAAGAATTTATGTTGTTTTTAATCAAATGTTGTGTAATAAAAATTTTTTTAATGATAAAAAAGTAAATATATATTTAAAAAAATGTTTTGATCTTAAATTAGTCTAACCAATTTGGAATAAAAGTACCGAAACGTTCAAAAATCTCACGATGCCCTTGAGAATGTAATCGGAAATACACGGAAAGTTTCAGTCACGGTTTAAGCTAAAATTACTATTCTTTTTACCAGTATGCTTCTTACAGCGTACCAATACACTCAACAATTTTTATTTTTCACTAACACATCTTCACTTTTTTGAAATAAAGAAAGAGACAATTCGATTTATTTGCACTCAAATTTATAGTTCACTCTCTTCGCTCAACAGTATTTAATTGAAAAAAAAAAAAAAGAAACAAACTGGTTTTGAGGCTGTAATTTTGTTAATTGCTAAAGATGCATGTAAAAATTAACATTTTTATATGTTGCCGTAGCTAAGTCCTTAGCGCGATCTATTGGTTCTTAGTTCGATCCGCGTCTGAGGAAGCGCAATTTGATTTAATATATGAAGGACATTTATTTCGAATGGTACCCAACTGTCGGCAAGCAAGTAGCAATCCTTAGGGCAATAGTAAGCAAAGAATTCTGTGACACAAAGATCAGAAGAAATTTGCTTTGGTCTATCCTCTATCGTGCTATAATAGTTTTTTTAATGCAACAATTTATGTTGTTTTTAATAAAATTTTATATAATAAACTCTTCTTTAATGTAAAAATTTATTTTATTTTTTATAAAATTGTATGTAATTAATTTTTTTTAAATAAAAAAAAGTAAATATATAATATATTAAAAAATCGTTACCCTTTTCGAGATTTGAACTTTGGTCCTGTTACTAGGTTACGTGACTAGGACTGTTCTTCCTGGGTTATGATATAATTGTACATATAAATTTTCAAATCATAATTAAAAATATGGAATTTTGATGTTGATGTGTATTTCTAATAAATGTGGTAAAATATTTCAAAATATATTAAAAACCGAATTTCAATTTTGGGTAACGTGCATCATGTAAGTGGCACACTAACATTAATAAATGTTCATGGGTGACAACAACAATGTTTAAATAAACACTCATTTATATTTTCGCACGTTTACCTTCAGCGTTGTTGTTGTTGCACGAAATAGCGAAATTGCACTAGGAAAGTAAATGACAAATGCACGTTTGACAGGCAGCGTGAACATATAGAAATATAGTACCATAAAAAAAAAATATGTGGCACTTAAAGCTTCGAACTTTTTTCAATTACTGTTGTGCGTGTTAAATCTAGGACAGTATTAGAAGGAACCTACTTATTTTAGCCGTTTTCGAACGTCAGAATTATTGCGACATCACTTTTTCTGAGCTTTGTCGCAGAGTTCTTTTAGAAGCTTTTCCGTGGCAAATTGTTACTGTCGGAAGAATTGCCAATTGCTTGCCGACAGGTGGGTACCGAACGAAAGAAAACTCATTTCGATATAAAATTTGTTAGCTTCAGCTTGGGATTGAACCAATGCATATTAATACACACATATTCATAAATAACCAATAAATTCTGCCATCTGAAGTTGGATACATTAAATAGACATACTTAGACGCAGCCATTTCACCCGCCATTTAGGATATGTGTAGCTTAGTCATTTCTGTCGTTTGCAAGCTGTGATTCAATGTGTATCAATTTTATAAGATATGGATGTCGATAGGCAACATTCACACTATTGTATTCGTATTTTATCTGTTTTCAAATGAAAAAAGTACTGCTGAAACTGCAAATTTGATTAATTCGACTTTGGGTGAAAATTACGTGAAACTTAGAACAATGCAATGGTTTGGAAGATTTAGTAAGAATAATTTCCGATTTGAGAATGATTCACCTACCGAAGGTCCAAACAAAGTTATGGACGAAGAAATTCAATGTTTGCTTAATGAAAATCGATGTCAAACTGAAAAAGAACTTGCAGAACAATTAGAAGTAACTCAGCAAACAATTTTAGTTCGATTGCATGCAATTGAAAAGATCCAGAAGGAAGGAAAATGGGTTCCTCCTAAATTAACTGAAGAAAATAAAAATAGAATAGTCGATATCTGCATGAATTTGCTTTCTCCATTAAAATGAAAGAATTGTTTTGCACAAAATCATTACGGGTGATTAAAAGTGTGCACTGTACGTTAATCCTAAACGTAGAAAAGCAAGAGTTGATCCAGGCCAGATCGATTGTTCATGTAAAGTATCTGTATTTTGTATCTGGAGGTATTGACAGGGAGTTATTTACTATGCGCTTCTGGAACATGGTCAAACAGTTACAGCTGAACGTCATCAACAACGGATGATACAATTAAGTGACGCTCTGAAGGAAAAAGACCTTTTGCTTTCCAAGGAAGTCGAAAAGTGATATTGCTGCATCATAAGGATCGTCCACATACAGCAAAATCGACTCACGAAATCATCTTCTTCTTAGGTTGGGAAGTTCTCTAGTATGAGACGTATTCTCCAGACTTGAGTCCTTCCGACTACCACTTATTCAGATCCATGCAGTCTTATTTAGCTGACCAGCGATTCTCCAAAGTTTAAGATGTGCGAAAATGTTTCGATGATTATTACGCCTCAAAACCACCAAGTTTTTATCACGAGGGGATTTATCCTCTACCCGATGAATGGCAAAATACCATAAATTGTAATGGCTAATATTTCGAATATTAAGTTTTGTAACAAATATGTTTTTAATAAAGATAAAATTCATGAAAAAATGACAGAATTTATTTGTACACCTATTATGAATTTAAATATCCTGCCAACATTTTCTATCGCGAAAGTCACTATTTCGTAACGCCATTTTGGAATTCGTTACTTCCTTCGGGAACTCATTTTTGCTTTGTGTTTAACAGTTTTATATATTTATTATTTAAATTTCATTTGAATTACTCACTAGACTCAGGATTCAAAATTCAAAATTCAAATAATAATCAAAGCGTACATCATGTACTTGAGAGAAATTCAAACACATGCTTGGTTTATTTTCAAAAAATTGCCAAATTCAAGAAGTAGAAATCGTCTGAGCAGCAGTTTCTATGATGAAAATGCGATAGAAATGTACTTTGTTTTTGTAAAACCCGTTACTATAACCTTAATATTTTCCAACAGTGACGAAGTAGTGACGCTTTGGCGATAGACAACGAAATGTTGTTCCAAATGATGGCAGCGTACATATACAACAACAATAAATAGAGGCTGGAATACATTCACAAACAAACAAACAGAAAGACAACGAAACAAATGGACAAACCAACAGACAGATACAGTGAAAATCCAGCATACATTCAATATATATTGAAACAGACTAATGTCTAACTACTAATTCTTGTAATTACATTTCAGAACAGCAGTTTTAGTTGAGGTGGCAGTATGTGGGTATTTATATACCGTATTTTTATATCATATTCATATATACAGCTGTTGTCAACTAATTAGAAACGGCTACTTAAAAAAAAATATTATGTATTTTGTAAATTAAAGCAATTTTTTTATTGCCAATAAGTATTTTAATAACATATATATTAATTCAATAACACAAAAAGAAACGAAATAAGTTAATAAATTCAAGTATTAAAGAGAAATTAAAAGTTTTTTCTGACCTCTTCATTTTTTTTTTGAGACATCTAATTAGAAACGAAGCTTAAATTTACGTCAAATGTGAGAATGTGGGCGTGGTGGCTAATATTTCGTGGGATAACCTTTTTGTTTGATGATAACATGAAATCGGCGATGCATAGACTTGATTAAACTTCGACATCGTTCAACTGGAATTGATTCCCAAGCTTCTTCGAAAATATGATCCAAATTCGTGATATTTTTACCACTAATTTCCTTTTTCAAGTCATTCCATAAATGTTCTATGAATTTTAAGTCTGCACTCGATGACGGCCAATCTAAAAGACGGATTGAATTGTCCTCAAAGAACTTTTTGGTTAATTTAGCCGTATGTTTTGGGTCGTTATCTTGCTGGAATCTCCAAATAACGGGCATATTTTCCTCGGCCCATGTCAGCATAACATTTTGAAGAATCTCAACATATTTCTCTTTCAATAAAGTACCATCAATTCGACAAAACGGACCAACACCATTCCAGGAGAAGCATGCTCATACATTTATGGAGCCTCCGCCATGCTTAACGATCGGCGACACATATTTTGAGTCATGTTCAGCATTTTTTGGGCGTCTTGCATATATTCTACCATCTGGACCTATGCGATTAATTTTAGTTTCATCACTCCAGACTATAAATTTCCATTGGTGTTCAGTCCAAGCTGTGTGTTCTTCAGCGAATTCCAAACGGGGTTTTCATTCCTTAGACGACAGCAAAGGTTTCTTGCGTGCGATTCTTCCATAAAGGCCAGATTCAACTAAACGACGTGCAACAGCACAGCGAATGGATCTCGCTGCAGAATTTTTCCTTGGGTCCATTTATGATATTTGTTTTATTTTCTTGTCGATGAAATTCGATGTTTTGCGAGGTTGCTTCTTGCGTGGAAAGTTCATATGAGTCTTATATTTTCGGAAATGGCTAATAGCATTAGAAACCATCTCTTTCGAATACTGAATTTGATTTACAATTTCCTGATATGAAAATCCTACAGCTTGAAGTTCAATTATTGCTTTTCTAAGGTCTGTAGTACAACTTTTCGCATTACCCATATTTACTATCTTATGGACATTCAAATTTTTTCAAAATTCTTTCTTTATTCTTTTAAATCTTTATTTTTATCTGATTTTCTCAATTATAAAAAATTCTTGTAGTTTAAATGTAACCAGATTCAACATTTCTAATTACATGTCACACTCAAAACGCACTGCAAGCAAATAAATGAAATTTTTTTTTGCGAAAGCTAAAAAGAACTTGTTGTAACGGGACATTTTTGAATGGAGGAAAGAAGAAGAGACTTAAAGCGAAAAAAGAAAAAATTCAAACTGAAATCAAAGTTTGGTAGATCTAACGCGACACAAATATTTTAAAAGTATCGTTTCTAATTAGTTGACAACAGCTGTATGTACATAATTATGTGGCATAACCATTCTGCAATCGCATGTTTGCGAGTCTTTAATCAAAAAACTTATATCAAGAGTATCATGAGCGAGAGTGTGTAACGTCAACATCAACAACAATAACAACTAAAGGAACCAACAGAATGTAGTTTCCAACACCGATAACATAACGCTGTATTCTTCACTTTACTATTGTTGTTTTGGTTTGCCATAAATTAGTTTGAAAACTTGATATAAATATGTTTTTTTTTGTTTTGATACGCTGGAAGGTAAAAATCTTCATAGATACTGGGTAGTCTGTACTACTCAGCATGCACGATTCACATATTCTGGTCATATGCATCTACGTACTAAAGCCACCTCCCCCGATATCACTATCATGTTCATCTTTGAGATACCACCAGTCAAGGCATTCCTTCGTAAGACAGAATTTTAAATGTTATTCACTCTCCGCTATTTCTAGTACGTGTTGCAATTTTCATTTGCAAACCTAACATACTTCAATAGCACATGTTGTGTGTTCTCGATTTCGTGCTTGTAGTAGAGACACCACGGGTGTCAATATTCTCAAATATTTTCTAAAGCATCCATGTCCACTAAGGAACCTCTCTGTGTTTCGTCGTGGTCCACATTTTCAAATTGGGGATTAGCATATATGGCCACCGGCACTTCATCGATACATCCCATCTACATTACCATATTTTGCACTATGGCTAATTATGTCCTCCACTTCGCTCAGGCTGCCGTAGTTTCTTATTATCGCGAATTGACTGAGCGTGAGTTGCTATGATGTCAATAGGACATCGGTCTTCAATTACATTCGCTGGATAATTAAATACTGTGCAAACGAGCTACATACTCTTGGTGATGATTATCTATATGCCGCAGATCCCTTTCATGTAAGATTTACAATCTCTCACTGTAACTTATACTGGTAGCTTGTGATTGTTTCTTGAGTGTTTCATTTTACTTCCGGTAGGGTTTTTGCAAATACCGTGATAGCGATGTCCTCTGCGCACCCAACAATACGAACTCCATTCGGCTCCTGTATTTACTGTAAATACACCGTCGTACATGATATTACAAAGAAGTGGTCCCAGTAGCGAGCCTTGTGGTACTCCATTCATCACCGTTTACTGGTTTGGTCCTTCTTCTCTGTCATAGGCAGAGTTCCACTTTTAAAATAGTTTGGAAATATTCGAATTAGGTACCCTGATGCAAGCATACTTTGAAGAACATTTAATATATACTACCAGTTTGCCGACATAAAAGGATTATTGAAATCCAGGATTACAGTGGCGCCGTATTCTTTACTGCATCTCTGTATCTTTTCCCTTCCATTGCTTTTTGTGCAATTTTAAACACTTTTCTAATAGCATCAATAGTGATACTTTCCTGAAGCCATACTGTCATTCAGAGAGCTCTGTTCAGTGTATTTTTTCAAACTGGAACTGGCATTGATCCGCTTCGGTATCGTACGCTTCATCCGACGCTCATAAGACGAATCTTTGGTGTTTCCACCGACATGGAAATTAGAAATTTTTTTTTCCAAAAACCGATTTGTAATTTAGAACCATATTCAAGGCCATACAATTACCTTTTTAATGGTATGTAAAACATCTTTTTAGAAAATGCTTATATATTTTTGATATTTTTATTAAATTGATATATCATCAATTTTTTCAATATGGATTGCGTGCCTGCAAGCAATGCAATATTATACTTAAAAATTTTCTTGTTTGTTTGTCGTGCCAACTGCTATTACAATCGGAAAATTTTGAGACGTACTCCCACGTGAGTGCCGTGGCTCAGTGGTTAGTGTGTTGGCCTACTGATCTGTCGTGGTTCAATCTCCGGCTCATGCATAACAAATTTAATATTGAAAAGATTTTTCTTTCGAACCCACTTGTCGGCAAGCAATTGGCAATTCTTCCGACAGTAACAACTTGCCATGAAAAAGCTTCTAAAAAGAACTCTGTGACAAAGCTCAGAAAAAGTGATGTCGCAAGGGTTCTGCCATTCGGAACTGGTTAAAATAAGTAGGTCCCTTCTAATACTGTCTAAAAATTTAACACGCACAACAGTAATTGAAGAAAAGCTCGGCTAATGAGCCCTTCGGGGCTTTAAGTGCCACATATTTATTTTTATTTACTCCCACGAAGCAGTGAACTTAATAATTCAGATATATTCTTGGCTGCCTATGACAGGTGCTGTTCATAAAGTGTTGGTGTACTCCAAAAAAATTATTCAAAATACTGGTTTATCAAACGAAGTTTTCGGAGAAGATGCAGTCGAATCGAAGCAGACAGCCTTAACCATGCCCGACAAAATAGTCGTACAAGTAATTAAAAGAACATTTTTACTAGTGCTTTGGAAATTTCGGATCCACTGATATCAAGCATATGTCTCAACAAAAACAATGGTTGCAGCTTCCGGTTGAAGTAGTGTCTCTGCTGTGTTGCGTACCTCCCGAAGAAACGGATTCGACATAAGAGAGCATGGCATGGCATTTAATATGAGTTAATAATTATTAGTTTCAAAAGTTTTCAGCACAGCACTATTGCTGACTGAATGTTCATTTAAAATCATCAGAGTTATTATTTATTTAAGTAAACCATTATTTATTATGGACTAAATTTAAAAATTATTACGTTTTCATTTATTTCATTTCATACATTGTTTACAATTTTTAGGTTTTTACAAAAAAAAAAAAATTGAATTTTACCACTATGTGCGCTGATAGGGTAGGTTTGGGCCACCTCACGCTTAATCTCTGAAGACGCTGCAGGAACGAGGAAGAGCTCAAAACCGTTACGCATCTGTTATTCAACTGTCTTGCACTATACATAATAAGAAGATTATTTCTAGGTAATTACTACTTTGAGGACCTCGTCTTGCTTTCAGACAATCTCCTGAAATTTAAAAATAAATTCAGATGCTTCAGCTAGGGATCGGAGTAGAAATATCCGCGTGGTATCACAACGGGCGTTCTTGGCCTAAGTGTGCTTTCTCATAGAGAGGACGGCCACAATATCCTAACCTAACCTACCCTACCCATAACGGCAAATATAGAGATATATACCAGGTGTACAAGCTTAAATTCGCTGTTTTTGGTAAAAAAAACACATTTTTTTCATAGAAATCCAAAAATTAATTTATTCAAAGTATTTACCCTCACTAGCTATACATTTTTCACATCTCTCGGGCAATTTGTGTATACCATGCCAAAAGAATTCCTCATTTTTCTAGGCAAACCGCTCGTCAAGTCATTTTCCGACGTCTTCATACGAATCGAAGTGCTGTTCGCCGAGCGCGTGACCCATCGACGAAAACAGGTGATAGTCAGAAGTGGCCAGGTCTGGTGAATAAGCGGGATGAGGTAGCACCTCCCAATTGAGTGTGTCCAAGTAGTTTTGGACCAGTTTTGACGTGTGCGATGGAGCTTTGTCGTGGAGAAATATCAGCTTCTCATGTCTTTGTTCATAAAAGCACGGCGAAATTTTACTAGTTGTTGGTGGTAGCCAGGTTTCAACAGCTCGTAGTAGATGACACCCTGCTGTTTAATGAATTTAATTTCGATGAGTTACTCATAAGCCTTTTTTTTTTTTTTTTGGTAAAAAGGAGTTTTAATTTAACTTAATTCGAAATACTAATAATAATAGTAATAATTTTGCGAATGATTGTGATTTTATGCATTGATGATGTTAATTATTAAACAGTTTCAAAACTCATGAAGAAATATAAACGAAAATTTCTATTTTATCAAAAACTTTGTATAGTATCAATTGTATTAATAGCAATAGGAACACTACCACTGGCATCCACACCATTACAAGTTACAACAAATCCAACAACAGCAGAGTAATAATGTTAAATTCTATACGATTCTTCTGTACGAATACGATGATGACAACAAAAGAAACCATTATTGACGTAAATCATAATAATACGGAGTAGTATGCACAGTTATACCATAATCGTAAAAATATAGGACTTGCTCTAATACATATATACGAAACGATACATATGTACGTGCAAATACATCCATATGTAGTATGTAAAGCCGTTTGGTGTGCATTGATGCGCCTCTATGCGCGATAATGTCGACAAAGGCAACAATGGTGATGTATTTACATACAAAAATTTGTGGCATAATGATACAATACCAAGTGTGCACTTGCACAAATAACACAATTGTTAGCAGTAATAAATTGTCAATTGCATGAGGATTATTTTGGAATCAGCAAGTGCAATTTCACTCTTAGTTTATCCATTGCCAATGAGGATGATGATTATAAGCTGTTTCGTATTACAGAAAAGTGATTTTTCAATGCCATTATGTAAAATGAACAAGAAAAACTGTTGGAAAAAACTATAAATAAAAAAAAAATATTTATATCTACTCATAAATATATAGTATACATATATTCATAGTCATTTTTCTTTTGATTATATATACCATACAATTTTTGTGACCTTTTTAGGAGAAAAGTTCATCAGAAAACTTAATCCCTTTGAATTTTCGCATCTTCCTCACAAGTAAAGACTTATAAGCACATACTCGTATATGTAAATATACGCATATACCAAACATGCACATGTCAAACCAGATATCAGTTGTCGTAGAAGACAACGTCAACACGTGACGAATGTCCTTGCTCGCGTTGATGCCAGAATAATCACCAACATGACAACCGCCATCGAATGAAGGCTTAACATTCTTACAGCAAGCAACGAAATGACAACACTTACTGAGTATTTGAGCTGCATTCTTCTTTATCATATTTCTTCTTCTTCTATTGTTGCCACATCTTTCGCTGTTACAATACGTCGTCGTTCTGGAGTAAAATCTTTCGCTATTTCTTTTATAAAATTGCTTGTGATGTTTATTTGTGGCATCAGTGTCGGTCGTCAACTTGTTGTCACACAATTCATGGTAATATGTGTGGTGCGTGTATGACAAAATGCTAATGCCAACATCAAAGAAGTAAAACATATCTACAATATCTGCATATCGACTTCCTCTTCTCACTTACAAGCAACTCAAAAATGAGAAACCCCTTATTAAAATGTGCTTAATTCGAAATTCTTGAAGAAGTTGTGGTGCTTTTTTCATATTGTTTTTATTTTTATATTGTAGTTCCTTCAATCTGCAAGTAAATGACAAACACTAAATCATTTTCATACACTGACCGTGGGTATGTAGTAAAAATAAAAATGGGTGGCTAAAGCAAAAGTAGACTAGAATTTTGGTTTGGTGTTTCTTGCTTCTTACTGGTGTTTGGTAATGAAATGCAAATATTTAAACAAACAAATGAATACGATATGACTGGCTGGAGGATCGTACTGAAGGTAGCGACATAGACAGCGAAAGAGTATGTGTGTGTGTATGTGAATAATAAATGTGCTCCTTTTAGAAGAAATTTGCATGGCTGTTTAAAGCATTCGGCTGCTGCTGCATTTTTTTCTACTTTCTCCTCAATTTGCAATATGTTTTTGCCAAGACGGTTATTGCAAACATTTTCTTATAATATAATCAGAAACAGATGCTAAAATGTGAAAAGACCAGTACAAGAACATTTTTAAAAATCTGAGTGAAAGTGAAAAATGTACTCGTACTTTTCAAATTTTGGAGATTTCGATAATCCTAATTTAAGTATATAATAACATAACGTACAAACTTGATTTAAATGGAAGAAGAAAGGGGTACAGTGATGATTGGAAAACTTAGTCATAATGACACCAAAGAATATACACAGCAGTGGACTTCCCATTAGATGGCTTCTCTTTCACTAAATATGTTTCAATCAGAAGAAATATACAACATGTATTATGTATTCGATGCAATTTCTTGCCGAGGCAACAATATGTGATGTATAAATAAATTCTTTATGTATTCTATTGAATTAATTTTATGAGCTCATGTCATCGAAACCTTTTTCTAATTTACCCATTTTTATACTTGAATACTATTCGACGTGATAATATAATGTATTTTTAATGAATTTCTTAGTAGTTCTTGACTGCATACTCTATGCACATAATTTATTTATTGCTTCTGTAATAATGACTTTTGAGCAAGTGAGTAGGAATGCCTTAATTGAAAGTGGAAACTAGTATAACTATTATTACTATAAATGGCAACAGTCCTATTTTAGTTTTTATTGTATATTTTCGTGTGTTTTTTTTTTTTTGCTCTGCAACTTTTCCCTGTAATAACATTTTAACAATTTATACTAATTTGATTTTATTTTATTTATACATATATTGTACCTAGTATTTAGGTATTTCCTTTTATTTTTGCTTCATTTTACATGTTCTAAATGTATGCACGTAAGTCCAGCGTCATTTGTACGCAAAACATTGAATTAAATTATTCAAAGCAGCATTCATACAAATAAATAAAATGGGCACACAAAATAACGGGTGTTTTTTTGCTCCATGAGATCTTTCAATATTTATGGTTTGACAGATGTGGATGTCAAACTGAGTTGACATTTCTGTTCAGTAAAATCTGCCATTTCATAATTTGAACAACGTTGTCAAATTGTGAAATATCATAAAAAAAAAATAATTGCGGTTTCCAGAAATTCGTCCAATTTATGGTCCGCATAATTTCTGGTTGAACTTTCTCTTCTTATGTGGCCATAACAACCGATGAACGATTTAGGCCGAACATATAATGCGGCTCTAGTCTTCTTTGTCCTTCACTTGCTGGCGGCAATTGGATATTCCAAGCGCAACCAAGTAACCCAACACTTGGTCCTTCCAACGGAGGTTTCGTCTTCCTCTTCTTCTGCGTCCTCCAGCGGGTGCCGAATAAAATCCCTCTTCGCTGGAGCGTCGTCTTCCATTTGCTCGACATGACTCAGCCAGCGCAGCCGCTGGATTTTGATTCGCTTGACTATGTCAAATTCAGCATACAGCTCAGACAGCTCATAGTTGTACCTTATTCGATACTCGCCATCAACACAAATAGATACGAAGATCCTGCGCAGAAATTTTCTCTCGAAAACTCTAAGCATCCTCTCATCCGAGGTGGAAATTGTCCAGGCTTCTGAGCCATTTGTTAGGACAGGAATAATGAGGGACTTGTAGAGTGCGATTTTCGATCTTCGAGAGAGAGCTCGACTACTTAATTGCTTACTACTTGTTGTCACTAGTTCCAAGATAATCGAAGTCCTTCACCACCTCGAAAGTGTAATTGTCAGCAGTGACATGTTGTCCAAGACGCCCGGACTCTTTGTTTGTAGACACTTCGTACTTCGTCTTGCCCTCGTTCACCGTAAGACACATTCGACGTGACTCTCGTTCCAATGCTGCACAGACTGCTCGCAAGTTCATACCGATTATTTCTGGTTGAACGGTTACATTAATAAACAAAATTGCCTTTTCTGGAGCGAAGAACATCCTCAAGCTGTCATTGAATCACCATTACTTCCATTAAAACTGAGTGTTTTGTGTGGTTTACATGCTGGCGGCATCATCGATCCTTATTTCTATCGAATTGAGGAAGGAGCTGTCATTACGCCATGCTGACTTTTTGTTTCCACAAATTGATCAACTAAACATCGATGACATTTGCTCTCAACAGAATGGGGTTACATGCCATACATCGCGTTCAACAATCGAGATTGCAAAATCAATTTGGCGGCAAATTTCTTTCCAGATGAGGACCTGTTAACGACTCTTGTTTACTTATTATGGGGCTGTATTAAATACCTGGTTTCTGCCGACAAACCAGCAACTATTGAAGCGTTGGAAGCCAATTGAACTGACCGAATGGAACATGTAACTCGCAATCGTGGTGGACACATGCTCGAAGACATATTTAAAAAATAAATGGCATGAAATAATCTAATAGAATAAAATAAAAAAAACCTCATTCCAATAATATTTTTTTCTTTTATGTTAGTTCAAAGTTCTCAAGCTCTTAAAAAACACCCGTTACTTCGTAGACATGTACATACACCTACTTTATAAATGTATAGAAAGGCAAAGGCAAGAATTGTCAATAACTGTGTGTGTGTGAGAATTCTTTGCATAAAAATGCTCTTCCTTTGCAACAAACAATTTGTATCATTAAGACACGTTTCTGATTAAAAAAAAAAAAAGCAAAATAAAGTGAGTTTCTTATTCTTATGCTTTTGCTTTTTCTATTTACCACTAGAATCATCAACAAATTGAAATGCTGCTTCAAGTCTCAAAGCTACAGTATATTTTTGTAGCTAGCAAAAATGAGAAAATTGTACAAACACACTTTTCTTCATGCTTAAGTGGAAAACGTCGTTTCAAATGCGAAAGAAAATGCTTATTTAGTATCTGAATGCAAGAAAAGACAACGCTGCCATCTTCGTCATCACCATCAGATCATTATCATTATTGTTGAGTAGGTATCACTTTCGACTTGAACATTTTTTTTTTGTATAATGATGCTATTGCTGCTCATTTGGGTGTTGTATGCAAAAATATTGTAAAATAAAAACGAACCGATCCACACACAAAAAGTGAAAAGTGAACATATGAATGAGAGCACGAACACAAGCATAAATAAAGAAAAGTATAAACGGACGCATATACGAAGATGATAAAGAATGGGTACTAACTAGGCTAGGGCTTTATATTTGTCTTTTCACATAGCTAACATTGATACAATTTATTGGCAAACTCACTTAAGGAAAATGTATATGCGTTTCGTACGTGTTTGTCAGCATTAAGTGCATATGGAACACGAGTAAGAGTGAGTATGATGTGTTTTTGTAGAGACTGTGATAGAGAAAGCAGTTTGATTGCTAAGGACAAGAAATAAAATATCAAAATTAAGGATCAAGTAATAGACACAACTACAATGTTTTGCTAACGTACACAACTACAAAACGGGCTCCATTAAATGAGAGTATTTTGAAGTAAATTAAGCGAATCTCTCCTATACAAACATTCATATACTAATCATACTGAAAATCGGCATATAATGTGTTAATAATGATAAATATAACGATAGCATTCGTATTGAAGTATATAAATTATATTTTGCATTCATTACCACAAGAAATTATGTGCAATAGTATCAGTTAAGCGGTTATATTGATTAATTTAGTGTTGGCGGTTGCTGTGCTGTATTCGAAGCAAATTAAAAGTTTCTTGGAATAATATCATATTTATTTAATTTGCTAATGCTTTTATGGATATTTCATGATACAAAAGTTTTATTTGTTTACAAAACATTTTAACTGCATTTGTGCTTTGTACCCCGTAGTCGCCTCGACAAATGATCAAATCTGTCTGCCTTCTGACTTTAAGTTAAACTGTGAAAACTTCATGATGATATTTATATTTTATTATATGCGACGCAACCTAGTATTGGTGTGTCCGTGTGTATTTCGACGTTTAGTTAAGTAGATGCACTGTTGCACTGCATATTAAAGGAAAAAGTTGGTAGCAACGCTTAACACCATTAAGAAAAGAAAAGAGACGTTTTGTTTTGCGAACTACGTGAAAGCGTAAACCAGCAAAGAGCAGACGACAAAAACAGAAATGTGGTGTGCTTAGCGAAATAAATAGTATTTTTTGGAAGTTTAATAAAACCATTATTTAATGACTTTTTATTAGAGCGCCTATGTATAGAGGTATTGTAAAATATACATAAACACAATATAATTGACAAGTAAAATATTCCGGTTCTTCCTGATGTAAAGCCATTCAACATAATCGTACAAGAACAATAGCACCTTTTGATTGTTGCCTGTCTATTTATTGGAATGAATGGAATGGTACCAACTGATACGATATTATAGGTATATATAGGTATATATTTTGAAATAATTCACTCAATTCTGTCAGTTTTCAAGCGACTATCATTCAATGTGCACGATATTCATGTTGTTTTTGTTTCTTTGTAGCACACTTGTAGGCGTAAATAATATTGTAATATTGGAATAATTACGGGTGTTTTTTTTTCTTTTGCTGCATGACACTATCATTTAATAGAGATACTTATGGTTTGACAGATGAGAATTGTCAAACTATGTTGACATTTCTGTTCAGTAAAATTTGCCATTTCATCATGAATCGTTTAACACCAGAACAATGCTTCTAAATTGTGGAATTTCGCTTTGAAAAAAATAATCCTATTTTGAAGTTTGGAAAAAGTGGTACCAAATTGAACTCATAGCCGTGGTGAACATATGCCCGAAATAATTTTAAAAAAATAAATGGCATGAAATTACCTAACAGACTAAAATAAAGAAAATTTAATTCCAACAATATTTCTTTCTTTTATTTTGGTTCAAAGTTCTCAAGCTCTTACAAAAACACCCGTTATAACATATTTGACAGATTCAAAATTAAGCTGAACAATTAAAACATCATTTTGCCTAACATATTTAATGACTCAAATCTCCAAATATAGAAAACCACAACAAAAGAAATTCAACTTACCATCAAAGAGAATATACATGCAAACAAATCGCCCGGTTATGATCGAATCAGTGGTAAGGTTTTAAAGGATCTACCTGAAAAAGGTCTTAAATATTTAAGAAATCTATTTAATGCAGCTATTGCATTAAAATATTTTCCAGTTGCATTGAAAGTAGCTGAAGTAATCGCCATCGCAAAACCACATAAAGATCTGACCGAAGCTACGTCATATAGACCCATCAGTCTATTACCTGTTATATCAAAACTATTTGAAAAATTAATATTTCATAGACTTGAACCAATTATAACAACAAATAACCTAATTCCTAATCAGCAGTTTGGCTTCAGACGCAAACATATTTTACGACTCAACAAATACACAGGGTTACAAATAAAATCTTAGCTGAACTTGACAACAAAAACTTTTGTGTGGCATTATATTTTGACGTTGCAAAGGCTTTTGACAGTGTTTGGCACCAAGGGTTACTAAATAAACTAAATCAACAGCTCCCTACTAGTTTCTTTCAACTTCTACGTAGCTATATCAATGACATGTATTTTTATGTTAAACAGCAGGATGAATGCTCCGAAAAAATAATAAAAATGGAAGCTGGAGTACCCCAAGGCAGTGTTCTGGGTCCATTATTTTACCTTCTATATACAGCAGATATACCTACTCCACCCTCAGATGACAACATGCTGGGAACGTTTGCTGACGACACTGTTTTGCTATCATCAAATAAAACGGTTCATGTGATATACACAAACAGAAGATACAGTCATCATAACCTGTATATAAATAATGAACCCGTTATAATTGACACAAAAGCTAAATACCTGGGAATAACAATTGATACTAAGCTTCTTTGGAAAGACTATGTAATACAAAAACGACAAGAAATTAACAATCAATAAAGACAACTCCATTGGCTTTTAGGCAGACAATCTAAACTTTCAGTATCTAACAAACTTTTAATATATAAAGCACTAATCATGCCCATATGGAAATATGGCATTGAAATATGGGGCACTGTCAGCATTACGAACGCGGAGTGGTAAGCCACAAATGAAGACATACACCTAGACTTGAACATCAACACCATCGAAGAGTTCATACAAGAATGCAGAATGCTTTATATTATATATACTTACAAACTTAAGATGACTTAAGTTCCAATATGCTACAAAAATTACTTAGTGTCAGTAGACTGGTGTAATATAAATGGGGAATATAAATAAAAAAAAAAAAACTCCCGAAAGAAAATTTGTTTTTAAATAGATGTTTTCAAAATTTTCATGCGAAGCTTTCGAGCTGAAACTTAGTTTTTACAATTATATATATATATATATATATATATATATATATATATATATATATATATATATATATATATATATATATATATATATATATATATATATATTTTTTTTATATACCAACTAATGGACACGTTATCGCGCCTACCCCTACTACCCCCACACATATATTCTATTCATATCTAGCGCATCTTAGCCGCAATATTCCATTTACTTTATTAAGAGTATTGCTACTTTTATGTACATTTGCACTGAAAATTTATATAATGCTGATCGTAAAAATTCAAGTATACACAATATTATCGCCAAGTCGTAAATTTTCAGTAGTATATAATTTTTGTTTTTGTAAAAATTAAAATAAAATATTATTTTCACTTTGCAAGAAATGCAATGAAAAATGCCTAAAAGCCCACTTCTCACTATATACAAGTATAGACATAAATGTCAGCAATAAAATTTAACCGCATCAGTAAGTAAACACCATAAAGAATTATATTTCATCTTCAAACAGCGGAGAGATTGGAAAAAAAAATATATAAACATATGTAGAACATCGAAATTTACACATGCTTCACATACTCACTATATATACGTATTTTCCTACAGCAGAGGAAATTGTATATTTGAATGAATGGATATTTATAATAGGTTGCAACAATGTCGCATTCATCCTGCATCAGAGTGCATATGTGAAATAGTAGCCAAGCAAAGCAAAGCCGAATGTCATAAATTGGTATGGATTAGTTTGAGTGCGGAAATCTTCTGTTAGCTGTGAATTGTGTTAAAGCATATTTTACGGGTCAATTGCAAGCAAAATTGGCCAAATGGCACCAATAGTGAACTGCTGAGCAAATGAAAAGAGCACCAGAACCAAGTACATTTTATGACCAATTGAAATTTCAGATTGGCTATTGTACTACAAGTATTTAGGTACTCTGACGATCAAAAGAAAAATATTTGACAATTGTTAATATGAATGACCATTACAATTAGTTGATGTGCAATTTTAATAGATTGACATTCGCATCTTCAAGCGATTTTTTGTGAGAATGTTTACTTTCACATTATATGGGAAATAGGAGAGAATATTTGACAAGACTTTTTAACGGCGACACAGAGAAAGTACCAGAGCAAGGGAGATAGTAATTTGTACTCTTAATTCGAAAATAAACAAAACTGACCTACATTAAATTTAGCTAGCAAATAATACGAGCAGAAGTAGATACATATGATATGTAAATAAACGATGTTTCAAAGTTACCAAGGTAACCATGCTTTAGATAAATTTATAGTATATTATAATGTATATAATATGATTCATGGTTTTGGAAAGCGGTATAAGTTATCTTTTCTTTTCAATTAAATTTGCTTTTATATTTGGTAATGTTATTTATAAGCTTAAACTATCATAATACTACCAAAGGCTGGTTAAACACAAATTTTGATAATTTCTATGTTTTTAGACTTATACCATTATTTTAAAAACACCACTTCGTGTTACCAGAATTCTATGAAACACGAATAGGGCAAATTGCATATTGTCCAAAATTCATTACGCAATGAAGCAATCTAAGTTAAATTATACACATTTTTAAGGAAAAATAATTTAACCCAAAATCTTTTAAGTATCAAATTTGAACAATTTAACCGGCTCTTGAATAATAGCACGTGTTTTTTCATAGATTTTCTCTCTATCTTTCACTCTCTTCCAATTTTTTTCGAACATAAAATTTTGTACTCTCGTCTGAGGTGAACTCTCGTGGCTCCATGGCGCAAATAGTCGCAGAAGCTATCGTTATAGTAGAAAAAAGTTCGTGCCTTTCCGGTCTGCCTAATAATGCACCCTTATCATAACGTCGTGTTGTGGCAACTCTTCGGATTTTCTGTCTCGTTTTCGTTGTTGTACTAATGTCTTTTGTCATTCGTCGTTCGTATCCTTCGTATATGTAGTAATAAATACATATATATATATATAGTATGTAGTATGTACATATGTATGTATATATGTATATATATATGTATGTAAATATGTCTATATCGCATATGGAATTCTATGTATTTGTACTACGTTTACTAAGTGCTTGTACCTAAATTAGTTTAGTTTGATTTTGGCATTGGTTGTTAACGGTTGCGGATAAAGTGAAACTGTTCGCATATTATTGTGCTTAACGGTTTTGGATTTTTTGGTGTTAGTGGTGTTCGGTTTGTTTTTATAAGCCAACAGTGAGACGAAGTTCACACCTACATACTTATAATATTGGCAATATTTTATAAATATCTACTTACTGAATTATTCTTTGCACCATTGAATACATTTGTTATTTTCTTGTTATTTTGATTTCTTTGTTTTTATTGCTGTCATTTTTCTTTCTTATCTAATACTTTTCGACGGCGTTTCACACATATACTTACTCAGTTGTATATCATTTTTCGTAAGAATCCACTAAAAAGGCGATTATATTCTTCAATGCAATTTACCGCATACCATTTGCCCCATTTGATGCTGCTATAATTTTCATTAGTTCGTCGTTTTTCTTTTGGCTCTGCTCATTTCTGCTGTAATTTTTTATTTTTTATTTTTATGACGATGCTGAAAGTAATCCTGAAAAATCTTTAAATTCAGCATTCATCATCAAGCTGTTATAAATTAATGGAAAAGATGCGGGAATAGAGCAAAAATGAAAAACGGATATAAAAAATGAGTTGCAACATATTTACCTTCACGATATCGTGTTGATTGCTTTTTGTATTTCTCCCTCGCCTTTGATTAAATTATTTTCGCTTACACTCGTAATGCAATGTAATATTTTATGCAATCAGCGTTGATAATCTTTGCAACTGCAACTACATAAATTTAAAGTGTGATCTTTATTTCGAGCATCATCCGAATTTAAACGAAATATTAACTTTGTATCAATTAGAATTGTTTCAATTTGCTTAGACTGTTCTTGCACATATTTATAGTATTTGTATAAAATTTAGTACCACGAATTGTTCATCTCATCTAGCTATTGATAACACCATCGTGAATATTTCACAATTACGACCTAATAAAGTACCAATTTCACGGACTTTTGTAGGATTCATTTAAAATGTATTGTTGTAGATTAACAGTGCTTAACTTTTTGCGTTAACCATTTGCTAATCATCATTTAATTAATTATGTAATAATTAATTCTAAAATGCTGAAATGTTCCTTTGTATTCGTGAACAAAATTGTAGCTCTGATTGCTGATGACAATTTTGAAGTAAACACCAACAAAAACACCCGAAATATCTTTCGATATTGTTGTAGTTGTAAACCCAAATAATATTTGGATTATTGTTGCACTGTGTTGCACTGTTCATAGTATGTACGAGTAGACGAGTAGCAAAGCAATTAGTTTTAGTCTTGCGGATATGTAATATACCTTCATATGGATGCATGTTGTCAAATAATATAATGTATACAAGTACAATATATGTATAGAAATAATGTGGTACATCGGTTCGCAAATTTGAGGATGTAAAGTTTCAGCAATATAACAGGCAGCCTGGCAAAGTGATAAGATTAGTGTATGTCTCTTTAAGTGATGGCCGAATCCTGAAGTATACTCTATATATACTCTTTATAATCGTCCATTATATCGTAATATATGGTTACTAATGTAGCTTCTCCTAACAATTTAAACGGTAAAAAAACATAAACAAATACGATTCCAAGCCTGCAAGTTGCTCACATATGTAGTATTTTATATTTAGTATATACTCGTAAATAAGGTGTTTTCCATTAAGCACTTGCCAACATTTTTTTTTAAAACAAAACACAAACCATTTGAAATATGTTGAAAATTTTATGATCAGCTTCGTTCATATATTCACCACGGTCGATTCGTTGAACCCAATTTTCACAATTGTCACACATTTCGATGGATACGGCTAATATCTCTCGTTCAATATTGGCTCTGAGCTACTCTAACAACGCCGACTTGTTGGCATTAACCAATGATTAAACGTAGCCCCCATAAAAAGTTTTAGAGGTGTTAAATCACACGACCTATACGGCCAATCCACAGGACCATTAGTTGAAATAACAAGTTCACCGAATTTACATTTCAATAAGTCGATTGTTACGCCCGCTGTGTGCCTTGTGGCACCGACTTTTTCAAAAAAACAAAAATGCGAACTAAAAATGAATTGAAAATAAGAACACAAAAAAAAAATCACTTCGTAAATAGAAATACGTATGCACAAGTTAGCAAAGGAATATTGTAGTGGTTTCTATTTGTATGTATAATATATACTAAGGCTACAAATTATCGCTTTTTGCTGATCCCGAGATTGTAAAGCAATATTATGCAAATTACATGAAAAGAAGAAAAGGAAAATCAATATATTATCAGAGGTTTCAATAAAAAAAAATTGATAAATAAAGGTAATAAATACTTTTAATTCTATAGATTTTGTTGTTTTAATTGCTATGCTAAGCTATGCTATTCACGAAAACCCTCTTCTTGTCTCCATGCTTGTGTGCTAAATACCAGACAGATAAATAAATCACTTTAACTTATTCAAATATTTTAATGTTATTGTTCATAAAATTTCATTAAATATAGATATCAATAAGTTGGATATGGAAAGTTGGAAATGTAGGGATCATAAGTACTTACAGCTGTACTACTTCACTATTTGGTAAAAAAAAAAATTTGTAAACTAATATATACTACTATAAACAACTATTATTCTCTATTTTTAATCTCGGAATATATGGAAAAATCTCTTATAAATAAAAATGATTTATTTCGTGTAATGGAGCCAAGAAATCCAAAATTGTTTTTAATTGCTTAAAAATGAATGCATTCTTTTCCTTTGAAATGTTTAGAAAAGTGATATACATATATTAATCCGACAATACTTCAAAACTAATGGCATTTGCGATGTCACAGTCAATAAAAAGGAGCATTGGTTTCAATCCTCTACTCAAACCAATTTTAAATACATTTGAAAGCAAAGTTTAGAATTATTTCGAGGACGTACTAAAGATGGGATCTTGGAATTAGCTTCGCTAGTACCAATGCTAGTCCTACTTGTAAGAGTTGTGGTAGTCATATGGTATAAATAGTAATAGTATAACTTTAGTGTTAATTTCATTATTGTATATGACTCACGTTACGTTCACTTGCGTATGAGCATATGAGCATAACATGTATACAAATTGTAACTACTCGTATACGCATTTAACAATGGGTGCAATAACAACCGCTTATTATTATACAAAATATAATAATTGTGAAATTTGCAGGAAATTTGCATTGTTATACTTAGGTTGCATATGAACATGTACCTCTTATATAGGGTGAGTCATTTTTGGTCCTTTTTTCAACTTAAAGTATTAAATGTTGTCCGATGTTAAAAATCGTTTGACATAGGAAAAATCAAATCTAAGTTATTTATAGTCATGCAGTTGTTAACAACATAACAACGAATTTTAATCGTCCAAATATTTACGAAAATGATGATTTAAAAAAAATAACTATATTTCGCAAAATGACGTGAAAGTTTTGGTCGCAATTTGCAAAATTATTACTCGTTTTGAAGAAACTGGTTTAGTGGAAGGTCATATCATATCAACCTGTTCGCCCAGTTCGTACTCGAGATGCAATGGCAGCTGTTTTATACTGTTTTGAAGCATTTCACTAATAGGCAACCGTATTCGATGATCGCATAATTTCAAAAAATTTCAAAGTTGCATGGCTACCGTTAAGCTGCGATCTAACACCTTTAGATTATTTTTTATGTGGCTATTTGAAAGGTATAGCATACGCCAATAATAGACAAACAATATTCGAGCGGAAATTGAAGTCATTGATTAGCTGTTGATTGAAAGGAGTCATCGAAATTTTTGATGTTCGTATGCTGCCCTCTCATGGAACGACATTATTCATACATAATTGACATAGACCCAACTTTCATAATCAGTAAAGGTTTTTTATGAATAAAAAAGTACCAACAGATGGCCCACGCTGTACAATATATTGCTGTTACATAGTATGAGGATACAATGTTGCAATAATAATAGGAGAATACAACATTTACACATTTAAATAAATAGCAAAGTTATTTCGCGCACTCCATGTGTTTCTAATATGTTTATTCTGTTATTTGCATGCATGAGTGTATAGCTAAACATTAAGTATAACTATATATTATTTTTCCATTTTCGTAGGTAAATATTAACAAACCACAAAAACCACAAAACAAAATTCAACACAATATTATTTGAATTAGCATTAGTACATATTAGTACATATGTACATGTAAGGAATACAGAAATGTTTCTTGCAAATAGTAACTAATACATATTTCTTTTCTTTTGGTGTCAGTGTCAGAGGTTTTTAAAAAGAATATCAACATTACGAATTTTGTACGGTCTTTCCTTAAATTAAAATTTAGAATCTCTTACGAAATTAATGTAATCTTTTATTTTCGGGGTGGGTGCCGTAGCTCAGTGGTTAGTGTGTTCGCCTTCTGATCTGTAGGTCGTGGTTCAATCCCCGGCTGATGCATAACAAATTTAATATCGATAAGATTTTTCTTTCGAATGGTACCCACCTGTCGACAAGCAATTGGCAATTCTTCCGACAGTAACAACTTGCCATGAAAAAGCTTCTAAAAGAATTCTGTGACAAAGCTCAGAAAAAGTGTTGTCACAAGTGTTCTGACGTTCGGAACCGGCTTAAATAAGTAGGTCCCTTCTAATACTGTCCAAATTTAAGACGCACAACAGTAATGGAAGAGAAGCTCGGCCGATGAGCCCTTTGGGGCTTTAAGTGCCACATATTTATTTATTTTTTTTTAATTTCGGATATCAGGTTGTTCATAAACAGACAGGGCTTTCAAAACGGGACTTTAAAAATTGAGTAGAGTCCAAATCAAAGAAGAGGTCCTACAAACACATTTAAAGGACAACACTAGTTAAAACATTAAAAATTCACTACTATTTTGCATTTTTTAAACTTTTTGAATGCAAAAAATATCTTTGAATGCATTAAGAAGAATAACTACTATTATTATTATTATTAAAGTTATAAAATTGTATATAAAGAACACATTTCTATACAGTACAGTACATATGTACATTCAAAGAACAAAAGGACAACAAATATTGAATTAAGAAACTTAACTAAAAGTAAAATTAAGAATCGAATTTTAAAAAAAGAGGAAAGAGAAAAAAATTTGGAAAGATGAACAGGAGGAGGTAAAAGTTAGAGAGTGAGAAGACATAAATTAAGGAAGTTAAAGGGATTCACTGTTGAGCCCGAATTATAGAAAACCAATTAGAGTGGATAAAATATTGATGTTGTTGTGCATTAGCCAAGGGAACAATAAAGCATTTTATGAAAATAGATCAAGAAGAGTATAATTTTTCATTACTTCTCATCTATTTTCTACCGTGAATCATACTGTACATATGATTTTATATTTATTGGTTCATTGTATTGTTGCTGGATTAGTGTAGAAGATACAATGATTACGAAGTATATAAACGTATGCACAAGTAGTTTTGTTAAACTGTATGATTTGAAAGCATCTCATTTTAATCGGGTCTTATTATAAAATGAAAGCGATTAATATTTGACGTATACATATATACATTTTGCATTTTTCTTCATACAATTTTCATATATTTGAAAGTGACTGAAAATCAAGTATATTTGTTTTGCTTCGTATGTGGAGTAGTACTACCAAAAATTAACAAAATAATGCCGAATGTAGAGTAATTCATATGAAAATTAAATACTAAATCCATCGCTCCGCTATATGAGTGCAAAATCTCACACACATATTCGCACATATGTACACCCACCTAAACTGCATTTGTGTTACATTTTCAATACTAGTTTATGTCTCAAATAAAAATAATTTTCATTATATGCATGTGTATATCTCGCTTGCACTCTCTAACATAACTTGAATGCGCTGTATAATGGTTGATATATATTGTATATATATACATACAAACACGTTACCACGCCAACGTTATAGGTTAATATAATGCAAGTGGGCGATGTTGTGGATAAGTGTGATTGTGCAAAGAGGGACTTTTAAGTAGTTACTTGTATGACATGCCATCCTTTTACCATCATCCACTTCACTTAATTATATGCATGTCAATGCATAAGAGTGTACATATGTAGGTATGCATATGTATGCGGATGTAAATGCGTTGGCGCATTCAAGTGAACTTCAGCAACACCATCATCATTCCCATGAGTAGCAACATCACAATATCATCCAAAGCAAAAAGTATTAGCTTCCATAATATTGTAAGCGGGTAAAAAAATTGAAGAAAAGAATGAATGAGGTCAAGCGAAAATAGAAAATTCGGGCGCAAAAGAAACCAAAGCATTTCGTTTAGATTTCAACAAATTCATACATATGTATTCATATAAATATACAGGGTGAGTTTTTAGCAACTTTCTTTTTGGCAACACTGTTTTCGGCAGTTTGGTCTATAACTTAATCATGAATCGACTTACACACTAACAACGCTTGCAGATTATTGAATTTTATTATCAAAATTCATGCTCGGTTAAGAAAGTGCATTGTGCACTTCTGCCATTTTATGGTCAGTTTGGGCGACCTTCTGAGGCGGCTATTCGGAATCTTGTGACTACATTTCGCACCAAATTTACATTATTGGACATTAAACCACCAACACGCATACGCAGAGTGCGGATAGAGCAAATTATCGGAGCTCTATCCGCCAGTGTTGTTGATGACCGTGAATTTTGCGGAAGGATTTGGGTGTAAAGCCTTTTTGAAGTCACACGATCTACCACAACGGCTAATTTTTGGTTATTGGGAGCTGGCAAAGTTGGACGAAGATCCACTTTTTTATCGGAAAACTGTGTTCAGCGACACTGTGTTTCTGGTTGAATGGATACGTGAACAATCAAAATTGCCATATTTGGTGTGAACAGCATCCAGAAGTATTGTACGAACTGCCAATGTCAATCCCGAAAAATGCACTATTGCATGTAATTGTGCTAATGTACTTTTTCAAAGAAGACGAAGAACTTTTTTTGCCCAAGATGGAAAAGCTGCACTTGGCTGACATGTGGTTTCAACAAGACGGTGCCACATGCCACACAGCACGCGAAACATTGGCCCAATTGAGAGGCGAGTTCGGTGAACAGTTTATTTCACAATTGGGGCCGGTCAATTGGCCGCCTAGATCGTGCGATTTAACGCCTTTAGACTATTTTTTGTGGGGCTATATTAAGGCTCATGTCTATAGCGACAAGCTCGCAAAGGTTGAAGCACTGGAAGCCAATATTGGAGAATTTATTCGTGAGATACCGGCCGATATGTTGGAGAGAGTATGCCAAAATTGTACCGAGCGTATGAATCATTTGAGGCGTAGCCGCGGTCAACATTTACATGCAATCATCTTTAAACATTGAATTATATAGATCGTTCTATCGACTCAATTAAAGATTCATTTCTCTAAATTTTATGTGTTTGTTTTTTTAAATCAAATCCGAAGCCTCTTAAAAAATCATCCTGTATATATGTACATGTGCATAGCATAATATGGCGGAAAAATTTAACAGCGTTATTGCGTTTAAGTTCACAAATACAAATTCAGCATGTATATGCTGAAGCAATATTGAAATCGATACACAATATAGACAGAGGAGTATGCATTGCAGAAAACGAAAATTGAATTCTATAATAAATGATAATGGCAATGTCATAGAGATGATACATAATAAATTTCGGTATTTGAATAGAAGAATGAAATGACGGTAGCTGGTTATGTTTTATAAGCGAACGCATTTATTCCAATTCAAGTGGCTTTATAAGTGCTTAAAGTATTGACAAGCAGTGAAAATAAATTGCTAGAATGCAATCGGTTCCCATACAAGGGTAATACTTTATTTAATACGCGGTTGTCCAATCGAACTGAAACCAATTCAAAACGCTATGATTTTTTTATTTATTGATGAAATTTTTTAATCAAACCAAAAATTATTTGGAAATATAAATTTTGAAAGATTTAATTAGCGGTTTTCGATATGGCCACTGTACTATGGCCTTCAAACGTCCGATGAAACCATCGCACACTGCATTGCATAAGTAAGTTTGCGGTATTTTGGCCCATTCTCCGCGAAGCGCTTATTTGAGATGTTCGACACTTGGGTATTTTTAGTGCCAACCTTACCCTTCAAAATACCCCAGACACAAAAATCTAACAGATTTTCATTCGGTGAATTTGGTGGTGAAAGTTGTTTTTTCAGTCATTATTGGTTGAAACGCGCTTTGTGCGATGGTGCTGAGTCTTGTTGGAATGTCCACCGTCTGCGACCGAAATATCTGTTTGCTCACGGTTTTAGTGCTCCCTCTAAAACAGTTTCCCGATAATTTTGAGCATTTATTTCTACCCTACGGTCGATGAATACAACTGGAGAGCGCCCATCGGCCGGCGTTCTACACCATCACCATCGGCTCTGCTTATTTTCTGGTGGCCGTTCGACGCTCTAAATTTTTAGGAAACTTCTCTGGACAGTAAATTCGATCATTGTTGTTCACATGTTGCTCAATAAGGAATGGTGACTCATCGGAGAACACAATGTTCGGAATTTCACCACTTCGGTCAAACTGATCAACTCTTTGGCTCTTTCGAGTCTAACTTTTTTTTGAACATCGGTAAGATCAAGCATTTTTTGAACTTTGTACGACTTTAGTTGGACTCATTTTGCAATATTCTTTGCAGGATTTGGAGTGATATGTTCAGATCACGAGCCATCTTTCTGCCACTGCATCGTGGATTTCATTCAATTCTCATGAGAAATCTTGAAATCATTTCTGGAGATGCTGCTGTCTTTTTCTTATCACCTCAATAGCGCTTCGCAATGCTGCCAGTATCGTTGTAACGCGTTATGGTACGATTGACAAAAACTTGTCCGCTTTTGGCCTTAAGTCGAACTGCCCAATCATTAATAGCCGCACGCACCTCGTCCATTTGAAAATTGACGATAGCACGAATCAAAACTGTCAAATCAAAGACTCAAGGTTGGCGTATCTTTTGTGGCATATCATGCCCTTTGGAGAAAATGAAAAGCTGGTAATTTATTTTGGAGCCAAGTTTTGGTAATTTTAGCTTAAATGACCCTTTTCGACCCGTGAATTCATTTCAGATGCTTCCTTAGATGACCGTGCATCATCATTTTTTGTTAAATTTTTCCAGTACGGTAAAAATTAGTTCACCGTTAAAAAAGATTTTTCTCTCTCGGGCCATGATATTCTGTTTTCGGAGCGGATTTCGCTGAATTCTTGATTTAACATCTTTGAAGAATTGCGGCGTTCGAAGTGAGCGTATTACGGTGGCAATCTGTAACATTTCCAGTCTCCTCAAACAGTTTCATGCTCCGGTAGACGAACACGCGACGTTTTGAAAATATTTTTAATTTCACACGTGAATAACGCTATAACACCGATGCGGTTCTACAGACTAGCGCTACGCAGGTTACATTTCATAAGCCATGTGGCAATTAAATTCTTCTATTGGTATGAGTGTGTTCAATGAGCCTGATTTGCTGAATTACATTCGAGTCTTGCAAATAATGATTAAGACGCGTGACGTCTACTTCACTACTTCAACAATTAAGCAATTGTGGTTACCAACTGGTTTCGAATGGCTTAGGCTTCATTCCGTTTTTTTCCAGATGTGTCAACATATCCAAAACAAGCTTAAATTCCTATATGGTAAAAATGTACATTCATTTTGAATTTATTTACTTTGTCACATTTACCAAATACGACTGGTTATAGTAATTGCATTTAGCAACATTTGATAACGAACTAAAAATAATTTCTCCGATTCTTCCGTCATGTTTACTATAGAAATTAGTTGAATTGTAAACGTAAAATTTGCGTGATAAATTGTATTTAGTCCGCAAATGACTAACACTAATGGAACACCACCACCTGTATTCATTTGTGTACTTCTACTAACTCGCTCCCTATCTTTTTCTCTCTCTCTCTCTCTCTCTCTCTCTACCTCTCTCTGCTCCTTATCATTCGCTATATCTTACCTATATTGGCAAAAAGGGAATTTAATTTTTTGAGCTGTTCTTATGTTATTCTTGTCTTATGTTTTTTTGTGTAGTTAATGGTTTAAGCCATTGTTTATTATTTAGACATTTATTTAGATTGACAGCGTGCGATAAGCTAAACCAGGTGGCAGCACATGTTAGAATACCAACAAGGATAAGAACTATGTTACAAATATAAGAAGTATATTACAATACACCTTAAAGTTAAGCCACATTTAAATTTTACTCTAATATAACCGCAAAATAATTTAATACTTAAATCAAGTGGAAGTAGAACTAGGGGTATAATGTGTTAATTATTTATTGATTATATTGATTTAACGCTCATGACAGGGCTAATAAGCCTCAACTGAGCTGTTGTATTATAGCCCTGACAGACGGCAGCGTTAATCCGGATTAACGTTTTAATTCGAATTAAATCGGGCATTAACTGCAGCTAATCCACATTAACTCTACGAGTTAATTTTTAAAATTAAAGAGGATTTGGGTAATTTACGATGGCAACACTGCTGAAAAATTTCTATTGTGAATTTTTCTCGATCCAACTTACAAAACAATAGGTTTGTTCGCTTATAAAAAACTTGCAACAATTGTTAACAATTTTCGACATGGAAACCGTTGGAGAACAAATAAATCCAGCTGTCAATTACGAACTGTGAATGTCAATTTACAAGTTTCTGATAGTTTTCAGTTCACGTACTTCTTCCAGATTTTCTCATATCGAGAGTGACAGATGACAGAAATTGATAGTGATAGTAATGTAAGTGAGCAGACCTAATAAAACAGCAATCAGCTGTTTAGATAATCGGCAATACTGGCGACTGTCAGGTTAGTATTTTATTCGGATTAAGTACGTCGTTAATCCGGATTAACGCTTCCCTCTGTCTAGGCTATTAGCAATTTATGTAACTACATTTTGATTAAAACGATTTTAAATTAAATTATAGAAAGTGGTATATAATGGTATGTACTAACAATACTTCCAACTTTTCCCGTAAGTACTTTTTTGATAAATGCTTCCTTAAATTATTTAATTAAATGCTATGAACCACTGATAAAGGTATGATGCAAGAAAAAATACGCAAATTCATACTAATCGAACGTAAAGATTCGTCCATGTACTCGAAAAAAATTAATATGCATTTAATTTGGTAAAGCAATGTCCAAAGTTAATATAACGTAAAATAAAAACGACGACAATAATTTTAGTTCGCAACAGTAACTCGAGCTTTCCGGAACTGATGATATAATTTTAAAATAAATTCAGTGCAGCAGAGAAATGATTCATTTAACTTGATATCCGTTATTAATGATGTTTATATATTGTATAAGTAAAAAAAAAAAATTTTTTTTAATAAATGACATTTTTATTTTTATTTATTGTAAAAAAAAATTTAGGACGAGTATTATTTTTCAATAAATTGCAAACAAAACATGCAATGAAGGAAAATTAAATATTTAAATTAAAATTTAATAATTTAAATATTTATGGTTATGGATATGCAAATGCCATAGTCATAATCATAATTTTGTCAGTTTTTCATTAAAAATTTTTAAGAAAATTAAACGTATAAAAAGAGAAACCACCAATAACTAGAACGTACAAGACAGTATCACAGAAATATGCAATAACAAATTAAATTTGCAAACTTTTTCTCAAAAGAGAAAGAGTCAGAAAGAAAGACGGAGACAGATTTTTGGACATATCAAGTATGCTACGTACACGCATACATAGATACTTGTGTGTCATTTGTAAAAGATGCAAGAAAGCAAACTACGTTTCAGCTTCAAATTGTTAGTGCATTAAATTCAAAGCGACTCGTGTGAAGAAGATAATCAAAAAACTTGAATCTATATTGGCCACAGCATATCATATTCAATGAAGTATAATTAATTAAATGAAAACTATAAGTATATTTCGTATTATAATTATAAATTGCGTATTCTGATGGTTGATTAGTAATCATACGAGGGCGGATTGATAATGAAGCTACCTAAGTAGGAAAAAACATTTTTTTTTCAAAAACCATTTATTTCTCAACATAGTCTCCTTTTACTTCGACACACTTAGTAAGACGATATTCCAACTTTTCTATACCATCTGAATAATACGATTTCGGTAACTCCTCAAAATACGCGTTAGTTTCGGTAATCACTTCTTCGTTTGAACTGAATCTTTTTCCTGCGAGCCATTTTTTCAAGTTTGGAAACAGGAAAAAGTCACTAGGAGCTAAATCTGGACTATAAGGTGGATGATCAACCAATTCTAAGTGTATTTCACGTAATTTTAGCATCGTTTCTAATGCTGTGTGAACCGGTGCGTTGTCTTGAAGAAAGAGCACTTTTTTCTTCTTTAAATGTGGTCGTTTTTTCTTGATTGCATCATTCAATTGATCCAATAATGCACGATAATACTTTCCTGTGATTGTGGATCCTTTTTCAAGATAATCGATAAGCAATATTCCGAGTGCATCCCAAAATACAGTGGCCATAACCTTGCCAGCCGATTTCACTGCCATCGCCTTCTTCGGAGCACTTCCACTAGCTTCCACTCATTGTTTCGATTGATTTTTGGTTTCATCAACAGTTATTAATCGACTCCAAAAATTAACAGGATTACGCTTTATCATGTCCAAACACCGCTGTGAAGTGGTTTCTCGAACTCGTTTTTGTTCGACACTGAGCAAACGCGGCACCCATCTTGCCGATAGCTTTTTCATATGCAAATGTTCATGCAAAATGTTTTTGACACACGTTCATATGAGATGTTTACCATTTCAACAATCTCACGCAACTTGACTCGGCGATCATTCATAACGATATCGAGGATTTTCTTGATATTTTCTTCAGTAACCACCTCTTTTGGCCTTCCTGTTGATGGTATTGTTGCAGTGCTTGTTCGGCTGCGTTTAAATTCAGCAATCCAATATTTTACCATGTAATCTGACGAAGCAGACTCACCGTAATGTTTATCGAGCTTTTCTTTTGTCTCTTTCGCCATTTTCCCTTTCAACTAATAGTATTTAATCACTGCACGAAATTTGCTTTTTTCCATTTTTCAAGAAACACAAAAGTTTGTTACTTCAAACGACTACAACAAATAAACTAATCGATGAATTTGGGTGAAATTTTAACAGTTGACGTTTGACAGATCGGAATTTCAAAAAAAAAAAAGTTTTTGTGTTTGTATTGCTTTTTACGTACTTAGGTAGCTTCGTTATCAATCCGCCCTCGTATTTGTATGAATAATCATCAGCCGATGATATTCGATTAGTTGATTCGCAGTTAATTCTGGTTAATCAAATATGCGCTCGAATTTAAGTTTCATTATGGAACTGTGCTAAAGCTCTTAAATGTCAAAGAAACATTTACGACTAGTTTTCTTGTAAGCAAAAGAAACGCAAGCTTAGTGTGAAATTTTTCCAAGAAATCCAAATTACAGATTTTTAAATTCATGATTTTAGTACAATAGTATTTCGAATGCATCGATTCTGATATGTATGTATGTAAATGTCAGAAGCGACCATCTTATATTTTTCTCTTTATTTATTTATATTCACTTTGTCCTTCTGTGCTGTTTTGATACTAAAATTTTCCAATATATTTCCCACATATTTTTCCTGTTTGGTTTACTCTTTATATTTATATTTTTTACTTTTTGCATGTATGTCAGTTAAAGATATTTTGAAGAAAATAGAGTAAATTGCCGTTTGTGTGACTTTTAAGCTTATTTTCCTTTCTTCTATCTACAATAAAAGATATGCAGAAAGAGAGAAGAGACAATGACTGACTAAGATTAGCATTTTAGAAAACAAAAAGAGTTTCAATAGCAACGGCAACATAAGTGAGTAGGAGAACTGGAACGATAATAATGGCTGCAAAACCATCTGAAGCATGAATATTGCAAAAACATATAGAAAAACAAGAGAGAAAAAAAAAATTGAAATACCCTATGTAAAACAAAATGTTATCGCGGTTGACTTTGTAGTACATGAGATTTTGTTTCATATTGTCACAAATAAAATCGAAATAAAAAAAAAAAACAAATTGCGTGTTATGGAATTTTATTACTGTTGCTGGAGTGTTGAAATGCCATTTAACTGATCAAATCAGAACTCCAAAATTATTATGAAATATATGTATATATGCTAGGTGAAAATTAATGAAGGTTAACACAAGCAGCATCAGCAACAATAGCATATCCACCTAGAAGAATACATACAATGGCTGCTAGGGTCCAATTAAGGGAAGGCTTCTGTTATTTATATTTATGTTTGCCGTCAATGATGTTTTGCACGAAAAATAATAATTTTTTATATTCTTCTTTTTGCATATGTTTTTTTCCAGATTAACAAATAAAAAATATCGTTATAAAAATCCGATTAAAATCAATTGAAAATATTAACGATTTAAATATGAAGGAGTAACTACAAAGAAATATTCGTGTAAATTTCACCCATTGAAAAAATACAATTACATGGTGATATAGTGCATTCATATAATGGGCCGTGTGTGAATAAAAAGGTAGTTCAGGCCAATTTGAAATTTAAATTAGATTTGAGGTGAATAAAAATTTTAGTTAAAGCTAGTACTTTTGCAGTCCAGTATAAACTAGTTTTTCCAGTTTTTGCTGAAAATAAGTGTGAATAAAAAGTAGTTAGTACTTAAAATTACAAGTTTTCACTAAAAAATTTTATAAGGATGTCATTGAGGTGTTGTAAAAAAGTTCTTGTATTTTTATCAAAAAATTTGCGTTATTTTTGCCGCCCATAGTGCCACAAAAAATACATCGAATGACAAAACCAAATCATAGTGTTTCTAAAAAATTGCAATATTTTTAAACAGTGTCAACTCAGAAGTGATTTCTATTTGCACTAGCTAGATATGTAGTACTAGCAAAGAATTATTCACACTTTAGTACTTTAGTACTGGTAAGTTAAAGCTAATGCTAGTACTTTGTAATACATAGTATAGACTACTTTTTATTCACACGGCCCAATGCCAGTACTACAGTGCAGTTAAAATGCCTATGAAAAATAATTAAATATATAAAAGAAAATTTTATAATAAAAATGGGGAAACAAAAATTGCATCGAATGTTTTGCATTCTGCATTTGCGTATGTGGGCAATCAGCATAATATGTGCGTGAGCCATCGTTTTATTGCCGCAATTTTTTTTTTTTTTGCAGTCTGCGTATAAAATCATTGTTGCAAAAATCATAAAACCAAAACGAGCATTTTTTAATTTCCGATAATTAATTTTAATTAAGCGATAATATGCCTCGGCAACTGCGAATAATGAATATGAAACGGAAACGCAAAATAAAGAATCTTTTTTGTTAATTGTTGCAATCTGAATTAACAATTTGATCGATAACAAAAGCATTTGCAGACAAAAATATCAACTAATATCTCTCAGAAAGAAAAATTCCTTCTATTTGATTTGATGGTTTACAATTTATATTCATATTCGAGTTCATCCGGAAAGTTTAGTTAATATCCTTCAATAAAAAAAAATAAATAAATATGTGGCACTTAAAGCCCCGAAAGGCTCATTGGCCGAGCTTCTCTTCCATTACTGTTGTGCGTGTTAACTTTCGGACCTACTATATTAGCCGGATCCGAATGGCAGAACCCTTGTGACATCACTTTTTCTGAACTTTGTCGCAGAGTTCTTTTAGAAGCTTTTTCATGGCAAGTTGTTGCTGTCGGAAGAATTGCCAATTGCTTTGCCGACAGATGGGTACCGTTCGAAAGAAAAATCTTATCGATATAAAATTTGTTATGCATCAGCCGGGGATTGAACCACGACCTACAGATCAGAAGGCGAACACACTAACCACTGAGCTACGGCACCCACTTCAATACCCCTTCAAATAAGTGCAAAGAAATATTTAATATAGGGATTTGAACTCTACTAACTATGAAATGGATAACATTTTTAATGGAATGGCATGACAAAAATTACGCTTCTTGATCGTACAGTATAAATTACGCTCATTTGCATTATAAATACAGTAGTTAGTTAGTTACTAAAGGCTCTTCATCATATAGTTTAGGAATTTTATTATTACCACGAAAACAAAATACAATGATAAAACAAGATATTTTTTGTGCAATTTTCTCAATTTAAACAAGCTCATTCTTTATGCAGTTTCATAATCGTAATAAGAAGAGATAATATTAGCTTTATACACACAGACAAAATGGTTGAATACCACCAGGAAATAGTAAAACAAAAAAGAATAAAAATTATAAGAAAGCTGAATAAGCCATTAGAAGCGTTGGTGCATGCAATGTCCAAAATGTCAAGTTTGCTGTTGTTGATTTTTCCTGTTAGTCACGACCGACCACAACGAAGGGAAGCGTTTGAGTGTTAAGAACGCAAGTAAGCGCACAACGAGACCAACCAGAGAACTGTTGATGATGAAGCGCTCGAATGTTTTATTACTTTGCTTTGCAATTTTTATTATGACATTTAAAAGAAATAAAAGAAGAAGAAAAACAAGGAGTATAAAAGAGAAAAATAAAATAAATAAAAGGAATACTAACTGATAATATTCTATATAAAACTCAATAGTATATAAATAAGTAGAAAATTGGTAGTTGCAATGAACGCCACGTAAAATGAAAAAAATGAAAAAAAAAAGAGAAGAGAAAAGGAGGGAGTAACTATGTAGTTGAACTTAAAGGAATTTCATACTCCAATGATACAGCTGGTGTATTGGAAAACGTGTACATAAAATTAAATTGAGAAACGAAAAACCACGGAACTATCAATGTTTCAATGAGGACGATGAGCTTCAATGACATGGTTTGAATTTTATCTTACTTGGTTGCCACTTGTAATTCTAGGTAATACTGTTTTTATTTTTCGAACATACATACGTGAGATATAAAATTGCTATTGTTGGATCGCCCTTTAATACTACTCCAATGTTTCCCTTTCAGCAATCAAAATCAAGCTTAAACACTCAGTGACGTGATGTAATAACTGAGGTCATTCTTAAAGGAAGTACGTGTATACACACACACACGCACACACACACACACTTATATATATATATATATATATATATATATATACATATATACATATATACATATATACATATATACATATATACATATATATATTCTTAAATTTTTAGAGTATATAATATAGGAATTTCCTGTACTAATACATTTGCAGTATTCCTTTAGTTTTTGTCTTCTTTAGCATGTTTGGTTGTTCACTATTCTACATACACTAGACGTAGAATTTTCACATTTTTTTTATTAATTGAACTTAAACGAATAGGTATATACAGATTCTAATTTTTATAACTCTTCGTTTTATTTCTTTTCAATATTCTTTTCGAATATGTTCAATTGCTTATGTATTGTACAGTTTGTTAGATTGATGAAATTTTTAAATTGCAAGTTGTAATTACTTATTAAAATATGTATTTCCTTTTCCCTAAATAATGACTGGATAGTCAACCGAATAAACCACATTTTCCTTCTATTCGGACAATCATCAGTGCTTAGAATTGAAGACATACATATATACATACTCTACTGACAGTAGCAATTTTTTAAATGGTACAGGATACTCGAGTAGATGTTCGAGTAAGCAGTGGCGCACACAGTTTTTTGATTTGAGGGCAATAGGAGTTACAGAATTATCCATATCAATCGAAAAGTCTAAATGTTATGGTGTGGAAGAATGGGTTTATTCCCTCCTCGTGTGCGCTACTAAGTGTATGAATATTGTACATACACTAAGACTGCAAAGAACTTGTGCTATTAGTTTTCTCTAGTCAGAATGTGTGTATTTGTGTGAGTCTTTGAAGCAGTGCTATCTTCATTTAAATAGTTTTGCATTAGAGTTTTAATCAAATTATATATGTCTTTGCATCCAAACTTATGCATTTGTGTGTGCGCATGTATAAGAGCGGATAGCATACAGTTCAGTGTATTTGTATTTTTACTATACGTCTATTTTTACCTACAAGTCGTATATACTCCAAAATATTAACTTGCTGTGTGTGTTTACGTGTATATCTATATGACCTTGTATGCAATGTATATATTAATTTTGTGTTTGCTTTCATATATTCATATATTATCGAATTGGAAATAAAAAATAATAATTGAGAAACAAAAATGTTATCATTCATATATGAATATATATGAGAATTCCATTCATTCATAAATGAACGATTTAAGATTTTGTCTTTTTCTAATAATTGAACAATATGTGACGAAACCAGTATATACGTAAAATTCAATTTGAAGAAAAGGATGGAGGGTACAAATGAAGACGAAGATTAAATTGACACACTTTCTCATACATACTTTGGAGAGCTTCCTCGAAGCCTTTTACTAAGTTCATGGCGATTGTGCAGATGGGACTGTCCTATGTATTTGTAAATTTGCACCAATCACAAATTATTATTGTAGTGACTACGGGAAATTCTAACTTTTTGCAAATAAGATGCAAATATAATTTGAAAGTTTTAAGGGATCTAATATTTTGTCACTACTTGACCACATAACTCATAGTAAAGAATTTCATTTAAATAATATTGCAAACAAGTATAAAAAGTTCGCATTTTCAATGCAATCTCTCCTTATGATATTTATGATATCTCAAAGTGATACAAAGATTGAATTTGAAAATTAAAATATTCATATTTTCATGAAACTAACAACAGCATACAGCATCAATAACATACACACTTACGCTACAATATTTTGTCTACGATTAAGAAATAAATCATCGCGATTTTTTTGTTTGTTTGGAGCAATTACTGTTGCTTTATTGTTCTTGTCACATTGCTGCATAGTCGCCATATAAATACCTTTGAAATACAATGATAGCGAATGCTATGTAAAGGCAAAAGCAATACTGAAATATATATACATGTACACAAGATTGGTGAAATGTTGCAGAAGAAAAGAAGCAGGTGTGTAGCTTCCCAAACAATACATACAAGTGTACATACATATGTACATACGGAAGAGAATTGAAAATTTGAATACGCTGTTTAGTATGTCGACAATATGTACAGCAAGTACATACGACTAAACAGAGAAGTGGTGGCAACGGATGATGCGGATGATAGCATTAACAATAACATCAGCAACAATAACAGCTTCACTTTCATTAAATGTGGATGTTATATATTTTTAACAAAAAAAAAAAAAAGACAAACAGATAAATAAAGAAAACAAAAACAAAAAAAAAAAACATGTACAATACAATGTTCATCCAAAAAATAATCTATGTAGATAATTTTTTATCGTGTATTGTACATAAAACAGATTTTATTTTCGTTTCAGTTCGTTATTTGTAATAATTTTGATAATATATTTTCATTAGCTAGCAAGGCGAAATAAAGAACAACAAAATAATAAGAATAAAAAAAGGGAAAAAGAGGAAAATAATATAATCGAAGGCAATTTCCTTTATTTTGATTATGATGATACATATATACATACATATTAAATATATATACACACACACACACAAGAACACCAACTCGCATATAACTTCCCTTTTACTTGAATATAATTTCCCTTTAGTTACTTAGCAACGTTGGTGGTATATATGGTTGTTCGTGAAATTTATAAACGAAATAAAAACAAAAAAGAAACAATTCTGCGAAATTTTTTATTTGCACTTGCTTTTTTTTGCTTATTTTTGTTTATATTTACAATAAAATGACGTGTTGTTGAAATTTCCCAAGCACTTTCCAGTAACCTATTCACAATAGTGTCTTGTTTTTATACTTTGCAACACTCAGGTCGCTGAAAATATTAGCGAGCTCAATTGAACTCGGTTAAAATAAGCGACGTCGCTTATATAAGTATGGTATGTTATACAGAATTCTGTAAAAACATATAGCACTCCTTCAATTTCAGTAGTATACATCAGTGATACCAGTAGAGAGGTAAATAAATAGACTATCTGGAATTAGATTACAAGAGTTTAAATGAAATATTTGAAACATATATTAATTTAAAATTATACTATGGATGCGAAAATAACAAATAAGATTCAGTGACTTCGAACGGAAGAACTTTTGTGGTCACAGAAATGCAATATGAAGCATTAATAATTCCATGATGATTTGTTGTAGCTGTTTGAATGGAAAAAATTGTCTAATTTTAAAAATATCACTGTATTGTCCACACTCGGGTTAGGATTTTAAATATATATACAGAAGGAAAGTGGGTGCCGTAGCTCAGTGGTTAGTGCGTTGGACTTCTGATCTGTAGATAGGTTGTGGTTTCAATCCCCTGCTGAAGCATAACAAAATTTATTATCGAAAATATTTTTCTTTCGAACGGTACCCACCTGCCGGCAAGAATTGGCAGTAACAATTTGCCAAAAATGCTTCTTAAAAGAGCTCTCTGGCAAAACTAAGTTAAAGTGATGCCACAAGGGCTCTGCCGTTCGGAACCGGCTAATATAAGTAGGTCCCTTCTAAAACTGTCCAAATTTAACACGCACACAACGGTATTGGAAGAGAAGCTCGGTGGTATCACAATGGGCCTTTCTGGCCTAAGTGTGTCCTCTCAGAGAGAGGACACACTTGTTACACATATGTTATATAAACATATTTTATCAAAATCAAACTCAATCAAACTAGTGTCAACATAAAATAAAAAAAATAAATAAATATGTGGCACTTAAAGCCCCAAAGGGCTCATTGGCCGAGCTTCTCTTCCATTACTGTTGTGCGTCTTAAATTTGGACAGTATTAGAAGGGACCTACTTATTTTAGCCGGTTCCGAACTGCAGAACACTTGTGACATCACTTTTTCTGAGCTTTGTCACAGAGTTCTTTAAGAAGCTTTTTCATGGCAAGTTGTTACTTTCGGAAGAATTGCCAATTGGTTTCCGGCAGGTGGGTACCATTCGAAAGAAAAATCTTATCGATATTAAATTTGTTATGCATCAGTCGGGGATTGAACCACGACCTACAGATCAGAAGGCGAACACACTAACCACTGAGCTACGGCACCCATAGTGTCAACATACTTTGTAATAAATTGTTTGTATTAGAAAACCACATAGTTTTAGCGACATACTATGCACATCCAAGTTTGAGATCTGGCCTAAAGGTGTCCCTACCAACAGAAGAAGCTCCTTAAGATTTATTAGTCTAAATAAGATTTGGATCAAATTCTTAGTGTGATTTCGTTGTTAAAATTGTTGATACAGAATTAGTTTTGTAATTTTAAAAATTCGAATTTTGATCAACATTACGGTGTATTTGATTCGTCATATAACTTAATTTAAGCTTATGTGGGAATTGTGAGAAATTATTTAGTACTACGACAAAACGTAAAACATCTGCCAACTATTGTTTTATACATCTCTTTTTTTTCATTCCCTTTGACTCGCGATCATTGTACTGTTTCGTTAAATCTTAAGTTATATGTTAAAATAAATGAATTATTGAATTCTAAGAATATCGGTGTCGGATTCATCTTTTGTTCTCAACACTTAGATTGCGAACTTCACAAGGAATTGTATGAGCATTTTTGAAGCGGTGTACAGTGAAACTGTGTCATACCTACTACCGACAAACATCGATAAATTGTTATTCCAACAACATTTCGACATGATAAAGGTTGATGGGAGGTGGTACCATATGCACATGTAGGTACATATATAATTCATTTAATTGAATTGGGAGTAGCTAAAATAAAAACGATTTTAATAGAAATAGGCGTAAAATTATAGGGCTTTTCGTTCTTCTAACAAAATGATTAGATACTTCGTAAAAGTTTTACTTTACTGCTTCAATTTGATTTGATGTGTATTTTTTAATATTACTCGTTGACAATTTACATGAACTGCTACAAAATGCTATTATCAGTGGCTTTCTAAGTGTCATATTAATATAAAGTCTGTGCATATATGTGTATACTACTCACAAGCATACATATATGTCTCCCATGCAGTAAAGAGCAGGAAAAAATATGACACTTGCATACATTAGGCTATAATAAATTTCACACTCAAATATGTATGAATGCATGCACGTGCAACAACAATAATTACAATTAAGTAATCATGAATAAATAAAAAAAACTGAAATGAAAAATAAAAAAATACAAAAATTAACTAAGAAAAACAATGGCATACCGCCAACAGATAATTAAAGCTGTAAACTATGGCACATCCAACATAACCACATGAACATACAAATACAAGTGAGTAGTGTGGTAGCAAAAATGCAATGAAATGCACACAAAGAGAATAACATACTCGAACACATACACACACGCGTATAAAACTGAGGAAAAAAATGTTCATATCCATGTTCCATATGTTCAACAGAGAGTGGAGAAAATATTGTCACACATAAAATACGAGTGTGACTACCCAACAGGTGGTCTTTGTTGCATTAAAGTTAAAAAAAAAGCTAATATAACGTACATAAATACATATAATATATATGATGCTGACTGCCAACAAAGCCAGCCAAAGCATTCAAGTACATTTCTGACTGATTATAATTCTCACAGGATATATTTATTTCCGGTTGACATTATTTATTTTTTTTACTTGTCGCCCTTTTTCCATCTTCATTTTCTTTGTGACTTTATTCCTTTGCTTTCTGTTTTTTAAATTTTTATTTATATTTATTGTATTTATTGTTTATTTAAAAGAAACTTGAGGGAGCAACAAGGAATGTAATGTGTAAAAATAAATTCATAGATATAGACGCACACACACATACATTAAATATGCAACATTGTACGTACAATATTTATTGGATTGTGGGAAAAGCCATGATATATTTCACACTACGTATTTCGTTCTGCAAGAGGTTATGCTTTCGCTTCCCAAAATATGGAAAAATTTGAAATTTTATCTGTATTTAATTGATGCCATCATTTTTCCGACATCCCTATAATTTCCTGTTACATATTTGTTTATTTTTCATTACTGTTATAATATTCTCATATTATACACTAGTACGAATTACATATTATTATTGAAACTATTAAATTAAAAGCGTTTTTACCAATTAATTGGTAAATAATTACAAATTTTGAACTTCAAAATCAAATAGAAATGGAAATTAAATTTCAGTAGCAATCACGACAGACAAAAACAAAGAAAGTAATTCATGCGAAATAGACATATGTGTAATAAAAAATAAGTGTAATAATAAAGGAAATGAAATAATAGTGCTGAAGAACACCAAAAGAAAATTGATTGTCAGTTTTTCGGGTGCAAAATTTATTATTTACACATGTATCCCAGCATAATAGTTTTGTAAATAAACACGAGTAGTACCTAAATATTTATATGTGCACATACTCGCAATTTTTTGAACATTTTACGTATTGCATCGTATAGAACATTCATGGTTATAGCATCCCAGCAAACCAGAATGTGACCGCTCATAAAATAGAGTCCTAAAAGTGTGAAAATAAAAAGCGTTTTCAGAGCGCTCCTAAAAATGATTCTTAAATGACTCTAAAAGAGTCTTAAAAAGCTAACTCATTGAGCGCTCTCTGTGTACAAAAGCACAAACATGATGAGTTGCTATCTCACTATGAAGTATGGATGACTGCCGTTCATTCATAAGCATCAGCTATTATTATTCGTTCGTTGTTCTCTCTGCACGAACACTCTGAATGTGTGAAAATAAGAGGATAGCTTTTAAAACACTCAAAAGATTACTATTTTATGGCTCAGAAGCTTTATAGAGCTCTTTTAGAGTACAAAAATTCTCAGAAAAGACTGTGTTTCGGAAGCTTTTTAGAGGTCTTTCTGATCGACCAATGTAGTAGAACAAAACTTTCTCTGAGGGTTTTCGGAGCGTTTATGAGCGTTTTATATGTTCATTATGAGCGTAAGTGCTCCGGAAAACGAGTCCAAAAAGAGTATTTTCTGACTCCTACGGTTTGCTGGGCTGAGTTGCAACGCCATACATACATATTAACACAATTATAAAGTGTTTCAGTGAAATATATGCAGCACTAGGTTTGAAATTATTTGCTGCTCTGAGCATATTACCAAAAACATATGTAGACTGTGGTTAAGCAAGAATGCACCATCATACTAGTGTACACGCACATGTTGCAATGCAATAAACTTGATTTTATTTTTTACTTTTTATAGCTGAGAACCAAACGCCAAATGCAATGCACGTTTTACCCCTTGTGCATTCACATATGAATACCGAATGTTATTGCTTAGCAGACGGTACTCACTACCAGTTGCAATATGAGTATATAGTACTCGTTCATACTCACACTCGCTCGTGGAAGCATCTGCACATACACACACATCATATGTCGTACACTATTTTACGAATAAATAAACAAACACCATCATGAAAATCACATAAAATTCAAGAAAGATTTACTTGAAAAAGTGAGAAAAATAATAAAATTATTGTTGCATAAACACAGGGACGAAAAACAATACGATGGCTGCAAAGTGCGTGGATCTGAGGAAATAAATCGAAAATTTTGGGTCATGGATTTTGATGAATATAGGATCATTTTACAGGGAATTGTTAAGCTGATTAAAATTTATGGGCGTGGCACAATTCGTTAAAGTTGACCAAATTTCAAAAAAATAAAATTGCGTGATTATCTATATCACTATAATTCAGTTTTTAAATGTACTTACTTGATTTTCGTTACTATTGAACAGGAATGCATCATAACATTTTTTTAGTTCCACTTTAATTCGTTTTGTATGCTAAAATATGCACTTTTGACTTTCAGTACATCGAAACTTTCGAACCTTTTCGAACCTTACTATGCTGGATTTGCGAAACAGTACGCCTATGTACTATTCCATTAAATCCGACGTCTATAGCTTGTATTTGCCCCCGCGGAACCGCCGTTAGGCATTACTTCGCGAGGCCAAAATGGTTCTTCACATATGCTTTAGTTTACTCCTCGCTTATGTTTCCTCTTTCTCTGCTGCGCTGCCATTGTTTCTTCGCAGGCCATTCCTTCGTCTTAGCTCACACCAACTTCGATTGCAGCACGTGCTTTACTAAATATATTGTCTGGGGTTACTCTCTCTTCTATTATTCTCTCTATGGACGTCCTTTCAGATACGTATCTCGAACAGCAGAAAAAAACATGCTCTACATTTTCACTTACGCTACCGCAGAACGAGCAGTCCATCGCGTCATCGTGACCAAATCTGTGGAGGTACTCCCTGTGGCAGCCATGTCCCGTCAGAAATTAAACGGCAGATTTTAAACGAGGTCGTACGAGCTGCCAAGACGAACACCGTAGTGATCGACCAATTGAGGTGTCCACGGTGCCGTAGCTCAATGGTTAGCGCATTGGCCTTCTAGTTTGCAGATCGTGCGCTCAATCAACGGCTGAAGCACAACTTTAAAATCGAACGTGCTCTGTGACAAAGCTCAGAAAAAGTAATGTTACAAGAGTTCTGCCATTCGGATCCGGCGTATATACATAGGTCCCTTCTAATACTGTCCAAAATTTAACACGCACAACAGTATTACAACGTTGGTATTTTAATCCTACGACAATGCAATGTGCAATTTAAATAACTTGGAGCTTATGGTGATTCCGAAATAACACACGTGCTGTGCCACTTAAATTGAGATCTTATGTTTGTGTGCAAACAAACAATGCAACATCATGAGAAACTACTTCAGATATGCGATGACACATCGGTGAACAGTATACTGGAGAAGGACAGGTAGCAAAGAATGTGTGTGAGAAAAAGAGAGGAGGAGAGAGGAGCACAGAATATTACACACCTGGATACAAAACTATAAATACCTTTTATGGCATAATAGATTGTGGTACATAAAAATGACATGTTGTTATCTCTAAACAATTGTAGGTGCAAACAACTTATTCCTCCTAGCCTTTAAATAAATTAAGTAAAAAGAGTAATTATTAGACATATACCTACATCTATTTTCTTGTGTTTCCTTGTTTGTCGAAAAACATTTTTTTATATGCGTACATTTTATTATATTTTACACCGACTCCACCTATTTCGCATATATATATTTTCTTACTCCGTTCAAATTGTATATGAAAATCAGAAAAGGAGCAACTGTCACTGTGAAATTTTAAAAATTCTTTGTATTAGAAAATTAGTGTAAGTCAATATCGATGGCACCAAAATTTTACAAATCCACACATAACCACAGAAATTCTGAAATTCAAAAATAAAAGCCGACAATTCCGAACTCATTACTATTTCTGAACCGATAATTTTAAAACACTTTTTTTTCAATTTCCTTTGGAATTCCGCATAATATTGTATTTGTTATAAGTACTCTGTGGGCAAAAAAACCCGGAAATTTAAATTTAAATGGCATACGTCTGAAAATTTTCAACAAAAGAAGTTTCATTAAAGTTTGTGCTCGGAATGGAATTTCTGCAACCAAAATGTTAAGTAAAACGTTGAGGCAAAAAACCTGTGAATAGGTTCTATCGAAAACACGAGTCTAAGTTGTTCAAAGAGAGTCAAACAATGAACAACACATCAATCAATTTAAAGAATCGGTTTCTTGAAAATGATCGATTGACAGTTATAGATCTTACTGATACTACTGGAATGTCAGAAGCATCAGTAAGGAACATTTGTGCCTGAGAAAAGTCAAATCTCGATTTGTTCCAAAAACATTGAATGTTTTGAAACAACAACGTCGCTTTCTGATTATCAGCACAAGATGAAATTCACTGTTACAGGAAATGAGACATGGGCACTGTGTGATTTCTGATTATTCGTTGAACTCAAAAGACCACTGGCTCCGTGGATACTATTTTGAGTCGATAGATGTGATACAAGCTGAATCGGAGAAGGTATCGTATTGTATAGGCTGGGGACTACTTTGATGAGAGTGAAATTGATTTGGAAAAATAAATAAGAACTTTAATTTATTATATCTAATTTCTCAGTATTTTTTGCTCACAGTAGGCTGAAGCATAACAAATTTAATATCGATAAGATTTAGATAAGAAAAAGTGCTAACGAAAGAGTTTTGACTGTTCGGAACTGGCTAAAATAAATATATAGAACATATACACACATAGTACAGATTAACTAACACAATGAACATCTAAGGTTATTACGTTTTTTTTCTTTGCTTTTCCCCACAAACTATTTTTTTACTACCTGTAATAACAACCAGCATAGTAATAATAATAATACAATAATAATAATAATAATAATAATACCAGATAATAGATATAACAATAATAGAAAATAATACCAGTAAAGAATTGTGAACGTTTATCAAGCTTGTCATTTTCAACAGAGCATTGCAGAATTTCGTTGCATTTCATTTTATTTTCTTATGTTTGCTATTACATACCAAAACATAAGTAAGAATATATGTAGGTATATAGTACTTTATATGTTAAAAGACCGGCACGCAAACATATGTTATTGTTTAAAAAAATAAATATGTGGCACTTAAAAGACCCAAAGGGCTCTTCGACAGAGCTTCTCCTGTAGTACTGTTGTGCGTGCTAAATTTTGAACAGTATTAGAAGGGATATACTTATTTTAGCCGGATCTGAATGGCAGAACCATTGTGACATAACTTTTTCGGAATTTTGTCACAGAGTTCTTTTAGAAGCCTTTTCATGGCAATTTGTTACTACTGGAAGAATTGTCAATTGTTTGTCGGTAGGTGGGCACCATTTGAAATAAAAATCTTCCCGATATTAAAGTTATGCCTCACCCAGGGATTGAACCACGACCTACAAATTAAAAGGCCAACGCACTAACCACTGAGTTACGGCACCCACCACATAGCATAGTACCCTTAGCAATGAAAAGTGATAGAGGGGACAGTAGCTAGCAAAAAATAAATTCTTAAGAACATAGGAAAATTTCCTTTCATTACATTAGCATTTTTCTATAGTATTTTTTGTGCTGTTGGTAATACACATGCAGTTATGAAGCGTACGTATACGATTCTAGCATGTTTCATCTGGCTACGTACTTATGTCGATTGTAGTTGCAACTTTAAAAATTCCACTTGTATTTTCACTCGTAACAGTTCAGAAGAGCTGTCATTAACATATATGTACGTATTTATATATAACCGGACCGCATATAGGTGGAATATTTTAAATGAAAAAGGAATTGAATATATAACAATGGTATTAGTGGGTGCCGTAGCTCAGTGGTTAGTGTGTTCGCCTTCTGATCTGTAGGTCGGTGGTTCAATCCCCGGCTGATGCATAACAAATTTAATATCGATAAGATTTTTCTTTCGAACGGTACCCACCTGTCGGCAAGCAATTGGCAATTCTTCCGACAGTAACAACTTGCCATGAAAAAGCTTCTTAAAGAACTCTGTGACAAAGCTCAGAAAAAGTGATGTCACAAGTGCTCTGCCGTTCGGAACCGGCTAAAATAAGTAGGTCCCTTCTAATATTGTCCAAAATTTAAGACGCACAACAGTAATGGAAGAGAAGCTCGGCCAATGAGCCCTTTGGGGCTTTATGTGGCCACATATTTATTTTTTTTTTTTTTTTTTTATTAGATATATAAAAAAATCTCCTTACAGTCGGCTGGGGCCGACCAAATTATAATTTGCATATGTAGATATATATATATATAAAAAGTTTACTCGAATATCCATCTTTTTCTTTTATTTCCGCTTTTGAAAAACAATTTTTGCATATACTACCAATTTACACCCGAAATATGGTTGACCTTGACGAAGTACTTTGTATGTTAAGAGAGTTCTAAAAGGGATAATTTAAGGGAGGTTTTTAAGATAATTCCGAAACTTAGTATGGGGGCTATATAAAAAGTTGGCGTGGCTTACCTCTTTCTTGTAAATCCAATTAATTTTTCAATATTAATCCACACCTTAAATTTGTTTGTCCTACGTTGAATAGTTCGTAAGTTATAGCGGTTTAAATTTTTTAAAATTATCGCAACTTTGTATGGTAGCCCCATTAAGAAGTGGGCGCGGCACGTTGATTTTTTACCAGATTATGTACAACTACCATGTTAATCTAAGTGTCAATTATGGTTATTCTAGACAGAAGATTGCCGAAGTTACAGCTGTTTCAATTTAAAAGAATTTTAGTCATTTTGTATGGGGGCTACAATAAACAGTGGGCGTGGCGCGCCCATTTTCTGTGAGTCTAGTTGCTCGTATAATACTAATCCATACTTTAAATCTCGTTGTCCTACGCTAAATGGTTTGTTAGTAATGAAGCTTAAAAGTTTTAGTTTAATTCCCTTGACTTTGTATGAGAGACTCATGAAGGAGTGGGCGTGGCACACTGATTTTCTGCCAGGTTTTTGCCGACTACGATATTAATTTAAGTGTCAATTATGCTTATTCTAGACAGAAGACTGCCGAAGTTACAGCTGTTTCAATTTAAAATTTGTATAGGGGCTATAATAAACAGTGGGCGTGGTGCACCCATTTCCTGTGAGCATAGATGCTCATACAATACTAATCCACACCTTAATTCTCGTTATTCTACGCTGAATAGTTTGCAAGTTATGGAGCTTAAAAATGTTAGTTTAATTCCCTCGACTTTGTATGGGAGACCCATGAAGGAGTCGGTGTGGCACACTGATTTTCTGCCAGATTATTACCGACTACGATATTAGTCTAAGTGTCAATTATGGTTATTCTGGACAGAAGATTGCAGAAGTTACTGCTGTTTCAATTTAAAAGAAGTATAGACACATTTTTTTAGAGCTACGATAAAAAGTAGGCGTGGCTCACCCACTTTTGGCGAGGTTATATAGTAGTATAATATAACTCTATGTGCCAAATGTTGTTGTCCCAAGTGGTATATTATGTGAGTTATATCAAGTTAAAGATTTTTAAAATTCCGAGGTTAGTCGCTTTGAATGCTTAGTGTGGGCTATTCACCGATCATTCCCAATATCAATCCCCTCCGTACTCTTGGATCATAGGTTACTTGTGCCAAATTTCGTCGAAATAGCTCAATATTTACTCAAGTTATCGTGCGAACCAGCCAGGTGACAGACATACGGACGGACGGACGGACGGACATCGTTAAATCGAAAATTGAAGCGACGCTGATCACGAAGATATATCTATGTCTATATCTCAGGAGATTCCTTCAAGTGGACACAAACATCTGACCGAAATGAATATACCTTGCATATTGCATTATGCAGGGTATAATTATTAATTTAGTTTGGCTGCATAAAAACAACAAAAAATACCGCTTTCACTCACACTTTACTTAAATAATGACACCACTTCGATAAATTGTTCAAAACTAGAAAGTACAATTTTTTGCATAAATTCTGAATACAGGACTTTAAGTTTCCTGGTCATCAGTATTTCGCTGCAAATCAGCGAGGGTGGAGCGAGAAATAAATTAATTAAGAATTGCAGTATTTCTCAAGTCATTTTCTCAATATTTGTTTGTTTGTTGTACCTTGGATTTTTGGGGAAAATATTTCCCGAATACTGATACTGTTTATGTAATGTTAAATATTGATTTTGTAGAGGAAATTAGGGTTCGCCGTGATTTTCAAAAGAACTTGTGGTATAACACTGGTGTTAAGCATTACATATTAATGGGTTCAAAATACATATTTTAATCAAAACTATAATGTCTGCGATTCCGTACCATACTTATCTACACTACCTCTTTTCTTCAGAACATTAAAGTGTGCCGTTTTTTTATATAAAAACGTATTTTTTTATATAAAAATACTGAAATTAAGGCAAGCTTAACGGATGTATTACATACAAGTACAATTTAAAATATTTTTACAAAACTTATTTGAACAGTCATTATATTGATCTCCGTGGACGTACACAGGACTTTGATTTATGGTATGGAAATAAAAATTTTGTAATTTAAAATATTTTGAGAACATGATCAAATATATGTGGCTCAAGATTTAAAATAAGCACTCTGGATTTAATCGAAAATCACTCCTCTAAAATAGAAGAAATATACCTATCACAATATAAAATTTGAACATTAAATAGATCAGCCATCACTAAGCCCGGAAATTTAATTTTTCACAATATAATTTACGAAATAATATTCTTTTTGCTATATTTGTAAGTGAAATATGACGCTTATATTTTTTTTTGTCCTACACCACTTTAGCTCACATAAGACAAAAAAAATAATTAATGGCAGATACGTGTCGTTTGTTTAGGTAAAATGATGCTCGGGTCGTATAGTAGATTGATTATCACTCAGGATGCAAATGTATATTTTGTTGTTTATAGAAATGAGCAGAAGGTAACAGCGTGCGAAAGAACTTAGATATATCAAATGCTAAACTTTAAACATTGAACACTTTGAGCTAAAGTCTTATTATTTCCCCCCGGTATTTTAGGCACAGTTTTGCTGCCTCTTGTCAAAGGCTGGCAAGACCCATATTTTTAGTATACAATTTCGGTAGGTCTATTTTTAATAACAAAACTGGGAATAAGTACAGTATAGCATACTTTGAAAAAAAAAATATTTTTTGAACATAACGAACCAAAAAATTCACTCTTCTATATTTTTTCTGTGTGTATATGCAAAATCAAGACATATTTTATAATTTATATAAGATTTTATATATGAGTCAAAAGCTATTAAAAATAGCTTTCATTTGGTACCCATATTGCAAAAAGTTGCTTGGTTATTGAATAATGTCGATTTGAAATTTGAACTTTGATCTTCAGCCACGCCTTCTATAGTCATTTCCGCCAAACGTTGCTTTATACGAAGCAATTAGTTATTATATTTTTCCTCAGAGTATGCTTTTCCCCACTTAGGCCCAAAATTGATGTCTTGATTTTGCAAATAGCCACAAGTAAAAACACACTTATGCAAAAAAAAAAAAAGTAAGTATAAAAAACCCCTCATTAACTTTGATACAGCTTTTGACAGAATTAGTCTTAGCAGAACAAATCTACGCTTAGTAGATTTACAATTTTTAGTACAAAATGGGATTATCCTCTGACACGGAGTGTAGATTCTGTCTGGAGGAGGATAAAACATTGATCCACATCTTTTGCGAATGCTCAGCCTTGGCTAGGCTTCGCTTGAAACACTTTCAGCTGAGCTTCCCAACACTAGCTTCAATCATCAAAAGTTCGACAAGATCAATTCTATCTTTTATTAAAAAGGTAGAGGAGATTCTAGTGTCGTAGACGGGCTTGGGCGTAACACTTGTGGTTGGCCCTCAGAGGTATCAGCTGTAGGGCTCATATCCTCTAACAGACTTCAGTCTGGTTTCCCGTGGTCCACTTGATGAACAGGGATTTTGTCCTTGCTGCAATGTCACGCTCTCTTTTGATTGATTGATGGCTTCGTATGATAATGCATTGATAAATTATATGTATACACATATTATTAAATATTGTAATACACTAGAAGTATGCAATCATTTTTAAATCATTTGCTAACGCCAGCTTGGTACATTAAGGACCAGTTTTTCAGTACAAGTTTAAACTAGGTTTAAACTAAGTTTATGTAAATGGAGTTACAATTTAAACTCAGATTGTACAAGCAAGAAAATATATACTGGAGTGCAAGAACACACAGCTTAACAACTCATATGGTAAACTTAGTCTATCCCAGCTAGATTGGGCTTTGAATTTAGTTTAAACGACAAATAGAGATAAACTCGCACTAAAAAATTGTTCTTTAGGGCCAGTTAGGACTAAGATTAAGTTATTCAGCTGTATGTTCGTGCACTTCAGTACATTTTTTCTTACTGCGGTTTAAAATAAGTATAAATTTCAACTCCGTTTATGTAAACGTAGTTTAAATCTAGTTTAATCTGGTACTGAAATGTAATCTAAGGACAATATTGCATTTGGAAGAAGAAGCGAATAGGTATTTATTTCAAATAACTCAAGTATAGGTCGATTCATCTCAATAAAAATTATCGATTGATAATCTTTAATAACAACAATTATATTTAATGTGCTTTTTCATCAACAATATAAATTATATATATCAAGAGATTAATAAAAGCAAGACAGAAGAAAAACATTGCCATTCCGATACAAAATTGCCTTTGTAAATAAGCTAACAAGTTCATTTGCTAATTTTTTGTTTACATACAGAGAGATGTAGTTGTGTTTGTGATTGTATACATTACCCTCATATCTTAAACACTCATGTATAATACATATGGCAAACCAATATACACACATTCCTTTTTTTACTTAATCATCAAGTTAGCGATATTTTTTTTTTTTTCAAAATCACTCAGTGAGTGAGCGAACTTATATACTATATATATTAGCGATGCTAATTTAATAGCTTATAGCTGATCCCGAGATTTCGAAATTAATCCTGAGATTATAATAAATTAAATAAATACTTTAAAAAGCAATTTTTATATGGGAAATAGGCGTGGTTGAAACAATTTTAATGTGCCAAATTTCAGTTACGGACTTTTTTATATTTTTGTGCGGAAAGTCTGAAAAGAAGCGCTTATATAATATAGAATATAGAAACTTATGTATTATAGATATAAAAAAGAGCAAAGAATAGTATGTTTTTCGAATATTTTATGTTAAGTTTTAGTTCGTTTGAGAGCTTCAACCTTTGATAACTGAATCTCTGACGAATTACTAATCATTCTTTTACTAGTAATTTATGTTCATATATTATTTTCCATGAAACCCCTTAAATCCTGATATTCATGGTACCTAATCGGGATTCCTGGGTCATTGGATGAGCATCGCTGTCATATATTTATATATACACATCTACAAGCATAGCTAATCGTGCGTATATATGAGTATTAACAAACAACGCTATCAAAAAGATACAAAATACATACATATACTCGATTCAATGGCATACGCATATGCAATGGCAACGATGATGATGGTTATGTGGTGATGATTTTGGTGCTGCTGGTGCGGGTGGTACTAGTGTAAATGAAACCATTAGAAATTTGTTTTGATATTTATTGATGTGGCTATAAATGTTATTTCGAAAAGGGATTTTCTGGGTTGTCATAACGGCAAACAGATTTTGATGTCACAAACAGAAATAAACAACAGCGTCACAACACCACCCTCATAAGCGATTTGAGCGGGTGAATGCTTTTGTGTTTGTATATAAATATGAGAGTAGATTGCCGTTTAATCGTTGATAAGTATCATTATTTCTTCTATATCATTTTCATATTCGACCCATACCAAGTGGCTATGTATGTACGTACATACATTTAAGACAGTGACGCGTATAAAAGTCAAATAATCATTAGCCAGTAAGTAAAATAGGACAGACGACCTCAAATATAGTACGGACAAAAAACACAAGCACATAAATATAGTAGAGGCATACTTCTTGTCATTATCATAATCATTAGCAAGTTCTCTTTTTGATAGATAATAATGATATCGACAATGTGGATTATGATATTACATTTGTTTTTGTTTCTTATTTGTTTGTCCGTTTGTTTTTCCCACTTTTACTAAATTACTAAATTGTAAACATCTAATTATAATTCCCTTAAAGATGTGCCCGAATTTTTTGATCCACTTCAACATAACATTTCAACTGCATCAAAACATCATGCTTTAAGTGTTGCATTCAAAAGTCAAGCATATTTAGGACAAATGTTGGGGCAGAAGAATTAATTAGAGTCGGTCATACATTTCACGATTCTATGTATGATTGCTGGGCAATTATTGCACTTATTATCCATTTTCAAGTGCTTTTAATTTCATATTGCAGAGGGAGCTTCCTAAGGTGGAAAGTGAGCATTTAAGAAACAAATTGGAACAGTAAAAATGGTGGTCAGTCATATATTTAGCACTCTGGAGCCACGTCAATTTCGCAGATAAGCACGGGTAACAAAGGTTAAGATGAGAGGGATGGAAGTTCAGAAAAAAAATGTTTAATATAAAAGATTAATGGGACCAGTCATACATTTTACCCCTCTAGATGCAACTCTAAGTAATGTAAAAATTTCATAATTTTTTGATAGTCAAACCAACATCGGGTCTGAATTCAGCGCCCCCAAAATCCATATAGAAATGTTTATCTCATCTGCTGGGTAAGAATTTTTTTTTCATTTTTTTGTTATTGTGTTATAAACTTACTCAAACCGGTCCAATCAAATATTTGTTTGTAACTAGTACATAAATAAGTATTATTTCATTGAGCTAATATAATCTAAGTAAGTATGTAAGTAATATATCTAATATAATCTAATACTATCCAAAATTTAACACGCACATCAGTAATGGAAGAGAAGCTCGGCCAATGAGCCCTTTGGGGCTTTAAGTGCCACATATTTATTTTTTTTTTCATTGCGCTAGAAAAAAAGAGAATTATTTGACAGGTAGCTATACCAATTATCATGTAAACACCATATGACCACAAAATATGCATATTAACGGATATCTGACTAAACGCGAATTATATGCCAACCCTCTACAACACACGTTTCAACCTCAAAAAGGAAACTTAACAAACATAACAAAAAAAACAAAAAAAAAAACAAAACAGAAAAAGAATTCGCCTTTCAACATGATAATTTATACTCAATCAACTAAAATGAATGTAACAAATAAATGAATATAATGATTTGCTTCATTCATTTTGTTATTTCATTCATCCATTCTGCTTCTTTTTGTCTACTATATCGTGCATGCATAATGCGTGCTGCCAATATTGACCCTTTTTTTATTCAATGCGTTAACATCTCCATTACCAAGGCATTATATGTACTACTATTGAATAACGAGTTCTTTTGTACACTTCGTGACTCATAAGAAAAATAAGCAAACACAAAATAACAACCGCTTAAAGAATGAGAGAAGCAGCAAACTTTTATCATACTCGTAGTAATCATAATACTCATAGTTCCTGTTGTTCTCGTTGTTGTTTCGAGTTGATGGTTGATCGACATTCAAGTACATCACGTCGTCGTATTTATTATCGTTGTGTCCTATTAGTGAATGAGTGTGCTGTTTCATGAACTTCCTAATTTATTTTGCTGCTATGTACGTAACGTTTCATTGTCGTTACCTTTAGTATGTAAGCGTGTGACTGCTCCTTGCGCTCTTCCAGTGTTTACCTGAGTATAAGTGCGAATGTGAAAAAAAGCACTTGCAAACAATTACAATAATAACAAAGTGAAATTCGCACGCACCAACATAATGATTATTCTACATACTTATTCTATAACACACACATTTACGCAAAAGTTTGTGTTTAGAAAAAGAAGAAAATAAAAGGAAAAAAAAAAGATATATTTGTGTTATAGTCGGAAATTGAAACAAATTTTTGTGGGTTCTGTTCGCGCTTCCTCCATCTTTCCAAATAAGTTTTGGTTCTTCCATGTGATTTAACAACTGTAGAGTGGTGCACCATACAAGTGATGGTATCAATTTGAAAAGTTTCGCTGGTAAAATTTTAAGGATCTTTATCTCATATACATCTACCATATTTAAGTAAGTAAATAAGCAGAAAGTGAGTGATATAAATTGATATTGTGTGCATAAACATTTTACGAGTGTGAATCAATTCATAAAATGATCGAGTGTTGAAATGATTTTATCGTATTGTTCGTCAACTTAACACTCATCAGACCCTCGGGTGATATTTCACCCGAATTTGATGTTTACAAGGCTGTAACTTAATGAAATTTTAGCTATTTTAGCTAGCAAATGCTTTTAGAAGATCATCTAAACCTTTTCTTTAATAAAAAATAGCGGTAAATATATAAAAAATTACGTGGGCGACCTTCGGCTGAAATTTCACCCATATGACTATCATGTGTAAATTCAATGAATTTCGTTACCAGAAAAATTTGAATAACCATCTCTGTCAATCGTATGGAAATTTAATGTACTTTGTTACACCTTGTTTTTGTTTTTTGTGTCAATCATATGGAAATTCAATGTATTTTGTTACTTCCTATTTTTAATTGGTGTGCTTATAAAGTCAGCTGTTTTTTGCCTACGTGTGGTTTTCTTGTGATAGTCGTGTTTGGTTCGCGTTTTTACATTTCCTCCAAAAAATAACGAACATGTTTTCCCGAAATCCGGCAAGTAAAAAGCTTGTGTATTTTAGAAGCACTTGCATAATATTGATATTTGCTCAGATTTTATGAGATGTTGACATCGAACAAAGTCTTGTAGAAAGTGAGAAATCATTTGATTTTGCATCAGAACCAGATTTGTTCCAGATGTTTCCGAAGAAAATGATTCTTCCAGTGAAGAAAGCTTTGAAGATGTAGTGCATGGAGAAGTTAACCAACCAATACAACAAAGATTTACAGTGTTGTCAAAGGATAAATCCATATTATGGTTCACCGAGCCTCCACAATTCCAAGAGTAAGAAGTGAAAATATTATATCCCGTAAGTCATTATGGTAAGAGCCGTATATCCTCAACACTAGATGCTTTTGAACTATCCTTCACTTCGTCAATGTTGAAGATCATTATTGAAAAAACCATCACCGAAAGTTTGCGAGTCTTCGGCGCTGTTTGATATATTAGTCTTTTGATTTTAAGCGGTATTTTGAAATCACACAACGAATCTCTCGATAATTTGTGTCACATTTGTGTAATGACGTCACAGGAATTGATTCGTGATTACTTAGGTGCGATAACAAAAGTACTCGACAAGAACGTAGAGCTCAGGATAAATTAGCTCCCATTAGAGAGTTATAGGATAAATGGGTCTCACAGTAACAACTATTAATATATTATATTACAGTTGATGAACAGTTATGAGTTTTCCGTAGAAGATGCCCCTTCAAGCAGTATATTCCATCGAAGCTCGCCAAATATGGGATAAAGGTATGGGCGCTCTGTGACAGCAAGACCAACTTTGCATGGAATATGCAAGTTTATACTGGTAAACATCCAGCTGCAGCACCAGAGAGTAATAAAAGTCAATGAGTTGTTCTCGACTTGGTAAAGGGTTTAAAAAACGCAACATTATTTGTGACAACTTTTTCACATCCTACAAAATCTTTACTGATCTACTAAAGAAGTAATATACTTTGATAGAAACAGTAAGAGCGAGTACGACATTCTTGACTGAATCAAATAAAAGAGAAATTCGTCAGCGAAAGGTTCACTCAAGCAAATTTTTCTTCCGTAACGAAGCATCACTGGTTCAAAAAGTACCAGCTCGTTAACGTTTCATCATAATAAAACAATATTGGCAGGCGAAAAGCGACTTGCCGAAATAATATCCTACTACAATAACTATAAAGGGCGTGTTGATACGTTGGGCGTATGCTTTGTTTTGTAACATGATATATGTCTTGGCAATAAATGTATATGTTTTATATGGTTAGAAGTCAATGGCGACTGGAATTCAAATAAGACGTACAGAAGACGAATATTTCTGTAGAAATTGGGAATGAATTTGGTCAATCCAGAAATATTGCCCAGAACTTCACTACGGAGAGTGGAGCCTACACGTCAACTTGTACCATTAGCAAATCGCGGCATAAAAAAGCGCAAGACAACTTCTGGAACTTAATGCCAAATCTGCGAAAAAGAGACTGAAAAGCATATCCTACATGCAATACCTGTGACAAATATATACCCGGCGAGCATAAAACGGCAGTCTACTTTTGCACTAAATGTAAATAAACTACTGTAATTAACAAAATAAACGTTTTTAAAAAAATTGGTAATTTTCGGTGAGTTATCCATAGGAATCAGTCTTGGGTGAAATTTCACCCATTAGGGTTTTATTCATAAGTTTTTTTGAGGGTCGGATGAGGGTTAATAGGTGGACGGATGGAGAAACACGGAAGAGAATCTAAATGGAAAATTGTTAGAAATGTTTCCATCGCAATAATGCTTGTCCGATGCATCATATACATATGTATATGCGTAAGTATATACGTTGTACCCAGAATATACACGGTGCCATTATGTTTTTACCACCTGCATAAATAATTGAATACCGCAAACAATTTTGAGTATATAAAGGGCATTTTATGTATATCGTGTTTTAGAATTAAACACGAACTTTGTGGCTACTCTGCAGTTGTAAATGTTAATGTCATAATATTTACCCAAAAACGAATTGAAAGTTTGATAGCTGAGAGCATTGACAAACGGGAAACTGTACGAACTATATATGTACATACATATGAAGATTCAAAACAATTTCTCCAGAAAAAATTCGCACTGACCATATTGATGCTATCATCTAAGCAGTCGATGGAAGACATGGTTAGTTTAGTATTGAAGACATACAACAAAATATAATGCTTTGAGTTTGCAAAGGCATCATATTGGTTGAAAAATTAATCACAACACTTTATTTGCGTTCAACTCTGCTACACATCTTTGTTGTATGTTAAGTCAAGCACTATTTGCTATTTTTTCTAAAAAAATATTCGACCGCATATGTCGTATTATTTAGTATTTATAAGACACAACTAAAATAGTTATTTGTTCATTTATTTATTGATTGTTATTATTTATTATTGTTGTTATTCTTATAAAAACATATCATCATCATTCTCTCTCTCTCTCTTTTTCTACCTCTATCTATTTTTGTAACTAAATGTTTTTGTGACTAAATGTAGATTGCATGGCTACGTGGCGATACACAAACCATTCTAACGATACAAAATCACGTAATAACCAAAAAACACCGAAAGAGCATAACTCACGATGAGAAACGTGCTTGGATAAAGAAAATTCGTGATGTTAAAAAAATTCAGCAAAGGATGGTACATGAAGATTAATAATGATGCAATGAAGAGTCAAATCGGCTATTTGGGTGTTGTCGGTGAGTAACTTTATACACATCGTATATACCCATATTTAGAGCATCGGTGTTGTATATACAATAGAATGGTTCAATATATTTGCTTATATTCGTAAGTGTGTTTAGATGCACTTACAGAAACTACATATCCTCCTGCTCATATTCAAATATTCAATTAATTCGGAATGTAATAAATTGGCAGCCGAATCAGAACGGCTAGAAATAATTCTTGCATACACATATGTATAATTAGAATAAATTAATGATTACATATATGTTTTTATGTTTACCTATGCGAATACGAATACAGTCACTCGCAAATGTTTACTCACAAAAAGAAAATTTCTTTGACGTGAGTTTGTCAAAAGATTCGTTTATTTTTTGTCTTTGTTAGTGTTGTACTTTGAAACATTCCTGCTTCCAATAATTGTTACAATTTTTTTTTTAGAAACGTACAACACAACTCTCATTCCTTATTACACCAAAATGATCGATTATATATTTGATTCACTTTACATGTGATAGCTGCACAAAATAAGGTATTCCCAATAGGAAACCTATGTATTCTATGTATTTAAATTTTTATTTTCAAATATGGTATATAAGATGAGGGTTTAAATGAGGAATGTCAAAGTAATATTGTTTAAAAGAAATGCAAATCAATAAGGAGTATAAACATTTATTGTGGTAATTGAATAAAAAATATGTACTACTAATCTTACTGTTGTCCAAATGATACACTCAATACGCATTTACATGCATATATATTGAATAATAGTAAAAATTCTATTCCATATACATGTATAGAATTCATTTATAAAAACATTTACTAATTCACACATAATAAATATGTACTTATTATGTGATCTTATTTGAATATAATTTGCTATGTTAATTTACAGCACTTGCTCTTCTGGTCATGGCATTGCGCTCTTCAAAATATCTGTATACTGCAAGTCTGTTAAGTGGCCCTGGTATTAAAAGTTCTCTGGTTAAGGGGTGTAATTCATTTCACTGAAAAAAAATAATGTCCGACTCACCACTGTTACCTAAATACACTAATTAAATATTCAATTAGAAAATATTTAAGGATATTATAGGCATGGTTTCCAGAAATAAACACCCTATACAATTTTTCATCTGTTCTTTGGATATTATAATCAAATACATTCAAATTACGAATTCAAACTTAGAGATGGAACAGATATAAAAATAAGGACCAACGCAGACTGGCTCATAATTCGAAACTTTCATAAGAATTATTGTAGATGCGTTCACTAAATAAAGTAGCATGATGTTTCGTGATTTGAAAACCAAACCTGATGGTATTGATTTGTCTGTCAACCCAATTTATTCACAACCAAAGTTCAGTTTTGTTGAATGTTAAGTACAACAAGCCTGCAACAAACAATAGAATTAAAAAAGAGTTTGCTATGAAATTTCTGTCCAGTTATACAAATTGCTGATACAATGAAGTTCAGTTTTACTGCAGGGTGTACCAATTGATATAATATTTTATTTTTCGATTTAGGTTGTCAGAATCAGGCGCGGTGGCATCTACATGTAGTTAGTATCTAATTCAGTACTGATAACAGTTCTTTTTGTTATACTTGAGTATTGTCCTTGGAAGTAGTAACTATTAGTAGTAGCAGTTGTTGTAGTAGTAATTCTTCGTGGCATACGTAATAGTTTTGGTAGTGGGGTAAAAAGTTAAAAGTTTTTGGCAACATTTGTTGCCAATTAGTTTCATTATATCTTGAATGATTAATGGGCTTGTTTTTCCTTCTTTAATACACGGTCGTGAACTGGATAGAGAGTAAAATGAGTCGAGTGCGTGTTTGTGGGTCAAATTAATTGTAATTTGTATTAAGTGCTCTGCAAATAAGTTTGTCCGTGTGAATAGAAAAGAGGGGAAAGAAATTATGCAAACAGAATGGCTACCCTTGAGTACACCACAAGTTTTTAATTTGTGTTAATTAAGGTGACTGCTAGTGTTTATTTTAATATGGAGGGATTACAGGTGCAGGGAGTAGCAATTTTAAAGTAATTCGTATAGTATAAAAAGTAATTTGGTTAATTTCAGAATTTTTGCAAAAACACTTGTTGCTGTATTCCGAAATTCACATCGCTAATACCCCCGTATAGTTTAAAAAGAAATCATTTAATCTATTGATGAACGGAAAGTATTTTTAATGAAAAAACAGAAGCGGTGTCACTAAAGAGCAGGGCTGTCCAAGTCAGATACGTTCCCGAGCCAATGCAAATTACTGCATAAACTGGGTGGCCGCAAAAAAAATTTTTTTAATATATCGAAGGATTTGTCAAATCGTCGAGATTTTAAGAACAATCGCAACAATATTAACTATAATTTCATTTGTTGCATATGAATAAAACTAATCCAGTCACTATCGATGTGTGTGGCCTGGCGTTGTCCTGATGGAACACAATTCCTCTCTTATTGGCCAAAGCAGGCCGCTTCTGTTCGATTGCTTCCTTCAGACGGTCCAATTGTTGACAGTACAGGTTCGAATTAAGAGTTTGGCCGTAGGGGAGCAGCTCATAGCCTATGATTTCCCTGCCAATCCCACCAAGCACATAGTAAAACGGTCCTCACCGTCAGTCCTGGCTTGGCCACCGTTTGCGCCGGCTCACCGCCATTCGACCACAACCGTTTTCGCTTGACGTTGTCGTAAGTGACCCACTTTTCATCACCAGTAACCAACCATCCGCTTCAGAAATGGATCGATTTTTTTTGCGATTCAGCAGCGATTTGCAGATGGAAATTCGGTCCATGAGGTTTTTTGCGTTAGCACGTGTGGCACCCATACATCGAGCTTCTTTTTGTATCCAGTCTTATTAAAATGGTTATTTACTAAACGGTTTTTTGTGCAATGTTTAGCTCCTGGGTAATAGAAACAGTGCTTACATGATGGTCAGACTCGACGATTTCCATTGTTTTATCGACATTTACGACAATTTGAATGAATCTCGACGACGCTTTGCTAATTGTAATAAAATAAAATTGCAGTTAAGAGTTGTAGTTAATTTTCATTACATTGCGAGGAATTAAAAGATGTGTATTGGCCTTAAGGCAGCGAAAAAAATTACCAAACAGAAAACAAATTGCCAAAAACGTTTCAGAGGAAAAATATTTACGAATTTTGGTAAAAAATTACCAAAACGGCAACACTGGTCACGATGCGACGATAATTACTCATAAATGGATAAACGAATAAACAATTCTCAAAATATATCGTGATATCGTAAACATGAGTATTTTTAATCGCCTCGTAAGATACAGTACACGGCTGTGCTGTACACCAATACACATTCGCACATGGGTGGGTGTTCAACTGTGCGAGAAAGCGGGAGTCGATGCAAATCTATGAAAGTGTAAATGGGTGGTTCGCTGGCTGCATGCATGGATGAGTAGACACACATCAACATAAATAAAAGTTTGATATATAAAATACATATTTATGTATTTAAATAATTCCGGCCGTTACAAAAGAATTTTTATTTGAAATGGTACTACAATTGTATTCCAGAGGTGGCTAAGGCTGTAGCCTTCTCATTTCAATGGGTACATCACATTTTACATGAATATTTGGACATGAAAAAGCTATCCATGAGATGGGTGCCGCATTTGCTGACAATTGACAATAAATGCAATGGAGTGACTACTTCAATGTTTTGTGATGTTAAACCACAATCCGATCTAGCTTTTGAGCTGTAGACGAAACACGGGTCCATCACTATACACCAGAGTCCAAGGAATAGTCAAAGCAGTGAATTTCTCTGGGCGAACGTGCAACAAAGATGGCCAAGATGGGTCTGTCGGCCGCCAATAAGGTCATAGTGAACTTTTTGTTATTGTGATTTGTTTTTTATACCCTGCATAATGCAATATGCATGGTATATTCATTTCGGTCAGATGTTTGTGTCCACTTGAAGGAATCTCCGGAGATATAGACATGGATATATATTCGTGATCAGCGTCGATTAAATTTTCGATTTAACGATGTCCGTCCGTCCGTCCGTCTGTCTGTCACCTGGCTGGTTCGCACGATAACTTGAGTAAATATTGAGCTATTTCGATGAAATTTGGCATAAGTAATCTATGATCCAAGGGTACGGAGGGGATTGATATTGGGCATGATCGGTCAATAACCACGCCCACACCAAGCATTCAAAGCGACTAACCTCGCAATTTTCAAAATTTTTAACTTGCTATAACTCACACAATATACCACTTGGGACAACAATATTTTGCACATAGAGTTATATTATACTACTATAACCTCACCAAAAGTGGATGAGCCACGCCTACTTTCTAGCGTAGCTTCCATACAAAGTGTCTGTACTTCTTTTAAATTGAAACAGCTGTAACTTCTACAACCTTCTGTCTAGAATACCATAATTGACACTTAGATTAACACGGCAGTGAGAAATAATATGGCAGAAAATCAATGTGCTACGCCCACTCCTTTTTGGGTCTCCCATACAAAGTTGCGGAAATTAAAAAAAATGTTACCGGTTATAACTTGCAAACTATTCAGCGTAGAATAACGAGATTTAAGGTGTGGATTAGTATTGTACGAGCAACTAGGCTCACAGAAAATGGGCGCACCACGCCCAGTGTTTATCGTAGCCCCCATACAAATTTTAAATTGAAACAGCTGTAACTTAGGCAATCTTATGTCTACAATAACCATAATTGACACTTAAATTAATATCGTAGTCGGAAATAATCTGGCGAAAAATCAGCGTACCACGCCCACTTCTTATTGGGGCTCCCATACAAAGTTGAGGAAATTAAACAAAAATGTTAACCACCATAACTTAGAAACTATTCAACTTAGGACACCAAATTTAAGGTGTGGATTAACATTGAAAAATTAATTGGATTTACTAGAAAGTGGTAAGCCACGCCCACTTTTTATATAGCTCCCATACTAAGCCTCGGAATTATCTTAAAATCCTTTTACTTCGTCAAAGTCAACCATATTTCGGGTGTAAATTAGTAGTATATGCAAAAATTGTTTCTCGAAAAGTGGAAATAAAAGAAAAGTTGGATATTCGAGTAAACTTTTTATATATAAATCTACATATGCAGGGTATAGTTTGGTCGGCCCCAGCCGACTGTAAGGAGATTTTTTTTTTTATAAAAGAGTTGTCATTATCTTGAAAAGGGTACAACGATCAAAGATAAATATTATTAAAATTTTTTGGGCCAATTCGACATTGATTTAAAGCAAAATCGAGAGCATTTGGTGAAGAAAAAAGAGCTCTTCTACCATGAAAATGCACCGGAACTCAAGTTCGCCATAGCAATGGCAAAATTGCATAAAGGGGAACTGCTATCCCATCCAGCATATTCTCCTGGTGGCTACGACTATTTCTTGTTTACAAAGAAGAGATTCGGGCCGAACGAAAAGGTCGTCGATGACACAAACTACTACTTTATGGACCTTGAGAAAACCAATTATTCGGAAAGAATAAAAAAATGAAAAAAAGATGGAGAAAATGTAGCAAGCTAATAGATGACTCGGTTGAAAAATTAAATGCTTCTTTGCAGAAAAAAATATATTTCATTCAAAAAGACACTGAATAATCTAACTGTTCGTGTGCTTCTTCATCAACTGTCAATCAGTCAATTAACATATTTTACGTTTGCTACTAAACTTTGCGAAAGAGTGCTTTGTGGCGCTAGCACGTTGCACAATGATGTTGCTACTATAGAGTTTGATGATTATGATACTGCGGCAAGAAGATGAGGACTATGGGGAGCTAAAGAAAGAAAAGAAAATAGAAACCTGGCTCACCCAATCCATAAGAAATTATTAAGAGCTACAATACTGAAATAAGTGCCAAATATGTATGTCCTAAATATAACATTAAGTGGGATAATTTTTTAGGTGAATACGGCAGGTGATTCAACACACAGACCTGGTTCCGAGCCAAAAATTGACGAACAATGAGTGCTGTGCAACTTTTTTCTCTCTTTGCTCCATGTTAAAATTTCAACATCAAACGAACACGTGTTTTGTAAAATGAATGTCAATGAACATTAAATGTCAACCAAATGCTATGAAATTTTGACAGTTAGTAGAGGAAGGTTAAAGCTTCAAAACGCATGTGCTCACACATAGATGGCGGGCTTGGTTGCTGAGATATGGTTCGAGTCTTAATACATAATTGTCGGTCCTTTTATGTATATTTCTGCTTCTCTTCCTTCAAGTGATTACAAACTTTTGATCAAAATTAATCAATAATATCTTTGCACTTGGGCAAGTTATAAAACAGGCAAACTAAATCAACAGCAAATTACATTCACCTACGACTGACTGACTGACTTACTCACTGCTCTCTGATTATCGTCAGTCAACGTAGCTGATTAATGAACGAGTTGGAGGTGACCAGTATGAAATGGTTGTGAATTGTGCATGAGTGTGCTTGTGAAATGCATTATTATTGTTGTCATTTTGATTTTTCCATTATTATTATTGTCGTTGAACATTAAATAGTCCTTATAATAATTTTTTTCGGTTTCTAACATATTTAATTGAAACGTCTTAAATTTTTAATCAAATAAAATACATATATCTGCGCTTCTCTCAATTTGATATAAATTACTTAAAATTTTGATTTGCCTTAAACATTTTAAAGAGTATTATTGTAATCTGATTGAATGTGTTTTTGTCTTGTCATTGTACGTGATAAGCTGAAAACTTGCAATAACGATAAATACACGGATACTCAAATGTTAGAAAATAATACTAATTTCATATTTCACTGATGTGTTCAACTTTACACACGCGTGCACACAGGTACTACATATTTATGTATAGTATACATTTAAAGAGAGATGTTTTCTTCACCACTATGCAAGTTTCATTCCCAACAAGAAATACCATAGCAGAAGGAAGGCATGACTATATTTCGTTAATATCCCAAAAGAGAAAAACATTATGGCTTCATAAATGAACTTTTAAAATTGTGAGTTTCATGTCAAGTGAAAGCACTTAAGACAGTAGTTCTTTGATGCATTCTAGTTGTGTATCATCTTCTAATACTTTCTGCTGATACATGTACTCTATACAATTACTCAGTAAGATGTCAAAGACTTGTTTCTATTGAATAGGCTTCAGCATTGTTAACAATAAAATATTAAACATGATTTTCATTATTCTATTTTTATCGTGCTACTACACATACATTTGCTACTATCAGTGGTGTGCTTGTTTATCAACTTCAAGTATCGTCATAATTAAACAAGAACTCATGCGTAGTGTTTAAAGAATAAAATTACTCAAAATCGCAAACTTTATCGTACGTACAAGTATCACATAATCAATGTGTGAGTAGTCATATAACACACACTTTTACATGTACATATATTACTTATGTACTTCTATATATCGTAACACTTCTATTAGGTGTTATTTGTTACTACTTATACGCATTTCCATTGTCATTGACACACCAGATAGCATACAATTGCTATTTGCAGTTTTTGTGAATCTGCTATTGCTGGTAGTTGTTGCGTGTGTACTCCTGCGTACTATCATTGTATTGTGCTACTATTTTCACATTTCAACTTTGTGGATCCCATCCCGATCTGTATGTGTACTCATCAGATGTCATATGCACGTTCAATCTTTTATAAATGCTTTGTCATACAAGTACGATATAAGTATAAGTTCGATTGTCTCTATTTTTCCCAACATGGTTTTAAATTTCATTCCGAATTATGCGCTGAAAACACGTATTCGCATTTGTTTGTAATTGCATTAGCCTAGCAATATACAGGGTGATTTTGTCTATATAATTCAATGTTTAAAGATGATTGCATGTAAATGTTGACCGCGGCTGCTCCTCAAATGGTTCATATGCTAGGTCCAATTTTGGCATACTTTCTCCAACTTATCGGCCGGTACATCACTAATAAATTCTTCAATATTGGCTTCCAGAGCGTCTGCCGTTGCTGGCTTGTTGCCATAGAAAAATATGAGCCTTAACATAGCCCCAAAAAAAATAAAGGAGTCTAAAGGCGTTAAATCGCACGATCTAGGCGGCCAATTGACCGGCCCCAAACGTGAAATAGGCTGCTCACCGAACTCACCTCTCAATTGGGCCATTCTTTCGCGTGCTATGTTGCATGTGCATTTTCGGGATGTATTGGCAGTTCTTGCAATGCTTCTGGCTGCTCTTAACATCAAATACGGCAATTTTCATTATTCACGTATCCATTCAACCAGAAATGAGCTTCGGCGCTGAACACAAGAAAGTGCACGATGCAAGTCTCTCACGATGCAAGTCTCTCCTTGTTGTCGCCGCAGTGGTGTAGCCAGGGAGGTATCAGGCGATAATTCCCCACTTGGCCGATGGACTTGTTAAAAAAAATAATAATAATATATATATATAATAATATATATAGATACTTAAAAATCAATCAAAATTGTCAAAATTCTTGCAACGCCACTCTCTCGCCAATAATTGTTTTACTTTCTTATCACTTTTTAAGCCTAAAATTTTTTGTTGTAATTTTCTGTCATTTTTTCACTAAAACAAACTATAAAAAATCGACCTCAACCTACCACTAATAAAAAATTGAAAAGTTTAACTTCGGTAATACCGAAGCATATGTACCTTACTATATGACAGATAGACAGACCATACTTTACACACTTTTGAAAAAACAATATTTTGCATTGTACATGAATTAGGCGAGGATTGTATCCAGTATCACTCATTTTCAAATATACTCGCTCGTTGATAATAATACGTTTGAACGGGAGGAAGTCGTGCTTCTTAACCGATTGGTACAATTTTCGAGCTCAACCGTCCGTTGGTAAAAATAATCTCTAATATCAATGCTCTTTTTCTATTACTTGAAGTAAATCTTCTTAGACGGCGGTCACACATGCCTCACAGTCAGACACAAACGGAAAATGTTATTGTTTTCGTGTTATTACCAGCTCACATCTACATAGGAAATACAGTATATACAGTGTTGCCAGGACTTCAAAAATAAAAATAAATACAAAATAAAAAAGCTAGTTCAGCCAAATAGAAAAATTAAAAAAACTAAATGGCCAAAACCAGATAAGATATTGCTGGTCTTTTGAACATTTGATAAATAGTTTATATTTTATTTTTAACATGTACGAGTATGCATGTAAGTTCAGCTATTCAACAATTTATACAATATCTTGTATTGTACGTATCAAGGATTATCCATAAAACAGCTAGTTTGCAAATAAAAAACTGCTAGAAAAAAGCCACGAAGGTAAATCCTAAATTTCGAAGGTAAATGACAAAAGAAAAAAAGATAGATGTAGCCTCAAATCGGTTCTCAGTGAATTTGACAAAGTGTGACGTCACAGTATTTCCAAAAATTGAATAATTCATTCATTATCTGCATTGTTTATATTTTTCTAATGGTGTAATTAACAAAGTAAAGCAATTCGAGGGAGGAATTTTGATGCTCTCAATATGAAATAAGTGTATAGAAGAAAATCAAAAGACATCTTTGTGAAATCCATCGTAGTGAAAAATTCGAAAATATTTTGTCGCTTGTGTATACGGGTTAACCATCTCACATGCATTTGTTTATTCTTTCTTCTCGATTATTATTATTTTTATTTTAATTACATCAACTTGTAAATATTTTTTTTAATGTTACAATAAATAAAATTATCAAATATTTTTTTAAAGCTTATTGTTTTTCTTAAAAAAAAAATCACAATTTTGTACTCAACCAGAGGATTAATAACTTTAATACTGCCCATTTTGATATATACTAATTTGTGGGTACCGTAGCTCAGTGGTTAGTGTGTTGACCTTCTGATCTATAGGTCGCGAGATCAATCCCCACAACAAAGTTAATATCGAAAAGATTTTTCTTTCGAACGGTACCCACCTGTCGGCAATTGGCAAGTCTTCCGGCAGTAATAATTTGCCATGGAAAAGCTTCTAAAATAACTCTGTGACAAAGCTCAGAAAATGTGATGTCGCAAGAGTTTTGCCGTTTGGAATCGGCTAAAATAAGTAGGTCGCTTCTAATACTGTAATGAAATAGATGCTCGACCAAAGAGCCCTTCGGGGCTTATAAGTGCCACATATTAATATTAAATAAATTTTTTTGTAGTAAGTTTGACACAACCTAAACGTGCTTTGGCAAATACTTTGAATGACATGAGAAAAAACTTCACGATTGCCTTACGCTGCGTCTCCATAGGCAAAAATTATTGGCTACCATCAATAGTGGCAATATTTGTGTGTGGGCATTTCTCATCTTGATAAAAACATTTGAAGGAAGTATGTGTACTGCATTGAAGCACGTAAAAACTCAGAAGGCTGCATACATTAATGAATAAAAGTGAAAAATAATGGTTTTTTTTTCATTCTTGTTATTTTACTTTGAGTTCAATTTGAAGATGTTACCACAACGAACTTTTAGTGGAAATGAAAAATTGGCTGTCAAATTAGCAAATTGTTAGTTCACGGCAGGCCATATTTGTCAAGATAATTGTTCCGATAATTATTGCTTTCTGTGACCAATATACCCGTTACTTTGTTAATTATACTATGTAGTTTCCTTTTCAATTTGTTCGTCATTTTGTCATCTTCTCTCGCAGTTGAACTATTGTGACGTCACATATAGAAAAACCTTTTCTGATGGGCTGAATCTTCTTTTCTGTTATTGTTGGCAAAATCACAAAAGCAAAAATATTATCGGTTGTTGGCAGACCACGAAGCACACATGATTGCTGTTTGATTATGTGGCGGGTGATAATGTTTTTACACAAAAACATTTGCATGAAAACAATTTTCAATTCCCTTTTGATGTTTCGTTCGCGTTTATACGGGCAAAGCGTGTCTCATATACCTGAAAAAAACCCTCTTTCTTCCCCGTGTGTACCTCGCTTACAAACAAAATATATTTCATGCAAATGGTTTTGTTTCTAAAACAGAACCAATATATATTAAATTGCTAGTTGAATTCATACGAGTACAAGATGGTGTTATTAGCTAATTTGGGTTTTTTAAGAAGTTTTACTTTTATCACAACCGAAATCTACCGTAAAGTGCTAAATATTTTAATGAAACCGATATTACTGACTTATAAGCCGTAATCCCAAAATAAGAAATAAGATGAAGTTCTTTAAATGCAAAATCATTGATTTAAATCCCAAATTACAATTTTTCACACTTTCTCGTCTTGAACCCCAATATTATTATATTTTGAAGACGACATTCCCCCCATGACATCATACGAAGGTATTGTCATCAAAGACGCGTTTCTTTCTGGATATGAACAGATGCAAAAATCTATCACAAATTAACTTCAACAGCAACGACAAGTATACCATCAATGAATTTCATTAGAGAAAAACATATTTGCTTGTACGTAGATACTTCATCACTGTTAAGTTTTCCATTTCATTTACCTCTCAATGTGTGCAGATACAAATGAGCCGCTTTGCACCGACCGTCGTTATATTGCATTGGAGAAAATCTCATCGAATAATACTACATTGAATCAGATCGAATCACAATTGGCAGTTAAAATATGCATAATTAAGTTTCAAAATAGGGTTTGTTCTGTTACTCTTTCTGGAATAATTATCAAGCAATGATTTCGAAATGAAGTTTTCTTGGCTTTTTGTATTCATAAGCCAGTATGGCAATGGCATTTCCTTGCACTTGTTCCGTTGTATTAAATGGGCAAAGTGCTAAGAGGAAATTGTTGCAACGGAGACAAGGGATAATAGCTTACCAAGGTATCCGCCTTTCATCGCTTTTGCATGTAGCAAAAACGTATGATGATATTCATCAGGTTTTGAATTTGAGTAGTGCATTTTGCTGTAGTTGAGTACTTTCATGGCTATGACAGTAGTTGTTTACTATTGATACAGAGTATATTACGACCGACGAATGTAAATACATAGCGTACATAGCTGAAAGGCATCAATGAGACGACGTCTGCAAATACTGTGACTACGATGGGATGTTTTAATTTAAACACTTATACCAAAGATATTACCAACACACATATGGTGTGTGCATACATATGGAGGATTTTTAAAACAATACCAAATAAAATTTTACTTTAACATTTATATACTCGTACATTTGAGCATTATGCGCTAACAGATAAGTGGGAAATCTGTAGGTCGTGCGTTCGGTCTCCGCCTGAAGTATATATTTACTATCGAAAAAACTTGCCTTTCGAACCAGTACCAGGCAGTAACAATTTGCTATGGAAAAGCTTCTAAAAAAACTCCGTGGCAAAGCTCAGAAAAAGCAATATCGCAAAGGTTCCGCAATTCGTAACCGGCTAAAATAAGTAGGTCCTTTCTAATACTGTCCAAAATTTAACAAGCACAACAATATTGGAAGAGAGCTCGGCTAAAGAGGCTTTCGGGGCTCATAAGTACCACATACTTATTTTATTTTTTTTTACGTATCGACAGTTTAATAACACGACCCCCAGACCTCATTAAAGGCACGATCTCCAATTTTGTGTCGCTCCCAATTTATACCGATATAACTTAACGTCGTCTACAAAAGTACCTATATTTTTACTAACTTATTACTTACGTATTACTGTTGAAAAATAATCTAAAAAAAAATTAATCTATTTAAAGTGTTATCTTCCAGTCTAGATCTGAACATATTGCATATTAACCTGCCGATGAGAAACAAAACCGCAGCTGATTTCTGCCACAAACACAAAGTGTTTTTCAATGTTGCTTCATTGCTATAAAAGGGGATTTTTCTGTCTTCATGTTATATGCTTCGTGGAACATGTGTATTCTTTCGCTTTTAAAGTTGCAACAGCAACAACATACAACAAAATAACAACAAAGTTTTTGGTTTCGAATCGTTCGTATTAGACATCTGCATGGATATATCCAAAAATGGCTTCACCACAGTCGTCTATTTTGAGTATTGCTTACTCTCTTTACACTCAAAAAGTAATATGGATAAGCCTATGTGGTCAGAAAATTTATTACATCGGTTGTTCTGTGAAAAAGTAAAACGGTACAACTTGAGGATAGAAAACAAATATTGAGTACAATAAGTATTCGGTGAATCACACCAAGTACATCAATTACTGCTGTTATCAAATTAAAATGTGTACGCACTTTGAATTCGAATTTTATGGATTTATTCGATAAAAATTTCATGTTATTGTGCTGCATTTGCCATAGCGTGCGCCTTTAACCCAAACTGAATTCCCCCCATGTCCGACGGCTAGTCCTCCCGGAACCTCGCCGTTAGGAATGCGTCGGAAGGCTGTTGTGATTATGTTTCTACTCAATCGTCAGTTCTACGCGCGTACTCTGCGTATCGTAGTGCATTCATGATGTGCGTCGCTGTGTCACATGCCGCAATCCACTTGTCCTTTCTTCGCACAAGTGTGAGACAAGATTTGTCTCCGTCAATGTTTCACCGAATGCTGTCTCCAGCTCTGTTTACTCATTGGGAAAGCGAGGGCAATGAAATAGAACATGTAGTTCGCTTTCTGTTTTTTTGGACATGTTGGACAGTAAGGGTTGTCTTCGCGGTGAAATATGTACAGGTATTCTTTGAAGCAGCCATGTCCAGTGAGCAGCTGCGTAAGATGGTAATCAACCTCTCTATGATTTCTGTCCATCCACATCGCTATATTTGGGATGAGTTTGAACGTCCAGTGGCCCTTCTCAGATTGTTCCCATGGTTGCTGCCATTGGGCGATAGTACGCAGCCTTTCCTCCTTTTTAGCCAAATAAGATGGCCTATCCCCGATAGCGTTGTACAGTCGCTCCATTCCGTACGCTAGCAGGTCAATGGGTACCTTCCTAGGGATGACATTGGTAGATGACATTATGAAACGGTGTGGTAGGCACCGACTACTCTAACAGCGCCGAACCTGTATTTGGCTTGGATATCTTCATAGTATGACTTCTTCGTGCTTGCCCAGATAGGCGCTGCGTATAGGATCACCGAACTTGTAACCGTGGAGAGAAGTTCCCTCCTAGTTGCTCAAGCGCCACCGATGCTAGGCTTCAGCCTCGTTATCGCACCATTTATCCTCGTAGCTTTGTCGCTGGCTGTCTGTAAGTGCCGCTTCAACATCATTCGCGAATCAATAAGTACACCCAAATACATCAGGTACGGCTGGGAAGTGATGTTGTGATTACATACCGTGATTACCTGTTATCCACGAACCGGCCGAGTGCTCAAAAGAACCACCTCTGTTGTGCCTTCCAGAAGGTTAAGTTTAAGGATGCCGTCATATATTACATTCCAGAGTGTTGGGTCCAGTACCGAGCCCTGGGGAACTCCGCCAGTTACCTTGTACGTTTCTACACCAGCGTCAGTATCATAGAACAGGACACAGGACACGCTAAAGGTACACAGACACCGCGAAACTTTTAAGGGCACTCATAATCTGAGGTCAGCTTGTGGAGTTTAACGCGTTTTTTTATATCCAACGTCACCACTGCGCAGTACTTCTTCATACCGAATCTCCACCATGTGGCTTGACGAGCAATATTCATGACGGCTTGGATGGCGTCCAGCGTTGATCGCGCTTTTATAAAGCCGTACTAATTTGACGAGAGCCCTTCTGGTTTCTCCAAGTGCTCCTATAATAACACAAAGCACGGTACGACGATGGTTGGTCCCTGGTTTAAGTATCAGCACCAGTATCTGTTGTTTCCAAGGTTTTGGGATAGATGCCTTCTTTTCTTCTTCTTTTCACTACACTTATCTGATTGAGTAAGTGTAAGTGTGTGAAATAAGGAATTCGATATGGATGTATACTGCAGAGAGAGCAACCAAGTACTGATATTACCCATTCCTTTAATTCTCTGTACACTCTGTATGGTATACACATGCGTTTATGGATTGAGCAAGTTACATACACTGAAACGGGTAACTGGTCTTTAGTTTGTATCGTTCAATAACAGCATTTATATAAAATTATCAATAATTACAAAATGTTGTTGTTGTTATGGAATTTATAAGCTGGAACCAACCATACACATCCACAAAATTTCATTAAAAATGGTTGAGCGGTTTCAGAGATTAGCTTAAACGAACATCTGGACACGTGATTTTTATATATTGTATTAACACATGACATGTGTAAACCTACTTAACACAAGAAGATCTATAAATAATAAATAATAATAAATATTAATAAAATTTTATCATTTATTTCTATTGCAGCATCCAATTATAGCAGCGGAGATTTAAAATCGCAGCAGAAATTCCACAATGTGGTATCTACAGGAAGACCAACAACAAATATTACTAAAAGTCCTTACTATCAGAAGGCATAGTCTCATATACAATTGAAACTTTTACAACTCATGCTGGACCACAGTATTGCGGTTCAAGTTCTTCTGATGTATACTATCCAAGATCAGTAAATCGACGTGGCGATACTCAATGAGCCATGTGAATTTATATTTATTAATGAATGGATATCTGCTTATGGACATATTAGCGATTAAACAAGCAAATGTTGACAACTGCTGCTACTTATTTATTGTTCCCGAGGCATCTAGCTTTCTAGAATCCTAGCAACAGAAATTAACTAGAGAGGACAAATTCTGCTAGAAGGATATGTAATGCTTGATATAGTCTTCATGTATAGAGGAACGTTCAATGGGATATATTATTGATATAACTTTAGTGAGCTACAGTATAGTACGCACTACCGCATGGGAATTAAGTGTCCAATAACCGACAACGGTATATTGGAGTGCAGTAAATATCAGCATATCAAGGCAGCTTGTGGAAAATATAGACATTACATCAAAGATCGAAATACCGTTAAATCATATGACTCCACAATTATGGTTTATATGATGTTACAATTCTTTTTGCCACTCATAAGAACCCGTAGATGTACAAAACCGCAAAATTTCGTCTTTATAATTAACGTATATATAATTTATTATTATAATAGCATGTTCATAATTAAATATATATATGTACATCGTTAAAGCATTTGTAAATATAATAACAAAGTGAAAGGCGATTATTGGCAGTAAAAAAAATTAAAATTAAGTAAACGCAAAGGTAATAGTAAAAATATATTTTTAGTATGGTTTAATCAGTTTTATATGAAAAATTATATTATTTTTAATCAAAAACAATTCAGTGACTTATTTATTACTCACTGTTATTTCATTCTTGTTAATAAGTAATAAATAATAGCAATAACATTAATAATAGAATAAATCATAAAAATCCCCTACAACATAATTATAATCCGATTCAAATTATTTGAATTTACGTTTATCATTTGGACGACCATTAAAGTGGTGGGTGTTACGAACATTATTAAACCAATTTTCATTCTATTTATTCTTTTTTCCAAATGTAACTTCATCTTAACCCTTAAATGCGTGTTCTTGTTCGTATACAATGAACTGAAAAGTTTAAAATATTAAGAATATACATTTTAGCAGCTGACAACTCTTTATTCTCCTTTATTCTGTTGCTGTTTTCGCAAATTGAAATGGTATCAACAAGAAAAAATAAGTAACTGTTAACATAAATTTTCGCAAGTGGTGATAACATTATATTTTTGCAGGTAAATTCCTGAACAAATATTTATTTGATTGCAAATCAGTTCTAATTTAATAATAAACTGATAATTTCAAAGATAAACTAACCTTTTAAGGTTTTTATGATTATTTTTCATTGTTGTATAAAAACAACACTGCGCATTGAGGGAGATAATACTACAGGATGATTTTTTAAGAGCCTTCGGATTTGATTAAAAAAAAAACACATAAAATTTAGAGAAATGTATGAAATCTTTAATTGAGTCGATAGAACGATCTATATAATTCAACGTTTAAAGATGATTTTATGTAAATCTTGACCGCGGCGTAAATCTTGAAGGTAGGTTCGAGCAGTCAGACTCTGATTTTGAAGTTGATGTAATCGTGATGGCACACAGAAAGGGCCCTTCTAATGCTGAAGAGGAACCATATATACATCAAGAAAAAGAATACAATAATGACTCACCTATATTAATGGATGAACCCGAAGAAGAAGTGATTCATCGAGAGGCTGGAACGTCTAGAAAGCTTGGTATGCCATTTCTATGGCGTAAGCCGAATTTGAACTTCAGTGATCGAGACTGCACTTCCAGAGGATTTATTGAATAGCAGAACTCCATTACAGTATTTTAATTATTTTTTTTACACTGGATTTTTAAAAATAAAATCATATATGAGAGCAATCTTTATGCCGCCTAACAACAAATATCTAATCCCACATTAATGTTTGAAAATGCTATCAACAAGCTCTTAGTTATTTTGATTTACTCTTTTGTTGTAAAATGTTTTCTAATGTTAGATTACTGGAGTGACGAATACGGATTTGAACACATAGAAACACTATGCCACAGAAAAAGTTTGAAAAATTCAGGTCCATCATACATTTTAACGATAACGGCCAAGAATTTTCCAGAGCTCACACAGACTGCGATAAATTGTATATGATTACACCGGTATTTGATTTACTGAATAACAGCTTCAACAAAATTCTTCTAGAACAAAGACTATACACAACAACAAACTATACGAATAAATGTGTGCAACAAAGATGTCAGGCTAGCTCGTTTAGTACCAAGAGGGCTAAATCACATTATCTATTTTGTTAAAATATTTGTACTTGTACGTAGCAATTAAGTACTTGTTTTGATTATATGTTTTTCAATCTTAATATTCTAGAAATGTTTGTATCTTTACATACAAAAAAAAAATATGTTTTTTATTACTTGTCTGATTTTGTTGAATAAAGCATATTTTATTAACATTAAATATTAAAGTCATATAAAGACAGAATATAAGTACGTTATTTAACAATGCAACTAGCTTATTTAGCTAACAATCATTTTGTTTCTAATAGTACAATACTAAAGTTACTACCAATGGTGAACTACATAAAAGGTGTAGAGGTTTCGTACGTTTAAGTCTCCGTACAGTATCGACAGTGTTAACTAGTCGAGAAGCTTCTTCGTTAACATGCCTTCTTAATCTGGCCACATGCTTTGCTACAAATTTCTTAATCATGCTTTTTACTGTTTCTATTCCGAGATCTTGGTGTAGCTCAGCGATACGAATGTACCAGGGCGCTTTGAAGATGTGTTTTAGTACTTTATTCTGAAATCTTTGAATAATCATTATATTACTTTTATTGGTACAGCCCCATAGCTGGACACCATAGGTCCAAACGGTTATCAAAATTTGATTATATAGTAGTATTTTGTTGTAAGTCGACATTGTTGAATTTTTGCCGATGAGCGAAAACAAATCTATGGTCAAGCTCTTCTCTCTTCTTCTTTACATGTTCTTTCCATCTCAGCTTAGCAAAAAGAGTTATGCCAAGATACTTCGCCGTATTTGCACATGGTATATCATTTTAATGGAAGTAATGGAAGAGAAGCTCGGCCAATGGGCCCTTTGGGGCTTTATGTGGCCACATATTTATTTTTTATTTATTTATTTCATTTTAATTTATAAATATTTTGTAATGTTGAATTTTATTAGTGAAGAGAAGAAGAGATTGCAGAATTATTTTTTCTATAAAGTCCAAATTATTAGAAACGCACTATAAATAAATGCATAAAGAAAATAAAAAGTAAGTTTATAACAGAAGCATAACAAGCTGAAGCATAACTAATTCTTTTGAACGGTACCCACCGTAACATGGAAGTAACAATTTGCCATGGAAAAGCTTCTAAAAGTACTGTGTGACATGGCTCAGAAAAAGTGATGTCACAAGATTTCTGCCGTTTAGAACCAGCTAAAATAAGTAGATCCCTTCTACTACTACCCAAAATTTAACACAACAGTAATGGAAGAGAAGCTCGGCCAAAGAGCCCTTAGGGACTTATAAGTGCCACATATTTAATATTTTTTATAACAGATGCAGAATTAAAATACTATAAAATAATAGATAAAGCAATGAATTAATAGTTTTGATTATAGGAAAGAACACTCGTTGAAAAGATGACACGCGTTGGATCTCCAACAACCCCTTAATTGAAAAGTAAGTACAAACCGAAATACTTTAGCCCATTTTCGAAATCAGTTGCTCATTGTCAACATACACAGTTATTACCGTTGTAAATACCATAAAGAATCTGATATGAACTACAAGTTACTTTTTCAAACAATTTTTTAACGGCAACACTCTTAGTCCAGTTCCAGAGTCTAAGTAGGACCAACACTAAAATTTATCGAGGGAACTGGGCTAAGAGACACACTCTAGGAAAAGTCAATGAAGAATAATTATATTACGAATTTCTAAAAAGTGAGCCAATCAAACTCCTAGAATAGCGGTAGATTTGTCAGAAATATGATCATAGAAACGCAGACCAGAAGTATATCGAGTCACACTGTTGAATTCTAGACTAAGTTTGCGTAGAGATGTGGAATCCAATTTACTATAAATAACACTGAAATATGTAATGTGGGAACTACTAATTGTTTTAACAAGTTAACTCTAACTGACGATGGAGTGTATTTAGCTGAAAAGCGAAGGGAACGTATAGTATAATATATTTTAAAGACGACTCCATTAATCTGAACACAACCATGACAGTATCGACAAGTTCAAGTAGCCGCAAGAATTGCTAATTGCTTGTCGGCGAGATGGTACCATTCGAAAGACAAATCTATTTGATATTAAAATTATGCTTTAGCCGAGGATAGAACCCAAGACCTACAAATTAGAAGGCCAATACACAAACCACTGAGCTACAGAACCGAAACCGTTCTCCGTTGATTTTTGCTTTCCAGCTCATACCTTGTTATGTATTATGTTATGGTTTTTTGTTTGTTTTTCTCTCATTCTCATTCTACCTATTGCAAAGTACAATTTCCGTTGATTCACCTGCAAATGTTGTATACACATATGTTTATTAAGATGGTCCAAGAAAAAATTACCAAAATTGGTTTCGGTGCACCATTCAAAATATTTCCTCTTGCTGAAAGAAGTGCTGGCACCAAACTTAAGTATTCATTTAGGGAAGGCTCACGAAATGTTTATATTGTAACTATTATAGAAGTACTTTGTACATATTGTAACGAGTATCGATAGTTGGTTACTCATCACTATTGTGACTGACACTATTGGCAGCATCGAAACGAATGTCAACAAAAAGAAATAAACGATAACCAGGACAAGCCAACGAGAAAGGAAGAGAAAAATCTCGATAACACTGCGTCCACACGTGCAAGTAACTTGCTGCAAGTAGAGTATACGTATTCTCTCCGAAAAGTTTCGAAAATTTGCGAAAAGGCCTGCAAGTAGCAAATGTGTGAGTGTATTAGTGGAAAAGTAGGAATGTATTGAGTTTTTCGAACTTGCACTTGCACGTGTGGACACTGGGTAAAGGAAGATTCTGGGTGTTGCCAACAGAGTATAAATAGAGCCAGTGTTGAGAAGTGAAAATCAATCGAATTCCGAACGTGACTGCGCAAACATCTATACAGAGGCAAAAGTTGCTAGTACATTAAAGTGTTATTGAAAATAGTTGATTATAAACAGAGTTGATTGTAAATAGAGTTTATTAAATAAATTGTTGCTGTATATAGTTCTATAAAATAAGTGTTGCAGTTATTATTAACAGAATCCAGTGATCGAAGAAGGTAATTCAAATAGAATTAAACGCTCACAGAATAAAAACGTAACAATATATTACCCAAACAATTGATTAAGCGTCTTAAGAATATTTTTAATTTAAATTAGTTCGAAATTTATTACTCAGTTGTTTACTACAAAGAAAATCACCAATATTTTTGTAAATCTCAAAGGGCACCCTCTGTTGGTGACAGTATGAAATTGAAAATTGTTTTTGATATTACAAATACTAGAAGGAAAAAACTGAGGGTGTGTCCCGTTTTCTGCGATAAACATTTTTTTCCCATAAAAAATTGGACACATGTGTATTGCATTTCCCTTTACTCAGGCTACAGCAGTAGCATATAGGGCGGTAACAGTTGAACAGAAATTCATGAATTTTTATACCCTGCATAAGTATATATATATATATATATATATATATATATATATATATATATATATATATATATATATATATATATATATATATATATACATATGCAGGGTATAATTTGGTCGGCCTCAGTTGAGTGTAAGGTATTTTTTAAAACACTTTTTCCTCTTTTATCATCTCATGTAGCTGCAGCAGCAACATCAAGTGCTACACTTTTACTTTTTTATACGTGTGTTCATTGCTCCACACATGTGTATTTTTTTATATTTTCGGTATTGCATAATCGCCAAACTCGCACAAATGCATTTATGCTTTTCTTCTTCTTTTCATCGCTTCTTGGTATTTTTGTAGCATTGTAAACATCATTGTCCTTGTTCTCGTGGTCGTTGTCGTATTTTTATTGATATTGCAAATTTCCTTATTCCACTTGGTTTCATTTCATACGCTTGTATGATAATTAAGTGGCTACAATTTTTGTTTCTTTTTGTTGTGGTTGTTGTAATTTTCAAAAACCACAAACAAGCACATTTTGTTTATAATGGTTGTTTGTTCTCTTGAAATATATTCAAGATTTAAATTGATGTATAATTTTCAACGATAACTATACGGACAATATGGGATGTAGTAATTGTTAACTAATAATTTCTGTGGAGCCGATTTAAAAAAAAAAATATTTGCTAGAATCTGGTACATTTTAACAAAGGCAGCCATGTTATAAAATATGTACCCCTTATACGTAAAATTGTGTAATGATATATTAATACTTGGTACTGTTATACGTAATATGGTAATTGCACTTTGCACTTTTTACTTGTTGTATAAATATTATAAGATGTTATTTTAAAATTTAAATCTTACATGGCAGGTAAGTTTTTATTTCTTTTAAGATTCATGAAATTTTCCTATTAGATCATTTGCTTACATGAAAATTTGTGCAAAATACGAATTTGCTTTTTTGCATTTTTCTACGATTTTTTCCAGCATGTAATTTTTTATAAAAATGTGCAAAAGTAATAAATAAGTTTAGAAAATGTCAGAACAAAGTAAAATAAAATAAATAAATAAAAATATATATGTGGAACTTTAAGCCCCGAAGGGCTCTTTGGTCGAGCTTCTCTACCATTACTGTTGTGCGTGTTAAATGTTGTAAAGTATTAGAAGGGACCTACTTATTTTAGCCGGTTTCGAACGGCAGAACTCTTGCGACATCATTTTTTCTTTGTCACAGAGTTCTTTTAAAAGCTTTTCCATGGCAAATTGTTACTCTCGGAGAAATAACCAATTGCTTGCCGACAGGTGTGTACCGTTCGAAAGAAAAATCTTTTCGATATTAAATTTGTTATGAATCAGCCGGAGATTGAACCGCGACCTACAGATCAGATCAAATCAGATCACTAACCACTGATTACAAACATCTGACCGAAATGAATATACCTTGCATATTACATTATGCAGGGTATAAAAGAACAAATATTACTTGTAATACCTAAAAACTATTATCAACAATAAAAAAAAAAAAAAAAAATTTCCTTACAGTCGGCTGGAGCCGACCAAACTATACCCTGCATATGTAGAGGTATATATAAAAAGTTTGCTCGTATATCCATCCTTTTCTTCCACTACTTTGTATAGGACATACATTAAGAAGCAGGCGTACCTCATCAATTTTGGAGGATCAATTTCTGCCTATAATACTAAACTACATAGGTTGCAATGGGTTGACCTAGGCGTATTAATTAGTAAGTTATGGGTGTTTTAAGGTTTAAGATAAATCCGAGACTTTGTACGGAAGCTATATAAAAAGTGGGCGTGACGTATCTCTTTCTGGTATATCTAATTAGTTTTTCAATATCAATCCACACCTTAAATTTGGTTGTCCTACGCTAAATGGTTTGTAAGTTATGGAGCTTAAAAGTTTTAGTTTAATTCACTCGACTTTGTATGGGAGACCCATGAAGGAGTGGGCGTGGCACACTGATTTTCTGCCAGATTATTTCCGGCTACGATATTAATCTAAGTGTCAATTATGGTTATTTTAGGAAGAAGATTGCCGAAATTACAGCTGTTTCAATTTAAAATTTGTATGGGGGTTACAATAAACAGTGGGAGTGGCGCTCCCATTTCAAGTGAGTCTAGTTGCTCGTACAATACTAATCCATACCTTAAATCTCGTTGTCCTACGCTAAATGGTTTGTAAGTTATGGAGCTTAAAAGTTTTAGTTTAATTCCCTTGACTTTGTATGGGAGACTCATGAAGGAGTGGGCGTCGTACACTGATTTTCTGCCAGATTTTTGCCGACTACGATATTAATCTAAGTGTCAATTATGGTTATTTTAGGCAGAAGATTGCCGAAGTTACAGCTGTTTCAATTTAAAATTTGTATGGGGGCTACAATAAACAGTGGGCGTGGTGCGCCCATTTTCTGTGAGCCTAGTTGCTCGTATAATACTAATCCATACCTTAAATCTCGTTGTCCTACGCTAAATGGTTTGTAAGTTATGGAGCTTAAAATTTTAGTTTAATTCCCTTGACTTTGTATGGGAGACTCATGAAGGAGTGGGCGTGGCACACTGTTTTTCTGCCAGATTTTTTCCGACTACGATAATAAATTAAGTGTCAATTATGGTTATTCTAGACAGAAGATTGCCGAAGTTACAGCTGTTTCAATTTAAAATTTGTATGGGGGCTACGATAAACAGTGGGCGTGGTGCGCCTATTTCAAGTGAGTCTAGTTTCTCGTATAATACTAATTCACACCTTAAATCTTGTTATTCTACGCTGAATAGTTTGCAAGTTATAACCGGTAACATTTTTTTAATTTCCGCAACTTTGTATGGGAGACCCAAAAAGGAGTGGGCGTGGCACACTGATTTTCTGCCATATTATTTCCGACTACCATGTTAATCTAAGTGTCAATTATAGTTATTCTGGACAGAAGATTGTAGAAGTTACAGCTGTTTCAATTTAAAAGAAGTACAGACACTTTGTATGAGAGCTACGCTAAAAAGTAGACGTGGCTCAACCATTTTTGGCGAGGTTATATAGTAGTATAATATAAGTCTATGTGCCAAATATTGTTATCCCAAGTTGTATATTATGTGAGTTATAGCAAGTTAAACATTTTGAAAATTTCGAGGTTAGTCGCTTTGAATGCTTGGTGTGGGCGTGGTTATTGACCGATCATGCCCAATATCAATCCCCTCTGTACCCTTGGATCATAGATTACTTATGCAAATTTCATCGAAATAGCTCAATATTTACTCAAGTTATCGTGCGAACCAGCCAGGTGACAGACAGACAGACGGACGGACGGACGGACGGACGGACGGACAGACGGACATCGTTAAATCGAAAATTTAATCGACGCTGATCACGAATATATATCCATGTCTATATCTCCGGAGATTCCTTCAAGTGGACACAAACATCTGACCGAAATGAATATACCATGCATATTGCATTATGCAGGGTATAATAAGAACAATAAGAATAATAACAAAGCTTTTGTGATTGCCTTGGCAAACTTTATTAAATCAAACATTTTCAGGAGATTGTTTCATTGCTACTTATGTAGAGTCTGTGGCCCGTACTTGGACACACGTGAATAAATAAATAAATATTATACGGATTTGTGCAACTATTGTAAAATATCTATTAAGCTACAAATGGTTAGCAAACGTATTGATAACAAGTTTGGTTCATACACATACAATACAAACCATACTCGTATGTGTTGAATGTGTGGAGAAGGACAATACTATGTTTGTGGGCTATATGTACCACGCACTGTGTGCTTCTGTTGCTCTTGCTGATATTTGCATTGTATATAACTACTTGCATCATGTGTTACTTTGTTGCCGATTTCTTTTTTCTTATTCGAAAGGTGTGTTTTGCTGCATTGGTCTTTGCTTGCTCCCCTTTCCACTTCAATTATATCGTATCCTCTATTACCACTAACACGAATATTACAACGGTTGTTGGCTCATACGGTATTCCTTTTGCGTTCCTTTTTTTTCCATTTTATTTATTTTTCGTTTTTGTCTGTTTCTCACTCTCTCTCTAGGATTAACACCTGTTTCTTCGTTATGAATTTGTTAACAAATATATTGTATGTGCAAGGACATAAATAGCAACCGTGGAAAGAAGGGATTCTGAATTGTTTTTAAAGGTTATCTATGGGTGAGACTGTATGTGTGTTTAAGAATTTAGAGGGTCACATACAAGCAATAAATATTGCAAGTGGTAAGCATTGCATAAGACTTTACTCGACAAAAGACATTTATTTTTGTACTAATTCGTAAAAACTTTATAGAATTTAGTTTCGAATGATATTTGTATTGTGTTTAAATATTTGCACATATGCATATGGAAACTTAAATTCATTTTTTACTTGAGTCGACTTTATAAAATATAAAATTGTGGTGAAGTAATTTAAAGAATTTAACATTACAACAACATCAACACATGTTCACAGCTATCTAATTTGCTTAAATAATGGAACCTTGTACTAGTAACATATAAATTTTACGTCATATTGTCTGAAGCAGGACCAGTGGGCTTATTCCGAAGACCGTTGGAAGAAATTTTGGAAACCATTGCAAGAAAATTTGCAACTATTAATTTATACATTATACTTTTTAAATAACGGCTTGATACACTAGCTGCCAAATGTTTGATCAACTAAATATTATTTCGTAATCCGTTATTTTATTTGCAATTTAATTTACTGTCTTGAGAAATCAAGAGTGTCCTTTTGCATAATGCCGCATATAAAAAGCAAAAGCATGTCGATTTTGTATCACTCTTGTTGTAATGAGTTAAGGAAAACCTAAAATCGACATAATAAATGCTACTGTTGTCTTATGAAGTTATGGGAATTGTGTTACAAAGTTTTAGGGTAGTTAGGTTGGAGATAGTGTTAATGTGAAATGAGAAACTTTTCTAAACTTTTGTAGAATTTTTCGAGAATATGGATGCGAATTTATGTTAATGATTCCACACGAGTGCGTATATGTTAAATAACCACCAAATAGTTGTGGTAAAAATATCGAAAAAGTTGATCAGTGTTCAAGCAAGAGTTTGAGTGTTATAAAGTCAGTTTATCCTTACTACATATGGCGAAGGTGCATATTTCTGTTCTTATACACATAAATATATACCATAGATATAGTTGACATTTTAATTTGTTACTTTACATAAATTAGACATATTTATTGTATTGATTCATTGGTAATAATATTGACTAAACATTCAGGAAATTATTTTCCAGTTCTTTGGTAGAAAAAGGAATTAATGAAATGAAGTCGGCTCATTGAAATTTTTCGGCAATTGAAAATTAGTTATTCCATATTTTCACTGGTAAATGGAAGTTATTTAATTCTACTATACTACATATGTACGTATGTAAAGACATCAGCGTCAGTAGTTTTACCTCCCGCTGGCACTGTTCTTTTGTTAACTCAAACTAAAGTTATCTATGCATACGTAGTATAAGTAATATGCAGTGCATATATGTATGATATTACTTGGACATGAAACATATACAATTCAGAGAAATTTATGAAATCTTTATTTGATATTCGATAGAACGATATATACACGGTACGACAATTATGAATTAAGACTGCCTCTAGAAAACACAATTTAAACACGATATCTGCTAATTTGTCGGTATATTTATTCGAAATATTCTCCTCCTGATTCAATACCCTTGTTACTTCGATTTAATAGTGATTCAAACGAGTGTTCCAGCTCATTTTTCGGAATTGCCTTCTGTGCCCTCGTCGAAGCCCGTTGTATGGTCTGAATGTCATCAAAAAAGCATCCTTTCAACTTCAGTTTCAGTTTTGGGAACAAAAAGAAGTCGCACGGTGCCAAATCAGGTGAATACGGCAGGTGATTCAACACACAGACCTGATTCCGAGACAAAAATTGACGAACAATGAGTGCTGTGTGTTAAATTTCATGTTAAAATTTCAACATCAAACGAACACGTGTTTTGTGAAATGAATGTCAATAAACATTAAATGTCAACCAAATGCCATGAAATTTAGACAGTTAGTAGAGGAAGGTTGAAGCTTCAAGCGCCATCTATGTGTGAGATGGCGCTCTTGGTTGCTGAGATATGGTTCGAGTTTCTCGTGGCATTCTTTCGCGAGCTGTGTGGCATGTGGCATCATCCTGTTGAAACCACATGTCAACCAAGTCCTGCTCTACCATTTTGGGCAAGAAAAAGTTTGTAATCATCGCACGGCAGCGCTCGCCATCCACACCATACAGTGCATTTTTCGGGATTCATTAGCAGTTCTTGCAATGCTTCTGGCCAAATACGGCAATTCTGATTGTTCACGTATCCATTCAACCAGAAATGAGCTTCGGGGCTGAACACAAGAACCGAGCATGAATTTTGATAATAAAATTCAATAATCTGCATGCGTTGTTCATTTGTAAATCGATTCATGGTTAAATTATAGACCAAACTGTACATTTTTGACAATAGCATGTTACACGAAAACAGCTGAGCTGCCAAAAACAGTGTTGCCAAAAGAAAGTTGCTGAAAAATCACCCTGTATATGGATTTCCATTTAGAGCGCAGCAAGTTAAAAAAAAAAAAGGAATTTTTTAGAAATTCATGACGATTTCTATTTTATCTGAAAGTACATTTAATACCATTAGCTATGGAACACAACATCGTTTATACGTCCTCCAGGTTATATCCAGAAACGATCTTCTTAACTGGCCACCTCGTTCGTGCGGTCTAACAGCTTTAGCATTAAAATGTTGAACGAACCATTGCTTATATTCGGGTCGGTATGTGTGAGAGCATTATGGAAAATTGGGTTCAACAGATACATTTCTGTAATCGCTTCCGTGGATGACATTTAAATGATTATGTGTTCCATAACCAATGTTTTTAAACGTGCTTTCGGAAAATAATAAAAATCTTGAATTTGTAAAAAATTCCTTGTTTTTTCTTTAAGTTGATGCGCTTTAAATGGAAAACCCTATGTAATCGAATGGCAACTGTGAGTCGCGTGCGCATGTACACATACTTACATATATTATATCGTATATTATAGAATAATTTCTGGGAATGAGAACGCAAATCTAAAGAAATGCTTAGCCAATTTAGCTTAGTATTGTATTGTATAATGAAAGGAATTTGATGTTATGCAAATTTCTTATTCACATTCAAAATACAATGCTTTTATGCATAATTTTTACAATGGTAGTAGCGTGTGTCAGTTAAACTCAACAAAAAGTGCATAAAGGTGAGCATAAAGTGGTGGCAGAGCAGACAACTTTCTCAAATGAATGATTGAATGAATGAATGAATGAATTGAATGATTCTGCATAATCGAATATTTTGTTTAACCTGCTGAAGTTAGTTAGATTTTCCATCATGTATTGTGTTGTATGCAATTAATATATCTACCTATATCATTTTTCATCCATTTCGAAAACTAATTAGTATTATATGATTTGCGTCCTACGATTTTCTGCTCCACTTTTTTCAATGTTTGAAAAATTTAGAGTATCAAGATTAAGCTATTATTTAGATGACTTTGTGAGTTCACTACGAGAATAAGTCGGTAATTGCCGCACCAAGAATTTATTTCGGTTTCGACGTGCAGAATAATGTGGTTAATACTCGTACAAACAAAACCCAGCAGATTTCACTTCTCCAATGACATAGATACCCGCACTTAATTGTTTGTTGTTGGGAAGAGGGTATTTCATATTCAATTTATAATATACATGGTTATAAATATATCAAAAACTAACAAGAACTTCAGACGTTCCACTCAACCTACGGTTCTGTTTCAATTGATTCCAATGGTACCTTGTATTTATTATTCTGCGTTTACAGTCATGTTTGCTATTAGTACGTTCAAATACGTCGGATCAGCTTACCCATTAGCCTTGTGTTTCTATAAACTGACATCAGAAACCATAATTTAATCAAAAACGACAACTTTAATTTTAATAATTTTTCATGGAATAATTCTTATATTTGTTCTTCGAAGCATTGCATACTTTTTAGCTGAGAATTGAATCGAATTTTATAGAGACTGACAACTTCTTTGAATTACATGAAATATGATTTCATTGTTGCATTACTTCTTTTTTTTTTTTTGATATTGTATTTTAATTCTTTTAATTAATTAACAACGTTTGTAACTGAAAGTACATAATCCTTTTTTTACTACTACATGAATACATTCAACTCAATTTAATTTAATTTATATTATATGTGCATGTAAAATCGATAGTACGATGAACATAGTCAATTGTGTTACCAATAATGATGACTTTATTGACTTACAATGAAATCGTAAAAGTAGTGAAATTGTCTTTTTTGTTCTATGCATTCGAGAAAAATTCAATTCACTACAGCATTTGAATAATTATTTCAATCGCATTGAAAAGCCGGCATATATATTCAATTGCGTCTAGCAGAAAAATGCCAAAATAATCGAGCAGAAATTTTAAATTTATAACTGAAACAGTATACAAATAGAAAGAAAAAGATGTAGTGCGAGAGAGATGGGGAGATAGAATTGCTTAAAACTATGGCGAAATAATCTACAAGGTCAAGTATTCTTAGAGAACAATTATGTATACTCTCACAGAGAAGAAGAAACAAGATCATATGTTTTTGATGTGTAAAGGCTCAATTATAGAAACTTAACGTAACATAACTTAGCTTAGCTTAATCAAAAGAGAGCGATGGTTATAGAGCATATGTAGCAAAATACACGATGTTGGATAAACAGTTCGAATCCGAGGAGAGTAGCAGAAAATAGGTAAATTTTTTTTTGTACATTTAAATTTAAGATATATTAATTGGAATTTATAATGCACTGAATGAAAATGAATTGTTTGATCTGTACTCTGTACCGCGGTTCGCATGTTCGCATCACGACATGAGAATTATAATGCAATTAATGAAAATAAATGATTTTGATTCGAATAGCAGCGAATTCGAATTCGAATTGGGAAAAATGTTAAATAATTTCAATGAAGCTGTACATGAGAATTATTATGCATTGAATGAAAATTTCTAACCGTGGGACTACATGTCAAATCATTTAAATGAAAATGTAAATAAGAATTAAAATGGATTGATTTAAAAGAGCTCAAAAGTGTGATTAGTCGCATATTCCTTTGCGACAGAAATTAAAAACAACATTTGGATGAAAATATTCCTAAACATACATTTTTTTTTAAATGAAAACATATAGCGCGTACCTACATACAATTTATGTTCCCTATGCGCTTTACAAATCGTCTAATTAGGAGCTATTTAGCTTTGTGAGAATCATTAAAAATTGCTTTTAATGACTTTATCAGTTTCAAACAGACAATGTAGACTGGTGATATTAATGTGTGAGTATGTACTTGGATGTATGTGGCTTCCATCAAATACTTTTGTAGCAATTGCCTGATAATGTCTATCGTTTTGGGTTAATCTGTCTGTTGCATCCATGCGTTGGTGTATTGAGGGTTGCTAAGCCGTAAAATATCCAGTGACATACATATATGGTATGTTTTCTTTGGGATTTTATCAGCAACACTGTTCCGCTGCCATTGACATCATCTTTTTAATGTTTCTTCATAAATCCGACAATATGCGGCACAAACATCGTTATATTTATTGCCCAAACATGGTATCACATATAGTCGGTGTACATAAATGTGTCGGTGAGTGTGAGCTCTATGTGTTTATTTACCAAACAAATACAAAAATAGGTGGTGGTTATCATAAGAACAACGATACTACGAATTCCATGAGGTTTGGGAAGAATATGAAAAAGATTATTCGTAATGATCATAAAAAGACTGTATTATCTCTGGCCACATATGTATGTGGAATAATTATAAATCGTAGGGTTTAGAAATAAATTTGTGGAAAGGATCCAACAGTTGCTGCGTGATGCACCATGATTTTACATTTGCAACATTTTAAAATTGCAATTGTTCGAACTGAAATTGACCCATACACATGTCGCTGTTTGATGTTAGGTCACTGTACAAAAATCTACCCGTACTAATGCACACTCCATACAATAATGTTAATAATACCTGCTAATAAGATGAGCATCTGTATTAATCGAATCAGATGTTAACGGCTAACACGAACAAAATTTGTATTGAAGCATTCTCTTTGGTTAATTTTCAAAATTTCATAATTTATGACGTATTTATTTTGAATATTTATCTTTTATATTTTATAATTAATTTATTTAATATCAACTAATATCTCACTGTACAAAAATCTACCCGTACTAATGCACACTCCATACAATAATGTTAATAATACCTGCTAATAAGATGAGCATCTGTTTAATCGAATCAGATGTTAACGGCTAACACGAACAAAATTTGTATTGAAGCATTCTCTTTGGTTAATTTTCAAAATTTCATAATTTATGACGTATTTATTTTGAATATTTATCTTTTATATTTTATAATTAATTTATTTAATATCAACTAATATCTCACTGTACAAAAATCTACCCGTACTAATGCACACTCCATACAATAATGTTAATAATACCTGCTAATAAGATGAGCATCTGTTTAATCGAATCAGATGTTAACGGCTAACACGAACAAAATTTGTATTGAAGCATTCTCTTTGGTTAATTTTCAAAATTTCATAATTTATCACGTATTTATTTTGAATATTTATCTTTTATATTTTATAATTAATTTATCATAGTTATGAATTCATATTTGGTTGACTTTAGCCAAGTAGAATTAGAATGTAACATATATTAAAGCAATAAAAACTTTACCACTATTTGTAAAAAGCAATAATTTAGTTTTAATATTTTTTGAAAATAATAAAATTAATGCTCGCATATACTCGCTACTCGAAAAATAAACATTTTGCGGAATGCATGTACTTATTCATATTCTATACGTGTAAAATCAAATTAATACTTTCAATGTTGGATCTCAAAATAAATATGAGATTATATCAAGAAGTAGCTGTAGTTGAAGACACATGGCGTTGTACTGCCGTCTATTATTACGGGAATTACGAGTTAATATGGGACTTATTCCATTTTTCGCAAATTAAGAAAGACTTGTGATACAAAGGGCTGTCATATAAAATTTAATCTATGAACCAATCAATGAAATTTATTATGGATTTACTACCATCACACTGCCATCACTCAGCAGAGCCGCCCGTTTCAAATACGGGTACTTATTGATAGACCCTTGCTCACATAAGAATATATATGACTCTTTACTTTTGATGTAAAAAAAAAAGTACTTCATTCAGTACAATATAGGTATGTGTACTCCTTAAACTTTATAAGTTATGATAGGAAGTGTTCACCTTAGCATACTTATAAATGAAAAAAAGAAAATGTGTTAGTAGTTGAAAAATTAATAAAAATGAAATGAAATTTTTTTAACAAGTACCCACATACCAGATGTACAAGCTTAAACCCGCTGTTTGCCCGTAGATGGCGTTAGTGAGCATATTGAGCTATTATCGACTGTGCATTCTTTTTTTTTATGAGTTCGACACCTGTTTACATCAATTAGTAAACATCATCTATGATTTCATACAACAACATACATTTTGCCTCATTTAATCATGTCTAGTTTTGTGCCAGAAAAAGAACATATTCGGGAAGCTCTACTTTTTTGCTTCAATTTGAAGAAAACTGCTGCTGAGTGGCATCGAATGCTTGTGGAGACAGTGCGCTATCGGAAACCACTTGCAGAGACTGGTTTCGTCGGTTCAAAGAAGGCCATTTTGACTTGAGTAATAAGAAGCGTGAAAATAGACTCAGAAAAGTTGAGGACCATGATTTGCAGGATCTTTTGGATGAGAACGACACCCAATCGCAAAAAATGCTTGGCGAATAGTTAGGTGTTACTCAACAAGCCATTTCCACACGTTTACGAGCCATGGAGAAGGTTCAAAAATTTGGAAAATGGGTACCCCATGAATTGAACGATAGGCAGATGGAGCGACGCCAAAACACATGCGAAATCTTGCTTGCTAGACAAAAAAGAGAGTCGTTCCTGCATCTTGTGGTGACTTGCGATGAAAAGTGAGAATCTTGAACGAAAAAAATCGTGGGTTGATACCGACCAACCAGCAACTTCTTCTCCAAGACCAAATCGCTTTGGACGCAAGACGATGTTGTGCGTTTGGTGGGATCAGTAGGGTGTCATCTATTACGAGCTGTTGAAACTTGATGAAACTATCAATGCTCACCGCTACCATCAACAACTAGTGAAATTGCGCCGTGCTTTGGGTGAAAATACGGCTGGTTATGAACAAAGACATGAGAAGCTGAATTTTCTCCCCGACAACGCCCCATCGCATACGTCAAAACTACTTGGACACACTCCATTGGGAGGGTGAAAATAGGCCTGGTTATGAACAAAGACATGAGAAGCTGATTTTTCTCCACGACAACGCCCCATCGCACTACTTGGACACACTCAATTGGGTGGTGCTACCTTATTTGCCGCTTATTTACCAGACCTGGCCCCTTCTGACTATCACCTGTTTTCGTCGATGGGTCACGCGCTCGCCGAACAGAACTTCGATTCATATGAAGACGTAGGAAAATGGCTTGACGAGAGGTTTGCCTCGAAAAATGAGGAATTCATTTGGCATGGTATACACAAATTGCCTGAGAGATGTGAAAAATGTATAGCTAGTGAGGGCAAATACTTTGAATAATTTAATTTTTGGCTTTCTATGAGAAAAAAAAGGCTTTTTTTTCCGAAAACTAGCGGATTTAAGCTTGTACACCTGGTAAGCAAACTCTTTTGTTGCTTATGCTTAGTTTTATTTGTTTAATAAAACACTGCGGCCATTTGATGATTTGCAATCACTTATTCAAGTGACATTTGTAATACTGTCAGATAGCACGGAGTCGTCCGAATATCCACAGTTCTTTATAAGTTTGTACAATTATTATCCTTATACCTTACGCTGAATAATGAGATTGTGCCTTCGTTAGTAACATGCTGATGCTTGGTGTATATATTTGTACACTGGCAATGCTGCTGCGCAAAAATGTTATCTTTTAAATGGTACTTATATTAATGGTACATGGTACGAATAACTATATGTGTATGAGAATGTGCGTTTGTCTATTTTCCACAGAATATTTAGTTACAGTGCCAAGTTACACTTTACAAGAACTTAAATGTGATTTAATTTTCGTAAAAAGTGATCGCTTGTATCAGAGTAATTGTAATTTTATATGTTGTGCAAATGAGCAATATATATAGATAAATAATATTTTTATGAAAAATTTCAATTTTTCTTTTCTTTAACAGTTTGAAAATGAAAACATGTACAATGAGTGTGAGCAAATAAGTTGAAACAGACCACTCGTAACGTTACAGATGATACTTAGGTGTAACAGCCGTATAAAAGAAAATACGTATCAAAGTGTAGCATATTATATGTACATTGGAGTGAATCGACTTTAATTAAAATTCGAAAATAAAATTTCTTTTTAGGCATAACCTATGCGCGGGGTTCTATAAAGAAGATCAGAAAAAAACTCAACTCAAAAAATAAACTTTAGGGTTGCCGCCTCAAGACTTTCTGCTTTGAAAGATATATTTTATTGCCAATTTTTATGAATTTGAGGTATTATTTCTGTAAAACTTCTGCCAATATATTGATTTTCGTAAAGAAGATTCAATGACCTTTGCAATAAGTTGCTAAACATCATAATCTGTTAATATTTAGTATATTTTTAAACAGAATCAATTTTAGTTTAGGTTTTGAAGAAAATACAATTTTGTTTATTTTCGGTATTCACTAATTGGCAAAAAAAAAAAAAAATTCAATTCAATACTAAATACTAATCGATTTTAATATTTAAAGGCTTTCGTGGAAGGTTATGAAAGTTAATACTGTTCAAACCTTCAAACTAAATTTCTATCTGCCTGCCTAATGTGTAAATACATACATACATACATACACACGGGTTCACATATGCTTACTTGACATTTCAACTTTTAGTCAGTTTTCAATTGCGACAACTATGTATAATTATTTTTATCAATATTACATCTGCTGAAGTTCATTGTGGCTTTTTTCTTGTGCAAGAAAAAATTGATACTTTTCACAGAGTGAACTGCACTTACTTGGGTTAAGTAGAACACTGTCTCTCGCAGAGACATTTGTATCTTGTGTGACCGCCAAGCTACTATCAAAGCCCTAAACTCTGTTCTCGGTAAATCTAAGACCATTCTTGACTGACGCAGATCTCTCGATGAGATTGCAGAGCAGCATTACATTCTTCTGTGCTGGGTGCCTGGGCACAGTGGTATACGAGCTAACTGCAAAACAGATGAACTAGCAAGGAAGGGCAGAAAGGAGACCTTAAGTGAAGCTAACGCAGATTTAGCGATTCCGATTGCCACATTTAAGCATAAATTGAAGGTAATAATCCTCAATGCCTTTCAAAAAAGATGGACGGACACACCCATATGTAGGACGGCGAAATTGCTGTGGCCTAAAATCCACGTAATCTTACTCACCTAAATAGACTAGACATTTCGACCTATGTGGGAGTAGTCACTGGCCACTGCCTCATAGGTTCACACGCTGCAAGATTGGGCCTAGGCCATCTCGCACATGACTTTTGCAGAAGCTGCAGAGATGAGGAGAAGCTTGAGACTATCTCACATCTGCTATGCACCTGCCCAGCTTTGTACAGGATGCGCAAACAATTTTTGGGCCATTATCAAATGTATGACCTAGCAGAAATATTACAGGTTGAGATTAACAACCTTCTCAAATAAATTAAAAACTCAGGCTGGTTCATCGAGTGAATGTGTAAAGGGAATATCCGCGTGGTATCACAATGGGCTGCTATCTGGCCTACGTGCGCCCTCTCTATTGGAGACTTAACCTAACCTAACCTATATATTTTTATATATATTTGTATGTATACACATTCATACATGTATTTGTTGTATTTTGTTTTCTTGGTCGTATCTTGGTGTTACCGCCTCGATAAACTACTTTTCTCCGTTTTAACCAAGGGCTTGTGTTAAATTTTACATGTTATTTTGGTGTTACTGCCTATATTAAGGGTCATGTCTATAGCGACAAGCCCGCAACGGTTGACGCACTGGACGCCAATATTGAATAATTTATTCGTGAGGTACCGGCAGATATGTTGGAGAGATGTTTACGTTCTGTCGACTCAAATAATGATTTCACAGTGCTTGTGTTAAATTTTACATGTTATTTTGGTGTTACTGCCTCGATAAACAATATATCTTTGAAATCAAAACAGAATGTTGTCAGGTGGCAACCCTAAATGTAATTTTTTTGAACTGATTTTTTTCTGATCTTCCTCATAGGACCCCCGCCATAAGTTATACCTATGCAGGAGTCACTCATATACTACCAGCAATTGGCCATTGATTTAAGAACTCATGTTGATAATTGAAAATAAAAGAAGTTTTTTTTTTTTTTTTTTTTTTGAAAATCAGTACACCCTAGTATATTTCTATCATTCTAGCATTTCTTGCAATGCTTTTAGAGAATTTCATTGCCAATAAGTGTCACATGTAATGACATTTTATAGTACTATTACCTAAAAGTATATAAATATGTGTATGTGCATATAATATATGCTACAAAAAAATGAAAAGATAATCATACTCAACACATTTGCAACTCGTAAAAGTGTACGTGTATCAAACGTATACAAATGTATACAAAGGTATACAAATGCGGTGTTCTGTATTTATTCATTTTTAACAACAACAATAAGAAGCAGAAGAGCATATATAAGACAGTTCATCTGTACTATGTATTAATAATTGTGTGGGTGTAGGTATGTGCGAGAGAATAGTATAATTCATAGAAGAAAGTAATAGCGCCACTCATGTCGCATTATTAAAAAGTATACAATTTTATGATTGCAAACTTGTAAAAGGAACACACATATGAAAAAATTGCAATGAAACGTAGAAAATTTCGTACAATTTTGATAAAGATACTCGTATTGCTGCCATGCTTGTTAGTAGTGTTACACCTACATACATTGCAATGAGAAGGCGAATAAAAAGCAACAATGCTCATAAATGTGATACGATACTGCCATCCATGTATGAGTCATCCCGTACACCATATTACACACAGTACCAGTATCACTTTCGTATGTTTTTATGTTGCATCATCGTCTCAAAGTTTCGACTCTGATATGCGCACACACAAATAGAGGACGTAAACATTTCTTATGACATTTTTCACGCAAATATTGTTGCTTGTGATGGTGCGCAAAAAACTGATGCACTTCCTTCCGTTCTTCTTTGATGACTGCACTTTATTTTGTTTTTCTGTTTGTCTCTTTCGAGTACTACTCTTGTTAATGATATTTTTGTACGGTACGATAACAACCTGGCAAAATATCAAAAATCTCAATTTAATGCTCATAAAGTGGAGGAAATATATAAAGCGCCAATAAAAAATAATAAAATGATATTCGAATCATAAGGTTAATGATGTTGATGGAAGTATTGTTGTTGTTTCACTTACTCAAAATGAATAATATGTGTGTACAGGGTGATTTTTTGGCAACATTGGTTTTGGCAGCTCAGCTGTTTTCGTATAATTTAACGATGAATCGACTTACAAACGAACAACGCTTGCAGAAAGTGCATCGTGCACTTTCTTGTGTTCAGCGACGAAGCTCATTTCTGGTTGAATGGATACGTGAACAATCAAAATTGTCGTATTTGGTATGAAGATCAGCTAGAAGCATTCCAAGAACTGTCAATGCATTCTGAATGCAAATGCACTGTTTGCTGTGGATTATGGGCCGGTGGCATCATTGGACTGTACTTTTTCAAAGAAGACGAAGGCAGGAACGTTACTGTGAATGGCGAGCGCTACCGTGCGATGATAACAAACTTTTTTTGTGCCCAAAATGGAAGAGCTGGATTTTGCTGACATGTGGTTTCAACAAGACGGTGCCACATGCCACACAGCATGCGAAACAATGGCCAAATTAAGATGCGAGTTCGGTGAATAGTTTATTTCACGTTTGGGGCCGGTCAATTGGCCACATAGATCGTGCGATTTAACGCCTTTAGACTATTTTTTGTGGGCTATGTTAAGGCTCATGTCTATAGCGACAAGGCCGCATCGGTTGACGCACTGGAAGCCAATATTGGAGAATTTATTCGTGAGATGCCGGTCGATATGTTGGAGAGAGTATGCCAAAATTGGACCTAGCGTATGAACCATTTGAGGCGCAGCCGCGGTTAACCTTCACATGAAATCATCTTTAAACATTGAATTATATAGATCGTTCTATCGAATATCAAATAAAGGTTTCATATATTTCTCTAAATTTTATGTGTTTTTTTTTATCATATCCGATGACTCTTAAAAAATCACCTTGTGTAATATACAAGTTACCTTACACAAAATTTATATAGTTAAGACCTATAAATATAAGAGTATTACTTTGAATTTTTTACATTTTCTACCACATTTTTATAGAGCATCGTTTTATAACAAAGAACGATTATTAGAAATTATGCAATTAATTACTATTTGACTAATACAAATTAAAATTATTCGATTAAAGATTTGTTAGTTTGCAACTCTGATTCAGCATTCTATAACATAACATATGTACTATAACTATTCCTATTACTGTATACTAGTTTACTTTTACCAGTATTCTCATGCTATATTTTTATACGTTTTTTATTCTAATAAAAACCATCTAATCGTAAGCACATCGTTTTTATTTCAACCACTGGCTAACTTATCAAACATAGGTTATGGGCTCAGGACGACGTGGGTAATTTGAAAACTAATTTCGTGAATGGTGTTGAGTTAATTCGTAGGTCGCATTAAACAGAATTTGTTAAAATATACTGAAATCATGAATTAAGTAAAATGACCAGTTCGCTAGTATAAGTCGAGAAATTGTCGGGTGATAATTATGCAACATGGGAGATCCAGACGAAAAGTCGACGCAGCAACAGAAAAGGAAAAATGTGAGATAATAGACCAGAAGGCGCTAGCGACGATAACACTTGCTGTGAAGCCATCGGAACTAATCAATATAAAGAATTGTACATCAGCCAAACAAGCATGGAATGTACTAAGCAGCTTATATCAGACGAAAGGCCCTGCTAGAAAAGTAAACCTCTTCAAGAAACTCGTGCGACTTCGTCTTGATAATGTGCAGTCATTCGGTAGCCAAAATAAATGCATTTTGTTCTATCGTTGATGAACTTGAAGAGAGTGATGCTGCTCACCAGCATGCACCAGTTCATAAGCAGATTATGTTCGGATGAAAGCACGCCGATGATTAGAGGCTCAGTTTTCTCTGTCCCGTACATAAGAAAAGAAACCCCAAAATGTGCAGTTCTTCCGGCAGTAACAATTTGCCATGGAAAAGCTTCTAAAAGAACTCTCTGATAAAGCTCAGAAGAAGGGATGCCACTAAGTGGTGATGCCGGCTAAAATAAGTAGGTCCCTTCTAATACTGTGCAACATTTAACAAGCAGAACAGTACTGGAAGAGAACCTTGGCTAAAGAGCCCATCGGGGTTTACAAGTGCCACAAATTTATTTTGAATTTTTCTGTTTAGTAATGGCGAAAGTATTGATAATTACACTTTGTGATAACTATTTTTTCAATAATGTTGTGCTTCATCCACACGATATATGGGCGATTTTATTACTAAAAGATCACTGAATGATTTAACTATAAGAGCAGTAAAGTTGATAGAAGATTTTGATTAAACTAAAAGAAGAACAAAGCTATATTTATACCGTTAAAGTACATTACGTATATATATAAAAGTAATGATATAACTAATTTCAAACGGAAATTTAATGAAAATAAACAAAAATATACTCGAACACTATATCATATATACATATATATTCAAAAGTTGACTGCCTGCTTTTGAAGCTATTTAATGATTCATATTAATAATAGAAAAGTTTTTCTTCGTATTTGTATAATTTTTTTTTTTAGTTTTGTGTGTAACTGATTACATTGAAAGTGCAATTCATTTTAAATAAATAAACTAAAATAAAAAATATATTAATTTCCGAGTACTGAGTGTACATAAATTATGATAATACTAAAAAATAATTAAATAAAATTTTATTAAATATCAAATATAGTTTGTAGAAAAATGAAAAAAAAAATCTCCTTACAGTCGGCTAGGGCCGACCAAATTATACCCTGCACATGAAGAGGTTTATAAAGTTTGCTCGTATATCCATCCTTTTCTTCTTCTACTTTGTATAGGAGCTACATTAAGAACCAGGCTACCTCACCAATTTTTGAGGAATAATTTCTGCCTGTAATACTAAACTACCTAGGTTGCAATAGGTTGACCTAGGCGTATAATTTAATAAGTTATGGGTGTTTTAATGTTTAAGATAAATCCGAGGTTTTGTACGGAAGCTATATAAAAAGTGGGCGTGGCTTACCTCTTTCTTGTATTTCAAATTAATTTTTCAATATCAATCCACTCCTTAAATTTGGTTGTCCTACGCTGAATAGTTCGTAAGTTATAGCGGTTTAAATTTTTTTTAATTTTCCAAATTTTGTATGGAAGCCCCATTAAGAAGTGGGTGTGGCATGTTGATTTTTTGTCAGATTATTTTCGACTACCATATTAGCTGAAGTATTAATTATAATTGTTCTAGACAGAAGTATGTAGAAGTTACAGCTATTTAAATTTAAAAGAATTTCACTCATTTTGTACAGGGGCTACGATAAACAGTGGGCGTGGCGCGCCCATTTTCTGTAAGCCTAGTTGCTCGTACAATATTAATCCACACTTTAAATCTTGTTGTCCTACGCTAAATGGTTTGTAAGTTATGGAGCTTAAAATTTTAGTTTAATTCACTCGACTTTGTATGGGAGACCCATGAAGGAGTGGGCGTGGCACACTGATTTTCTGCCAGATTATTACCGACTACGATAATAATTTAAATGTTAATTATGGTTATTCTAGACAGAAGATTGTAGAAGTTACAGTAGTTTCAATTTAAAAGAAGTACAGACACTTTGTATGGGAGCTACGCTAGAAAGTAGGCGTGGCTCACCCACTTTTGGCGAGGTTATATAGTAGTATAATATAAATCTATGTGCAAAATATTGTTGTCCCAAGTGATATATTATGTGAGTTATAGCAAGTTAAAGATTTTGAAAATTCCGAGTTTAGTCGCTTTGAATGCTTGGTGTGGGCGTGGCTATTGACTGATCATGCCCAATATCAATCCCCTCCGTACCCTTGGATCATAGGTTACTTGTGTCAAATTTCGTCGAAATAGCTCAATATTTACTCAAGTTATCGTGCGAACCAGCCAGGTGACAGACAGACGGACGGACGGACGGACATCGTTAAATCGAAAATTTAATCGACGCTGATCACGAATATATATCTATGTCTATATCTCCGGAGATTCCTTCAAGTGGACACAAACATCTGACCGAAATGAATATACCATGCATATTGCATTATGCAGGGTATAATTAATAGGTATGCTTTTTAAAAAAATTCTTTACATTCGAAGCAAATAAAAAGCAATGAATCGTAATTTATAGCACTTAACTATATTTTTTCACAATAAATGCTCTTACCAATTTCAGCCAGTAGGCAAACCGTTTGCAGTACGAGTAGCATAAGTTGGAAGTGTATATAGCCTTTGCAAGAATAATAAACAATATGCGATATGTGCTGTAAGTGAAGCATGAAAATTTGTTTAACAAATTTTTGCATACAATGCAAGTTAGTTTTGTAAAAAAACCAAAAAAAAAAAAAAGGAAAGGGAAATCGAAGAAAAAGGTAAAAGTATAAATGCATTTTTCCAAATTTCTATCACAGAAAAGAAGCACACAACACAAAAACAGCGAAATGTTGAACATATAAATTGTGAACCAACAATTCCAGAACGCTTTATATTAGAGTCCTGCTCGAGTCACTAGTGACTAGATTATCATACGAGTAAGAGGTACAAGTTATCATTACTGCGATACCTTTGGACAATTCATTTATTCATTTATTAGTATTTATCGTTAGTGTACATTGTTTACAAAACAAACAAAAAACAAAACAAACAAAAACAACAACCAATTGCCAAAATATTATTATTAATATTATTTATGTTATTATATTTAAATTCCGTGGTGACGGCTGTCAGATATCCTTAGGCAGAACACTCCCCAACTTGATAATACATGCGCACGGTGGACACACATATCCCACTCCATGACTGCTGCTCAATCAATCACGGATTATGGTATTGACGTTTCACCACCCGACCATGACGAGGCTAAAACAGCCATAATAAGGCTAAAACAGCCATAATGAGGCTGAAGAACAACAAAGCAGCAGGTGCAGATGACCTGCCTGCCGAGTTGGTTAAGATCGGCGGCGATCAGCTGCTCACCCGCATGCACCAGCTCATAAGCAGAATATGGTCGGACGAAAGCATGCCAGGTGATTGGAGTCTCAGTGTTCTCTGCCTCATACATAAGAAAGGAGACCCCACAATTTGTGCTAAATACCGTGGTATAAGTCGCCTGAGTTTCGCATACAAGGTCCTATTGTGCGTATTGTGTGAAAGATTGAAGCCAATGCTCAGCAACCTGATTGGACCTTATCAGTGTGGCTTCAGGCCGAATAAATCGACCATCGATCAAATTTTCACACTACGCTAAATCCTAGAGAATATCCAAGAAAAACAGATCGACACACATCACCTATTCGTCGATTATAAAGCCGCATTCGACAGTCCGATAAGAGATTACCTCTACACAACTATGTCTGAATTTGATATATCTGCAAAGCTCATTCGACTTTGCAGAATGATATTGCTTAACTCTCGTTTTCTCCATAACTCTCGTTATGGAGAAAATTATACGAGTTGTAGATTTACGACATAATGGCACTATCTTCAACAAAAGTGTCATGCTGCTAGCTTATGCCAACTATATTGATATAATCAGAATCAACTCGCGAGCAGTCAGTGCAGCATTCTCTGAATTGGAACGAGAGTCACGTCGAATGGGTCTTACCATGAACGAGGGCAAGTCGACGTACGTACATACAATGAGTCCAGGCGTATGGAAAACACGTCATGTTGACAATTACACTTCTGAGGTGGTGAAGGACTTCGTCTATCTTGGAACCAGTATCAACAACTGGACTGACGTCAGCCTGGATATCACTCTTACTAATAGGTGTTACTTTGGCTGAATAAGCAATTGAGCAGTCGAGGCCTCTCTAGATCGAAAATCACACTCTACAAGTCCCTCATTATTCCTGTCCTAACATATGGCGCAGAAGACTGGACAATTTCCACCACGGATGAGGGGATGATTGGAGTTTTCGAGATAAAGTTCTGCGCAGGATCTTGGGACCTATTTGCGTTGATGCCGAGTACCGAATGAGGTACAAATATAAGCTGTATGCGCTGTACGCTGACACTGACTTAGTCAGGCGAATCAAAATCCACCGGCTGAGCTGGCTGGGTCAGTCATGGCGGACGAATGGAAAAAAAATGCTCCAGCGAAGAGGGTATTTAATTCGCCACCCTTTGGAGGACGCAAAAGAAGAGGATGACCAAACCTCCGTTGAAAGGACCAAGTGTTGGGTACCCTGACGGCGCTTGGAATATCCAATTGGCGCCAGAATATCTTCGGCCTAAATCGATCATCGGTTGTGATGGCTTCATAAGAAGAAGAAGAAATCAATTTTTACGATCACAATAAATTTTTGAACAATTCCTAAACTAACAAAAGTATAATAGTATATTCCCTTGATTGATTTTAGTACGAGGGTTACTATTTATATTTCGGGATCTGGTAACACTGTCAATAGTTAAAATCTGGCAACACCATAATAAAGTCTGACATTTTTTAGCAAAACGTGTTTACAACGTTTGATATACAAGTGCTATTTGTTTCGTTTACAGTTAGTTAAGAAAATCAATTTGGCCAAAAAATGGAAATTTCAAGAGAAGGTTTTTGTTGTATAGTTTTTCACAACTTTCGACGTATCAAAAACCACAGTATATCGCTAGTCTTGTGAATTTAATCGTGGTTGTAGTTCGTTAGGCGACGAATTTCGTGAAGGTCGTCCAAATCAGTTGATGTGCCACAAAGCATCGAACTGATGAACTGATCATGAACTGATAACGTCAGATCGTCATGTGACATATCGTGAGAGAGAGGCATCCTTGCACATTAGTTCCAGTGAAATACATTCGATTTTGCATGAACAGTTAGTTGTAAACAAAATTTCCAGTCGTTGGATACCCCATAACTTCTCAATAGATCAAAAAGAGGCTCGTGTCAATTGGTGTAAGGCAATGCTTAAAAAGTTCGACCGTGGTGCTTCAAGAGACGTGTATAAAATCATGACAGGTGGTGTATCATATGAGTATGAACCGGAAACAAAACAGCAATGGACCATGTGTGTGTTCCAAGACGAGCAAATCCAACAAAAGTTGGTCGGGCCCGGAGCAAATCGAAGCAAATGGTAGCCTGTTTTTTGGGCATAATGGAATGGGTATTGTGGCCACTGTTACACTTGAGCAACGTAGGACCGCCAATTCTAAGTGGTACACGACCATTTGTTTGCCGGAAGCCTTCAGAGAAATTTGTAAAACCAACCGCCAAAGACGAATCGTTCCCCATCATGACAATGCTAGCTTTCACACATCTCGTCAAATAGTCGTTGTTGAGCAATTAAAACATTCAATTGATGACTCATCCTCCGTAGAGTCCTGATTTGTTACCCATTGACTTCTTCTCTCTGAATTTCAAAGGTAAACTGCGTAGTCAACGATTTTCGAGCGTCAGAAAAGCAGTGGAAGCGTTCAAAAATCTTGTTTTGGAAGTGTCTCAAGAAAAATGGACAAATTGCTATGACAAATGGTTTGAACGAATGCAAAGATGCATTGATCATCATGGTGAATATTTTGAAAAACAATAAAGCCGTTTTCATTTAAAAATGTTTGTTATTATTTGCTATTCCCGAAATATAAATGTGTAATCAGGACGGAGAGAGACGTATGGTGAGAGGCATTAAAATGTGAAAAATGTTTCAACAATCAAATTGTTTACTTTATACGAGAATGCGTATGTAAATAAAATCGAGGAGTAATGATGCATAAAATAAATACCGCCACTAATGGTAGCATTCGGCATGTAATCAAATTCAAATAAATCACTCGAAGCAGTGAACTACTTTGCAGTCCGTGTGTGTAATGAGCTCTTAAAGCATTAAGATGTAGATCCAAAAGCAGCAGTTTGGAGTACTCGTATGATAGAATTTGAAAAATATTAATATTCTTATGGCATCTGACTCACAAATTTGCATAGACATTGTGAATAACTTAAAGAAACCATAAGCACAAAAAAAAAAAAAATAAATAAATAAATAAAATAAAATAGAAGCATATAAGGGCATCATATGGTTGCTATGAGGTCTCAATTTGGCAACAAGTTGCTAAAGAAGAAAAATATCGTAAACATATGTATTTTTTTTTTAAATATGTACCCTGCAAAAAATGCGACTTGTTCGGGATGTGTTCGGGATTAGTCGCAAAGGAATAAGCGACTAATCGCACTTTTGATTTCTTTATGTGGAATGAACTGTTCCCTTTTGTTCGTGTATGTCCTATGACATGACCCCAATTGTACCATTTTCTGTCCGAATGGGTATAAATGTAGATAAGTCACCTTCTATACCCGAACGGGTACAAAAATAGATTAGTCGCTTTTTGTTCCTTTTGGATATATTCCCTTTTACACCCACATTACCAGCAAAAAATAAATATAATATAACAAACTATTTCAAGTTCAGTCAATTTTATATAAATTTAATATCAACAACAACAACATTAACATAACATTATTACAGTAGTCAAAATAAATAAGAACGAAAACAAATTTAAATCCATAGATCCATATTTACAATATAAATATAAAAACATTTTTCAATAAGGAAAAATGATATAAAAATGAATTTATGGAAAAATAAAGTTAGTATGGGAAAAAACAAGCTTATAAGTAGTTCAAGTGTAAAAATACTGTCAATTTGACATTAAAACCGGAGGAAGGTAAACGCAATAAATTCATGTTTGCTTCTTCTTCTCCCTATAAAGGCTTTTAAACAGCTTTGCTTTTTCGAAGTGCAAAGATCGTCTTATAATTTCTCTAGGAGTTCATCCTTTGTACGGCAATTTGGAAATAGCTCCTGAAATGTTAAAAAATTAAAAACAAAAAGAAAACAAATCAACATTTATTTGCTGTATTAGCTGCGTCTTAAGCACCAGTGTTTTGTTCTTGATGTCATTTCACAAAATGGGAGAAATCGCTGAAAAAAAAAACACAAATAAATTATGTTATAAATTCATACGGAAAGCTTCAGAATTACATACATAAATATCTCTGTTGGCGGTAGAAATCTTTTTTTTACCATTGGTGTTTTTTCTGATTCTTGTTGCACCAGCTGCTCTGTTACCAACTTTTGTGTTGCGATCGCGTCCATTATTGCGGCACTTAGCGCTTCTACCACCCGCCGAAGCTCGCTGATAATGCTCTCAAGATTTTCAAATTCTTTTCCGAATGTGGAGCAGTGACTGGAGCTTCATTCTATTTACTTACTTATGTGGCTATAACAACCGAATATGGATTTAGGCCGAAAATAACATGCTTCGCCAGCCATCTCTGTTCTTCGCTAGTTGGCGCCAGTTACAAATTCAAAACGCCGTCAGGTTCTCCAGTGCTTGGTCCTTCCACCGCAGATTAGGTCTTCCTCTTCTGCGTCGTCCTCCAGCGGGTTCCGAATATAACATCTTCTTAGCTGGAGCGTGTTCTTCCATTCGCTCGACATGACCTAGCCAGCGCAGCCGCTGGATTTTGATGCGCTTTACTATGTCAATATCGGCATATAGCTCGTACAGCTCATGGTTGTACCTTATTCGGTACTCGCCACCAACGCAAATAGGTCCAAAGATCCTGCGTAGGACTTTTTCTCGAAAACTCCAAGCATTCGCTTATCCGAGGTGGAAATTGTCCAGGCTTCAGCGCCATATGTTAGGACAGGCATGATGAGAGACTTGTAGAGTGTAGTTTTCGTTCTTCTAGAGAGGGCTCGACTTCTCAGTTGCTTACTCAGTCCAAAGTAACACCTGTTAGCAAGAGTTATACTACGCATGATCTCCAGGCAGTTACAGTTGTTGATGCTGGTTCCAAGATACACAAGGTCCCTTACTACTTCAAAAGCGTAGTTCTCAACAGTGAGGTGCTATCCAAGACGCCGGGACTATTTGTTTGTTGACACTAGATGCTTCGTCTTGCCCTCGTTTGCCGTACGACCCATTCGACGCGACTCTCTTTCTAACTCTAAAAATGCTGCACTGGCTGCTCGCGTGTTCATGCCGATTATGTCAATATCGTCGGCATACGGTGGTTAGCGCAAATTGTGGGGTCTCCTTTTTTATGTACGGGACAGGGAACACTGAGCCTCCAATCATCAGGCATGCTTTCATCCGACCATATTCTGCTTATGAGCTGGTGCATGCGGGTGAGCAGCTCATCGCTTCCGGTCTTAAACAACTCGGCAGGAAGGCCATCCGCACCTGCAGCTTTGTTGTTTTTCAGCCTTAAAGTGGCTGTTTCAACCTCGTCATAGTCGGGTTGTGGAACATCAACACTATCATTTGTAACTGGGGTTGTCGGGCAATGTCCTCCACTGCCGGAATTGTTCGTAGCATCGCCATTTAGTAACGTGGAGAAGTGTTCCCTCCATAGGCTCAGTACACTCTGGACATCTGTAACGAGATTCCCATTTCCATCACGACAAGAAGAGGCTCCGGGATTTAAACCGCCACTCAGGCACTTGATCTTTTCGAAGAATTTTCGAGTCTCATTCTTGTCGGTTCTTTCTACAGAAATAATATTTTAATACAATATAAGGATTGAATATGGCATATTCCAAAGTTTACCTTTCTTTATGCACTAATCGTCTAATGTGGCGTTTAATTCGTTCATTCTGAGGACAATCATCTTTTTTCTTGCCCTTTTCAATTTTAAACACCATAAAAAAATTGAAACGTTTTGATTTGATTTCGATTTTATTATTTTATAATTTTTTTTTTATTATTAAATAAAGTAGCCCGAAGAAATACGCAATGTAAGCTGAGTGTCGCTCAAACGAATGAGACAATGAGAATGAGACTAATCTGGGTATACTCTCTTTAGAGATTAGTCGCACAATTTTTTGCAGGGTATATATAACTGAACAAATGGTTGTGGCAGTATGTAGTATCGATACAAATAGTCAAAAGTTAAAGTACGTGATATTTTAATGCAAACAAAAAAACAAAAATGTGCAATTTCAATGTATTGTACCTACGACTATTTGTGTGAATGTGTGTGTATGTGTGTGTGTGTCTGTATATTCAGATATAAGCGTGTTCGAAATCACAAGCGCATTAAACGTTAACAACTACATCATAGTGCTGCTTTTCCAACATCCTAGAACTCATGCTGCCCGACTCAGTTGCATGTATGTACGAACAAACAAATGATGCTTGTAAGTCACCAGGTAAAGCTGCGCACGTTTCGGTAAACAATTTTCAAAATGAGTTTTAAATTCTAATCAGTTATCGACGTCACGTAGCAACAAGATATTTCATTGCTTACTTGATGTTTCAAATAGAACAAAAAAAAAAAAAAACACCAAACAAAAAACTGAGAAAAAATCCTTGAACACAAGAAATATCAAATTCAGCCATCCAACCAACCAACGATCGACGAGAAATCAAATAATGCATTCGAAATAAAATACTACAGAAACCAATGAGCTATATACTGATAGAGAGCGTAACGTAATAAAAACGCACACATGTGCGGTAAGGTATTTGCATTTCGGTATGTATATGTGTGTGCGCTTGCACTATTTTATATGTAACCAACACATGTTGTGTTTGAATCGAAAACATTTTTTATATGCGGTAATGCACAAAATTGCTTCACATACATATACAGTATAGTACAGTGTAGTAAATACATAAACAGCACATACATATATGCATACAAAATTGCATGAACTGTGTACATTTCTGGCACATGTTTGGTAGCAAATTTCTTTTTGTGAATGTTAGTGGAGAATGCGATTAATGCCCCTATTGCGGTTCACCACTCAACCCAGTTTGGTCGTCTTAGAGTCGACCCGACTTCAACAAGACCAAACTATTTTTTGGTATTGTGGTACACCACTGTTTTCGGTTGAAATTGTTATGGCGTTACCAGCTTAAAATATCACTTATGACAGAAAAGTGGTCGATTAAAAGTAAAAATTAAGGAAATATACAATTGTGTTTTGCTGTGAAAATTATTTAAAATGGATATTAGTGTAGATTTGTTTTATGAAGATGAAAACGAAGACGCGAAAATTGATTTGCTACGCTTACGGAGAAAAATTCGCGATGACTCTAACCCTCTTGAACTACCTAGCGAAAAGTATAAATATTGTTCAAAATAAATAAAAGCAAATAATAAATTTTTTTATAGATTTATTAGCTATTTTCGACTGAGCAAAGAGGCATTTTGCTTTTTGCTGGATGACGTAAAAGACCATTTCAAGAAATCTGTGCGTGTCGTATCTATACCACCAATATTGAAATTGTGTGCTGCTCTTAGATTTTTCGCTGATGGAAGCTACCAGAAGAGCAGCGGCAATGACTTCAATATGAGAGTGGCTCAATATACAATGTCACTTGTTTTAAAAGAAGTATTAGATGTATTGGAGACGAAACAGACGCTGCAAGGAGTATCAGAAATAATATAATGCGTTCTTTCCAAGCTCAATAAATTTATCTCTTATTTATTTTTTAAATTCATTTCAGTCTTTTTTGGTAAATGGAAGATAACTTAAATTATTAAAAAAAAAATCTTTTTTTCTTAGATTCACGTCTACTTTGTTAGCTTGGATTCTGGTCCATTAGTTGAACAAGCCTCTCAAATTGAGCTTTGGTTGTAATTTTTAAACTTCTGAAAATGTATAAAATGTTGAGAAATTACAATATGAAGCCAAGCTAATTATTACTTACGATCTCTCCATTATTTTTGGCTTTATTAGTTTAAAGTAAACTGCAACTGATGCAAACACAACTGCTTATGAGCAGTGGTGTATATTTAACGTGCTTGTCGACCAAACTGAAACAGAGTTGCAAACGGCAATACCACAAAAATAATGAACACAATCAAAAAAATCAGCCGCCAGTCGAGTTGAGAACGGCAATATGAATTTCTCGACGGCGACCAAACTGTTACAAAAGTTGTGAACCGCAATAGGGGCATAAATTGTTTTGCATACAATATAAAGGGTTATCAATTTTGCGGTTTCAAAAGTAAATGTAAATAAAACACATATAAAATATTTTTTATCATGATATTTCTTTTTTATTATAAAGTTTGAACGTTGACATTATGTGTGAAATACTACATCATTTAAATGACCTCCACGCGAATTGTTGAGGTAATTTTCGACCACTTTTTGACACATATTGGGCGGTATCTCAGCCATAACGTGACGAATGTTGGTTTTTAGGTGCTCAAGAGTTAAAGGTTTATCTGCATAAACACGGTCTTTCGCGTAGCCACACAAAAAAAAAGTCAAGCGGTGTCAAATCGCATGATCTTGGTGGCCACTTGATATCGCCACGCTCCGGACCAAAGAGCGCACCAAGCAGTGACTTTTTGTGGATGTAGTGGCCTCTCTTCAATTACTTGAGGATTCTCAGAACCCCAAATACGACAATTTTGTTTGTTAACATACCCACCGAGTGAGAAATGTGCTTCGTCGCTGAAGAAAATTTTGTTCGAAAAATCGCCGTCCACCGCCTGTTGTTCAAGCACCCATTCGACGTATCTACGACGTTGTGAATGGTCAGCTGGCTTCAGTTGTTGTGTGAGCTCGATTTTATATGGATGTAGGTGTAGATCCAAATGCAAAATACGCCATAATGTGCCGTAAGACAGTCCTAATTCCTGAGAACGTTGAGGAATCGACACATTCGGGTCTTCGGCAACACTTTCACTTACAGCAGCGATATTTTCGGTGGTACGAGCGAAACGATGATGCACAGGCCTTACAATATCTGTAACCGATCCAGTCTCTTCATATTTCTTCACAATTTTGCCAATTGCTTGCGTAGTTGGACGATTATGTAAACCATAATCTCCTCTTAAAGCACGATATGTGGCTGTGGCAGAATCACCATTTTTGTAGTAGGTTTTTACAATTTTAATGCGTTGTGCGATAGTTAAGCGATCCATTTTCGCAAATGTCAGACTTTGAACTAAAAAAGAAAGAAATTGTTTTAACAACTTAGTTTGACAGATGTCGAATTCTAGCCCTATACTTTTGAAACCGCGAAATGGATAACCCTTACATAGTATGTATATATTTAGGAGTGCACATTCATCACTTGTATATAATTTTACCAATACTAAACATATCATGTTCAATTTGATGATGATGTTTTTTTCTCACATGTTTTATATTAATTCAAAGTAACTGACAAATCGATTTGTACTTTCTCGTTCTCAGACATTTTACTTAATTTGTTGAGTAAAGCACATATTTCTTGGATATAATTCTGAAAATAATTTTAATATCATTTTATTTATATTTCAAATACTATAAATTAAGTACATACCTATTTACTGTTGTTTTCAATATGCCTATGTTTTCTTTCACATTTGGCAATAAATAGAGAAATTCAATTACTAAATGCAAATCTTTCCATTGCGACATTGTGGCGCCTAACAGCATGCAGCTATAAGACAGCACCATCTAAAAGAGTTATGTATTAGGCGTGACACCATATACATATATACTATATGTCGATGCATGCAAGTACTCATATGTATTGTTGCGAAAATGTTGAAACTACGTTTTCTGTTTATTCTATTTTATATGCTACAGAAGAATGACAAAATATTATTTGCGTAAATATATAAGACGATTATCTGCGAGTGTCAACACCAGCACCACCACCACCACCATCATCATCATCATCATCATCATCATTGTCATCATTGACATCAGTCACCATAACCATAACCAATAGCAATTTTGGCAAAGATGTTTTGGTTATTTCTTTTTTCTTTTATAAGCACACAATATAAGCATTCAACTAAATTCCAATGCTACAGCAAAATGGGAATGGGTTGTGAAATGGAACAAACTTCAGCGGAAGGAAGCATATTGCAAAGGCAATCACATAAATATACATAAAGGCGTCAAGTGTCGAAAGCCAAAATATAAAAATTGTTTCAAAATATCATATACTTAAATATACACAACAGTAGACGGGGGAAAAAAAAAATAAATAAATACAAAATGCCTGAGTACATAGTGCTGTGATCAAAATATTCTGTGGATTTATATTTGGCGATGATATGCAATTGACGAAATATTTTTTGTTATTTTTTGTTTTGGTAGGTAGTACTAATTTTACCATTTCTATTGAATTTTGCTCCCGGATCGACGGTTCGGAAATGCATCAAATTGCATAAAATATTCGAACTTCAAACTGGACAGCCTTCGACATCAATTGAGAGTCTCACTTACAGAAATGTGGTGCTCAAAAATCATCGATGTCCAGCTTCTTAAATGAATAAGACAGCATTCATTTGAGAATTGAGTTATAATTTTGTGTGTGTAGTTTTCTTCGAAGCGTAATTTACTGGTCACATTTCGACCAAAAAATTATTGATCTGATGGGACTGAAAGACATTAAGTGAAAAATGATCCAAAAAACTAACAAATATTGCTACCAATACGTTCAATTTTTCCAGTTGCTTATGTCTAATAATCTAAAAATCAAATAAAAAAATTTTCGCTTTTTTCCAAATTTATTTTTAAATAATTAGGAAAAGTATAAATCATAAAAATTTAAATATATGTTTTTATGATTTTTGTAGTTTCTTTTACAAAGAAATTAGGTAATAATAAAGAGAATCTATGAATAAGTATCCAAGTTATGTATAATTATTTGAATGTACACAATTCTAAATGTGCCTCCATTAGTGACCGGAAATCGGCAAATAGTCCAATAACTTCTAGTCTGGTTTCAAAAATACTTAAACTTGTAGAAACTATAGTTTTATTTCTAATTTGGAAAAACTTTTGGAACACTGTAGTATCTACAGACGTTTCATATATATATGTATGGGTGCTTGCAATTTGCCGGTATATATCGAAATTTTAATATTTTTGTAGCAGCATCTTTAGCATTTCAAAGATTCTCAGTTTCAGATTTGGCTGATTTTGTTCCACTACCCGCCGATACCATCATCATCATCATCATCATCGAGAAGAAAATTAAATATTTTGTTTATGTTAAATTGATAAGATTTTGAAATATGTACATATTGTTGTTGTTGTTGTTGTTATTGTTAGCAAAATCTAAAATTGATTATATTTATGTGTTTTATTTATTTTGATACATAAAAGACAATAAAAATGTCTCGTGTTGCGTACTTGAGCGTGTGTAAGTATATAAGTTAGTGATTGCGTGGTTTCCTTTCATACTTATAAAAAGGCATTTCTCAGTGGTTTCTATTAAATTACCTAACGTCTAAAATGTGATTGTGGCGAAAGGAGTTTAAGTTATAGACATTTTTTTTTAACTGTGAATTTTATTTGAAAATATTATTATGCGATTGTTTAGTGAGAAAATTTCCAACGCATTTATCACTCGGTGCATAAAAATTCATATTCGACTGATGCATGTATATATACATATCGTATATAATAGAATACTGTCTTCGGCAACTGCAAGCGTATAATTTATTTTTGACTTGAAATTAGCTTCTTTCAGATCATTGCATCTGGAAAATAATTATTTTACCATTAGAGTCATCTGTTATCTATAGGCATGATTTATGTTTTTTTCACAAAACTTAAATATGAATATGAGTTACGAGTATTCGCCCATTTTTTATGTTTCTTTCGCTACAGATTTTATTAAAATGTTGATAATCACAATGTTTTCTTGTAGTTACGAATATAATAGTAGGCCTTTTTTTTCGTGCAGAGGCAAAAAATGTGCAATATTAAGAGTAAGCAGTGTTTCGATGAAAGCCTTACTAAAGTCGATTTTTCTTCTTTTGCAATAGTAATAAAGAGTTTTGTAATTTTTTTTTTTATTACACTTTTCATTCATGTTTTTATATGCATAGGTTCGTTCTTGAGTGAGCATGATTTCGTTGGCATCTTTTTAATTATGCCAATAATAACTGTCATCATAAATTCCGTTGTCGAGATGACTACTCGATTGGTGGTGGTGGTGTGGGTGGTGTGGGTGGTGTGGTAAGTATTACTAAGTAGTTTCGCATGCAAGATATGTGTAGGTTTGCATATAGGTGTATATAGCTAGAATATAAAATGGAATAAAAATTCATTTTATGCGTTGTTAAGAGAATTGATGGCAAATTCCAACATGAAGTTGTAAGAGTAATGGTACAGAAGCAACAAGAATAATGTAAGGTATATAAAACGTTTAAAAATTTGCTGACGTTACCATTGCAAATATATTAGAGTATAGCATAAGCTAGCAAAAAATAGTAGAAAAAATAGAACACTTGCAAACATACGATCACCTTTCTTATATTATATTTCATTAAAGCATTTACCTACATGTTACGTGTGGATATTCATCTTCTTTTCGTTATCGTTGTCAACGAAATCCCCAATTAGCAACAGTCGTTTAGCTTAAATTAAAATACTTTACATTGCTGCTGTTGCAATTGCTGTTTTTGGATGTGATGTCACATCAACATGTTTACTGGTCACACTGTGCTTTGCGAATGCTCTGTATGTATGCTGTCATGTTGCTGTCAATCTGTCTCCTGCCTGCCTGCACTACTCTCATGATACCAATTATCTTTCCTAAAGGTAATATGAAATTTTTGCAGCATATCACATTCGATTTAGAATAGGTGTGAAGAAAACGGTGAGTTAAATCCCTTAAAGGTATACTCAATCTGTACTTGTATTTGTTTGCATAACAAAGTATGTAAATGAGATTATTCTAGTAGATGAAAATGAATGAATTTTTCATAGAATTATCACTGATTATGAGTGCTGATATGATGCGATAACATTTGTAAACGAAAGTGATTTGAAAATAATTTCAATTGTATTTTGGAATTTTTGTAAGTAAGTATTAGAACTGAGACTTACTAGATAAGTTTACATAGAGTACAGTAACCAAATAGAAAAATGTCAATGACGAAGAACTCAATTACATAATTATTCACTTGAGAGTATGCCACTCTTTATTCATATTAGATACAAAGTACTTATAAGGTATAGTAAAAAGAAATCCATTATTTTTGCATTAAATTCAAGGCATTAAATTTAGCATAGTTAGAATAATCCGATTTAGGTAAAATATGCACCGTTTTGTTCGATAACTTGTTGCCATTTTGAAGGTAATTTCATAATGTCACTCGTCCCTATTGGCAAAAAACTAGGACAGTCGATTTTCATCAGCTTCTATTAAGGCGAATTTTTCACCAGCAAAATCATGCGCCATAGGCAGGAACAGGTAGTAATCACTTGGTGCCAGGTCCGGACTATAAGGTGGATGCATAAGAACCTCCAAATTAAGCTACCGCATCTTCTGGCGAGTCACTATTGATGTGTGTGACCTGGCGATGTCCTGATGGAGTACGATTCCTCTCCTATTGGCCAAAGCTGGCCGCTTCTGTACGATTGCTTCCTTCATACGGTCTAATTGTTGACAGACAGGTCCGAATTAAGAGTTTGGCCGAAGGGGAGCAGCTCATAGTAGATGATTCCCTGCCAATCCCACCAAACATATAGCAAAACCTTCCTGACCGGCTGTTACAGTATCAGGACCATAAACACTATACACATTTTCAGCCGTCTGGTTTTCGTTTTCGTCTTTATCGAAGAAAAACTGTAAAATGTGACGTATTTTCTCTTTACTGGTGTCCATCTTTGACGCATGCTCAAACAATACTGAGTCAAGCAATCACAAAACTGCCTGAAAAGTTTATTTCGTGCGAAATTCTATCTTTGTAACGATATCTAGAGTAATCCGATGGCACTTATACAACGCACTTATACAACCTATTGGAAAAATAATGGATTTATTTTCACTACACCTGATATTATTGACTCTTTTTCATAAAACATGACATCGTATAAGAGCAAAAATGTTACTCATACGCCAACGTGATTAAACTTCATATAATTTAGCTTTATTATTGGAAGTTGCAACAACTGTTCAGCCATTCCTTTTTACACTCCGATAAATTTGACGGTATATTTTGACTGTATATTTCACTAGATATTATATAGTGAAAAACCACTGTTGATTCTTTAAGGTGGATATAAAAGCTATAGACGTGATTCTATCAGAACTTTAAAGATATCGGTGCAATATTGGCTATACTCGTAGTTGCAGTTCACAGTGACATTTCGGAATTGCACATCTGTAGATTGACAAAAAAAGAGGAAAATACCACTTATAAGATATACACATACTCTTTAGGAAATACATGCAGGCATTTGTATACCCTATACTCAAAAAATCACAAAGATTATATTGATATTGTTTGTTGAGTAAGCACATGAAAAGCGAATTGATAAATTAAAAAATTTGTGGAATCTCATACAGAAATATGCTCTCTATCTATATCGTTTTTTACTATGATACCATTAGCTATGTAAGCCTCCATATTGTTTTTATTCCATATTGTCATAGTTAAGCTTTTTAAAATGTTTAATAAAGTTTTGGAATAAAATCTGCATTAAAATTGGATTTTGTATTGTAAAATTTGTAAAAGTCATATATTTTCTTATACAACGAATAACATTAATTACGAAATTGTATTATTATTATTACAGATATGTATGCTACTTTCAAATCTGACGACGATTGTATAAAGTCACATAATCCAAATAGCATTTAGTATTTCTGCCGAATTGCATATTATTATTCTTATTATTATGAGATAGTTTAGGTGCATACAAATTGTTGATTTCGTTAAAGAAGGCATGCAATTGTGAATGTGTTTTAGTTTGATGAAATTTACTTCAATTGCCAGATTAGTCTAGCTGATTAGTCGGCAAAAAACTATCAACTGCACCACTAACAAAACCAAACAATTTGTTTAGTATATTTAAAAAAAAAAGTTATCTTCTTTCTTTTATTTTATGTCTGTTCAGGTGTGAAGTTAAAGCAAATGATAAGAACAAATTCGAAATATGTAAAGTTTGAAGTTCTAGTTGGTACACACAAATACTTTCCGTTACCATACATATATAATATTGAATACTATTTATAACTGTATTTACAATTGTTGCGCATATACTTAAGTACTCATATATACTTAAAATGTGCATATTGATCTGATTGACTGACTAACTGACTGACTGAGTGAATGATTGAATGAATGAATGAATGAAGAAATGTATTTAATTTCAATTGTTTCTGTTTTTCTCTTTTCTTATGCTCGTATGTAGTAAGTATGTTATACGAAATGTGATGTTGCATAAAGGCACAACGGTACTTAATACTGTACTGTAAAGAACTACATAGTATTTACTATTCAAATACATGCATATGCACATTACAAACATACAGTATTTCTTGTATTTGTCAATGAATATACCGATGATAGAGTGAAATAAAATGTCTGAGTAATTGGCAAATTCAGTTCGGATATGTTATTGCCAAGTTCGTTTCCATAATTCGACGAAAAGAAAATTTAAAGTTAAAAAAATCTCCTTACAGTCGGCAGGGGCCGACCAAATTATACCCTGCATATGTAGAGGTATATATAAAAAGTTTGCTCGTATATCCATCCTTTTCTTCCACTACTTTGTATAGGACCTACATTAAGAAGCAGGCGTACCTCACCAATTTTGGAGGATCAATTTCTGACTATAATACTAAACTACATAGGTTGCAATGGGTTGACCTAGACGTATTAATTAGTAAGTTATGGTTGTTTTAATGTTTAAGATAAATCCGAGACTTTGTACGGAAGCTATATAAAAAGTGGGCGTGACGTATCTCTTTCTGGTATATCTAATTAATTTTTCAATATCAATCCACACCTTAAATTTGGTTGTCCTACGCTAAATGTTTTGTAAGTTATGGAGCTTAAAAGTTTTAGTTTAATTCCCTCGACTTTGTATGGGAGACCTATGAAGGAGTGGGCGTGGCACACTGATTTTCTGCCAGATTATTTCCAACTACGATATTAATCTAAGTGTCAATTATGGTTATTCTAGACAGAAGATTGCCGAAGTTACAGCTATTTCAATTTAAAATTTGTATGGGGGCTACGATAAACAGTGGTCGTGGCGCGCCCATTTTCTGTGAGCCAAGTTGTTCGTACAGTACTAATCCATACCTTAAATCTCGTTGCCCTACGCTAAATGGTTTGTAAGTTATGGAGCTTAAAAGTTTTAGTTTAATTCCCTCGACTTTGTATGGGAGACTTATGAAGGAGTGGGCGTGGCACACTGATTTTCTGCCAGATTTTTGCCGACTATGATATTAATCTAAGTGTCAATTATGGTTATTCTAGACAGAAGATTGACGAAGTTACAGCTGTTTCAATTTAAAATTTGTATGGGGGCTACGATAAACAGTGGGCGTGGTGCGCCCATTTTCTGTGAGCCTAGTTGCTCGTACAATACTAATCCACACCTTAAATCTCGTTATTCTACGCTGAATAGTTTGCAAGTTATAACCGGTAACATTTTTTTAATTTCCGCAACTTTGTATGGGAGACCCAAAAAGGAGTGGGCGTGGCATACTGATTTTCTGCCATATTATTTCCGACTACCATGTTAATCTAAGTGTCAATTATGGTTATTCTAAAGAGAAGATTGTAGAAGTTACAGCAGTTTCAATTTTAAAGAAGTACAGACACTTTGTATAAGAGCTACGCTAAAAAGTAGGCGTGGCTCAACCAGTTTTGGCGAGGTTATATAGTAGTATAATATAAGTCTATGTGCCAAATATTGTTGTCCAAAGTGGTATATTATGTGAGTTATAGCAAGTTAAAGATTTTGAAAATTTCGAGGTTAGTCGCTTTGAATGCTTGGTGTGGGCGTGGTTATTGACCGATCATGTCCAATATCAATCCCCTCCGTACCCTTGGATCATAGATTACTTATGCCAAATTTCATCGAAATAGCTCAATATTTACTCAAGTTATCGTGCGAACCAGCCAGGTGACAGACAGACGGAAGGACGGTCGGACGGACGGACGGACATCGTTAAATCGAAAATTTAATCGACGCTGATCTCGAATATATATCTATGTCTATATCTCCGGAGATTCCTTCAAGTGGACACAAACATCTGACCGAAATGAATATACCATGCATATTGCATTATGCAGGGTATAATAAAATGGAGATTACTCAATTTGCCTTTTTTCGCTTCTGTGTGGAAGAAAAGGCCGAACAAACTTAAATATGTTTCTACCACACATGTGGCCTTTATTTGAAGTATTCAAAATGCAAATTTACAAATAATCATATTAGAAATGTATGCGCTTTCTAAAGAATATTTTTATTTTTCTTAATTACTGAAATTATTTATTTTTATACCCTGCATAATGCAATATGCATGGTATATTCATTTCGGTCAGATGTTTGTGTCCACTTGAAGGAATCTCCGGAGATATAGACATAGATATATATTCGTGATCAGCGTCGATTAAATTTTCGATTTAACGATGTCCGTCCGTCCGTCCGTCCGTCCGTCCGTCCGTCTGTCTGTCACCTGGCTGGTTCGCACGATAACTTGAGTAAATATTGAGCTATTTCGATGAAATTTGGCATAAGTAATCTATGATCCAAGGGTACGGAGGGGATTGATATTGGGCATGATCGGTCAATAACCACGCCCACACCAAGCATTCAAAGCGACTAACCTCGAAATTTTCAAAATCTTTAACTTGCTATAACTCACATAATATACGACCTGGGACAACAATATTTGGCACATAGACTTATATTATACTACTATATAACCTCGCCAAAAGTGGTTGAGCCACGCCTACTTTTTACCGTAGCTCTCATACAAAGTGTCTGTACTTCTTTTAAATTGAAACAGCTGTAACTTCTACAATCTTCTGTCCAGAATAACCATAATTGACACTTAGATAAACATGGTAGTCGGAAATAATATGGCAGAAAATCAGTGTGCTACGCCCACTCCTTTTTGGGTCTCCCATACAAAGTTGCGGAAATTAAAAAAAATGTTACCGGTTATAACTTGCAAACTATTAAGCGTAGAATAACGAGATTTAAGGTGTGGATTAGTATTGTACACGCAACTAGGCTCACAGAAAATGGGTGCACCATGCCCAGTGTTTATCGTAGCCCCCATACAAATTTTAAATTGAAACAGCTGTAACTTCGGCAATCTTCAGTCTAGAATAACCATAATTGACACTTAAATTAATATCGTAGTCGGCAAAAATCTGGCGGAAAATCAGTGTGACACGCCCACTCCTTCATGAGTCTCCCATACAAAGTCGAGGGAATTAAAATAAAATTTTAAGCTCCATAGCTTACAAACCATTTAGCCTAGGACAACGAGATTTAAGGTATGGATTAGCATTGTACGAGCAACTAGGCTCACAGAAAATGGGCGCACCACGCCCACTGTTTATCGTAGCCCCCATACAAATTTTAAATTGAAACAGCTGTAACTTAGGCAATCTTATGTCTAGAATAACCATAATTGACACTTAAATTAATATCGTATTCGGAAATAATCTGGCAGAAAATCAGTGTGCCACGCCCACTCCTTCATGGGTCTCCCATACAAAGTCAAGGGAATTAAACTAAAACTTTTAAGCGCCATAACTTATAAACCATTTAGCGTAAAAGAACGAGATTTTAGGTATGGATTAGTATTGTAAGAGCAACTAGACTCACAGGAAATGGACGCGCCACGCCCACTGTTGATAGTAGCCGCCATACAAAATTACCGAATTTCTTTTAAATTTAAATAGCTGTAACTTCTGTATCCTTCTGTCTAGAACAATCATAATTAACACTTAGGTTAATATGGTAGTCGGAAATAATCTGGCGAAAAATCAGCGTACCACGCCCACTTCTTATTGGGGCTCCCATACAAAGTTGAGGAAATTAAACAAAAATGTTAACCACCATAACTTAGAAACTATTCAACGTAGGACACCAAATTTAAGGTGTGGATTAACGTTGAAAAATTAATTGGATTTACTAGAAAGTGGTAAGCCACACCCAATTTTATATAGCTCCCATACTAAGCCTCGGAATTATCTTAAAATCCTTTTACTTCGTCAAAGTCAACCATATTTCGGGTGTAAATTAATAGTATATACAAAAATTGCTTCTCGAAAAGTGGAAATAAAAGAAAAGTTGGATATTCGAGTAAACTTTTTATATATAAATCTACATATGCAGGGTATAGTTTGGTCGGCCCCAGCCGACTGTAAGGAGATTTTTATTTATCAAATGTAATCAAAATTTAATTATCAAATATTTTTCTATTGGTATTTGGTAGAAGAGGTAGCAAGAACTTCTGGCGGATATTTTATAAAAATTAAATTAGACAAATATTACATCGATTGTGAAAATATGATGAACATACAAACATATGTTTATACTTATGCATATGGGAAGGCAAATTATTCAATAATACCTATAAACAATAATATAAAGTAATAGATAAAGCAGTAATATTTTGGTTTGGAGTTATAATTCTATTCGGTCTATTCTGTTATGATTACAATAGTCATGATAGCTTAATTACAAATAAAACAAATCATTATTCTAAATTGCCAAAATACCAGTTACAAATATAGGTTACAAACTCGTAACAAAATTATGGAAACAATTTCTTGTTATCAAATTTTCAGAATAAATCCATATATGTTGATTTTTGTGTGCTTTTTAGTCGAGTTTATATGGGGTCGGTCATATATTTGAGCTCTCTAGTAGCGATTCCTATGCACCAAAAGTTCAACCTATGGATCTGCATGTTCTAAATGTGGCTCTAGTATGTAATACTGTACTTGTGGTACACAAACACTCAGTTATATGCATGTGTATATATCGTCGCCTGAGTGGAGGTTTAAATCCCGGAGCCTCTTCTTGTCGTGATGGAAATGGGAATCTGGTTACAGATGTCCAGAGTGTACTGAGCCTAAGGAGGGAACACTTCTCCGCGTTACTGAATGGCGATGCTACGAACAATTCCGCCAGTGGAGGAGATTGCCCGATAAACCCAATTACAGATGATGGTGTTGATGTTCCACCACCCGACTATGACGAGGTTGAAACGGCCATTTCAAGGCTGAAGAACAACAAAGCTGCAGGTGCTGATGGCCTGCCTGCCGAGTTATCGTGAGACTTCTTCAATCTTATTATGGAGAAAATAATACGAGCTGCTGATCTACGACATAATGGCACTATCTTCAACAAAAGTGTCATGCTGTTGGCGTATGCCGTCGATATTGACATAATCAGCATGAACACGCGAGCAGTCAGTGCAGCATTCTCAGAGTTGGAAAGAGAGTCGCGTCGGATGGGTCTCACGGTGAACGAGGGCAAGACGAAGTATCTAGTGTCAACAAACAAAGAGTCCCGGCGTCTTGGACAGCACGTCACTGTTGACAACTACGCTTTTGAAGTAGTAAGGGACTTTGTCTATCTTGGAACCATCATTAACAGCAGTAATGACATCAGCGTGGAGATATTGCGAAGGATCACTCTTGCAAACAGGTGCTACTTTGGGCTAAGTAAGCAATTGAGAAGTCGGGCTCTCTCTCGAAGAACGAAAACTACACTCTACAAGTCTCTCATCATGCCCGTCCTAACATATGGCGCTGAAGCCTGAACAATTTCCAATTGAATGGAAGAACACGCTCCAGCTAAGAAGGTGTTATATTCCGAACCCGCTGGAGGACGACGCAGAAGAGGAAGACCTAACCTCCGGTGGAAAGACAAAGTACTAGAGAACCTGACGGCCCTTGGAATTTCTAACTGGCGCCAGCTAGCGAAGAACAGAGATGGCTGGCGAAGCATGTTATTTTCGGTCTAAATCGATATTTGGTTGTTATGGCCACATAAGTAAGTAAGTAATTAATATATCGTAAGAAAAAAATCTATAGATATGAGAAACATCTTGTAACCCATTTTAAAATTCTTTACCGTTCAAAATATATTCAAAAAATTAATTTCATATTTTTTTAATTTAAAAGCAGAAGACAAAATGCGTTTTTATACCCTGCATAATGCAATATGCAAGGTATATTCATTTCGGTCAGATGTTTGTATCCACTTGAAGGAATCTCCGGAGATATAGACATAAATATATATTCGTGATCAGCGTCGATTAAATTTTCGATTTAACGATGTCCGTCGGTCCGTCCGTCCGTCCGTTCGTCCGTCCGTCTGTCTCTCACCTAGCTGGTTTGCAAAATAACTTGAGTAAATACTGAGCTATTTCGACGGAATTTGGCATGAATGAGCTCTGATCCAAGGGTACGGAGGGGATTGTCATTGGGCATGATCGGTCAATAACCACGCCCACAGCAAGCATTCAAAGCGACTAACCTCGGAATTTTCAAAATCTTTAACTTGCTATAACTCACATAGTGTACCACTTGGGAAAACAATATTTGGCACATAGAGTTATATTATACTACTATATAACCTCGCCAAAAGTAGTTGAGCCACTCCTACTTTTTAGAGTAGCTCTCATACAAAGTGTCTGTACTTCTTTTAAATTGAAACAGCTATAACTTCTACAATCTTCTGTCCAGAATAACCATAATTGACACTTAGAATAACATGGTAGTCGTAAATAATATGGCAGAAAATCCGTGTGCCACGCCCACTTCTTATTGGTGCTCCCATACAAAGTCGAGGGAATTAAACTATAATTTTTAAGCTCCATAACTTACAAACCATTTAGCGTAGGACAACGAGATTTAAAGTATGGATTAGTATTGTATGAGCAACTAGGCTCACAGGAAATGGACGCGCCATGCCCACTGTTTATTGTAGCGCCCCATACAAAATGACTGAAATTCTTTTGAATTGAAACAGCCGTAACTTTGGCAATTTTCTGTCTAGAATAACCATAATTGACAGTTAGATTAATATCGTTGTCAGAAATAATCTGGCAATAATTAGCGTACTACGCCCACTTCTGATTGGGTATAATTTAAAAACTGTAAACTGCAAGTCAGTACAGCATTCTCAGCGTTGGAAACAGATTCGCGTCGGATGGGTCCCATGGTGACGAAGTACCTAGTATCAACAAACAAAGAGTCCAAGTGTCTTGGACAGCACGTAACTGTTGATAACTATGCTTTTGAAGTAGTAAGGGACTTTGTCTATCTTGGAACCAGCATTAACACCAGTAATGACGTCAGCCTGGAAATATTGCGAAGGATCACTCTCGCTAACAGGTGCTACTTTGGGTTAAGTAAGCAATTGAGAAATCGGATACTCTCTTGAGAAACGAAAACCACACTCTCACACTCTCTCTCATCATGCCTTGAAGAGTTTCTTCCTCATATGATTGAATGCTCCAATATATCTGTTTCAGCGTAGAGCGAGTGAATGCCGGTGGACTTGCTGCGATGTGGTACACTTGCCTGAATGTTGGGTTGGGGGTATGGCTGCATCTATTGATGTAGTTGTGGTAGTTGTTAATATTAAACACACGGACACTTGTTTTTTCACTGTTTTTATTTATATTTAAACCTAATTTCTATGATTATTTATTGTTTAATGAATTTAAAAGTAAATGTAATTACGTTATTGAGAGGGAAAAATGTCGCGCACTGCTCGAGAAATTGGGGCTTATTTATTTTTGTTTATAATTTTAATTTTAATATTTATAGAAACACGAGATCGCGCACTTCCTTTTGATAGGGAGTTTATATCAACAAAGTAATGATATATAAAAATGGAAAGTGAAAAGTAAAAAGAAAAGATCGGGAGAGCGAGAGAGAGAAAAGGCGGGAGAGTGAAAAATAGCGAGACGAAATAGAATTCAATTAGGGTTGCTAGCCCATGCAAAATTTTGATACGGGGCAGTGCGCGACACACGTCTTCTGGCGTAGACATTCCGCCCCCCTTGCAGGAATACTGCAAAAGAGACAGAACCTCCACCCGAGACGGAGGGAATGAGAAAAAAAAAATTAAATAAAAAGTATATACAAATAAAAGTACGGTATTTCATATACTTAATTTTAATCTTAAAAATACTTAAAATTAACTATAAAATATTGCTATTCTTATCAGCATCAGCAGTGAGGGAGTTCAATTCGGGATTCGAGATTTTGACTCTTATAAGAGTGAGCAAGAGCCCTCGAGGAGGGATGACGCATGTTGATTGTTGAGAATGTTGATTGGTGGGTGCGGAAGGAATGTTGATTGAAGAATGTGTTGATTGATGAGCGTGTTGATTGATGAGTGTTGTCCCATGTTGATTGGTGTGTAGATCGGGGTTGGATCACACCATCTCAGGTGAATATATTCTCAGGGCTGGTCGTAGACCAGATCAAAGGGTTCGGTAGGTCAACGTAGTTGACAAACCTCGAGCTCGTAGAGCACTTGCAGCATTAATAATTCCAGCTTGTCGGGATTGCCAGAATATGTAACACTCGAGACACGTTCTAAACTAGGATAGAATCTGCGTGCCTTGGGTTCATGATGACTAGACTCATGAATATGTAGCAAATAATGTGAAATTAACACATGGGATTATTCATACGCATATACACTATGCCAGTGCATAGTTCCATTGAAGCTTCGTAGAAGTTCGGGAGTAAACTCGGGCAGTTACAGTGAACTGAACCATGTGAGAGAGGGATGCGTATGACGGTCAGTATCGTATAACCTGACAAAACGTTGCTACATAATACGGGTGTGGCATCAGAGGCTTATATGTTGCTCAAGCCACAATCTTCAAATCACCTTTTACGTGACAGCAATTTTGGGGGCCCAGTATTAGGCGGGATCGAATGTATTGCTGTTCGAGTACAAGTCCTCTCGTTGATTGAACGAGCCTTTTGTGGGGAGTGATATGCAGAACTCGATATTCCGTTGGATATTGCTGTATGGGAAGTATTACGTCTAGTAAATACTTTTGACGGGAGTTGTCCTCTTCTTGGATGCGATCTGTAAGATCGATCCTTTGTATCTGGGGGGAGCATTGCATTATGGCGAACTTTCCGCTTTGCTCTCGGGTCATGCCGCGCTCTGTGAAGCAGGGAATGATGTTGCTTCCCACAAATACGGCATGAAAACTCACTGTGGCATTTCGCAAGGGTATGCGATGTTGCCAAACAGTTGTTGCAAATTCCATACTGATGCACACAGAGTATTCTCTCTTCAACCGTAAGTTTGGAGAACTCTTTACAGTGTCGCAGCGGGTGCATGCCTCTACATAGCGGGCAGCATGTCTTCGAAATAGTAGTGTTTAACGAAATAACGCTCTTACTTGTTTGGAGGTTTTTATTGGGAATTGTAGCGTGTTTTCGACTACTCATTTGCGTCTGAAGCTTATCACATCGAACGTAAGAAGATGAATGTGGAACTTTATCGAAACTGATTTTGCTATGGAACGATGAAACCGTTCTTCGGGATGTCGTATTTATTGAATTGCGGATTTTCTTGATAGGAGCTGTATCCAAAACTGTATTGCATTTTTCCTTTGCAACAGTTTGCAGCTGAGAAGAAGATAGATGGTGGGAATGTTGAGATGATGATGGAGTTGACGTCGTATCACAATGAGTGCTGGGTTCATTCACCGACCTGTGAAGCAGAGAGTGATGCTTTTTCTGGCAGAATGAACACGTGAATAAGCTCTTGCAATTACTAAATTCGTGTGAATTAGCAAAGCAGTTGGTGCACAGATTCTGCTTTCTCACTACGTTGTATCGCTCTTCTATTGATAGTTTATGGAAATTCGGGCAATGGCAAAGAGAGTGTGTTTTCCTACATAAGGGACAATCACGACTTACAACTTTAACGTGATACGTGTTAATTCTTCTGGGAGTCGTTGGAGGAGTGTTCGATCGCCTGGGATGGTCGAACCGACAGGGTTGCCGATTCAACAGTTTGCTAAATTGACGATTCTGTGGCTGGCTGGGTTGCCGGGAACCACTTCGAATGTCTGAGACCGATTCCAAAGTCTGATATCGCTCGGTTAAAAAGGCGTCGAAGTCACTCCACTTTGGGATTTCGCGCTTATTTTTCAAAGACTGTTCCCAAAGACACAAAGTTGTATCGGGAATCTTCGTGGAACACAAGTATACGATAATTGCATCCCAATGAGAGGCATCAATATTTAACAGCTTCAAGTTTGTGATGCTGTCATTTATAGTGCGTTGCAGTCGCTTTAAGTTGGGGCCGGTTTCTTGAGTTACCGGCTGGAGAGTGAAAAGGGATTTCAACTGTAAGTTGACCAGAATTCTCTTATTTTCATATCTCTCCTCGAGATTATGCCATGCTAGTGCGAAGCCATCATTAGTCAAGGGAGTGGACTGAATGATATTATGTGCTTCGCCTCGGGTTTTCTGAAGCAAGTGGTATAATTTTTCCACTGGCGACAGCCGGGGGTTATTGCGATATAAGGCCGTAAACAAGTCACGAAAACTTGGCCACGATATATAATCGCCTGAAAAACGTGGGGTGTCGCATGGTGGCAGCTGAGTAGCGGGAAATGAATGTTCATTAGTTGCTTTCTCAACGGGTGGATTCGGAATTGCGGGAGAAGTGGAAACTGCGGGGGATGCCACCTCGGAACTCAGCTCGTGAAGGACAGCCGGAAATGAAGGATGACGGGGTATATTTTCAGCGGGAGAAGAGGAAACTGCGGAGGGTAACACTTCGGAGCTCAACTCGTGAAGATTAGCGTTGATTGTAGAGAGGCACCGGACATAAGAGGTTAAGCACTCCGTATATGCCTCTTTAATTTGATTAACGTCAACATCTTCAGCTACTTCCTCTGTCATGAGAGAGTAATATGCCGTTTTGCAATCACTCCATAGGGATAGGAATTGCTTTTTCTGTGCCTCCAAGCTAATTTTGTTATGAGCTTCTGGGTTGATGGCATGAAAATTGCTATCAAAATCAATAATATCTTCCACGGCAGCTCTGAAGAGATCGTAAGTTGCCATCCTTTTAGCAATTGTAGAATTCCAGATGTAATACGGGATAAAATTTGATAACGAGAGAGCGAATTGCTTGCGAATCTCGAGTTATGTTGCCTGTTCGAACGATTTATCAAAAAAATGGGTTGCCAAAATGTGACTGGCAAGAGATTAGTCCGAAAGACTTAGTCTTCCTCAGTGAAGTTAAGTGGAACCAGTGGGCAAACTTATGGGAGTACGATAATATTATATAAAAATACACGTAGGTATATATATATATATAGGAAAATAACCGCGGGACGGAATAACAGTTTGGGAACCACTGTATTGTACGTTCCGGAACTTGTACCATATTATCTCTCACCAAGAATTAATTTGTATTATATTTGATCGCACTGTAGCAACTTGGGGTTGAGAGTGACTATTTTTCTCCCTGGGTGTTTTTCAATAGAAAAGATAGTGTACAATTGTTATTGCAGTTACATTTCCTTTATAAAAAACACCAGCCAATGCAATTATATTTTGTTGCTATCATATGTATATGCAAAACAAAAATTGGGAGATAGAAATTTAGCAACAATATGCACTACCGCTATATTTGTGATCAAAGGCAGGTATATTTGTCGAGACAAATCAATGCGTTTTATTGTTGCCTACGTATGACCAAATACCTTTATTGCTTACTTTTGGGTGTACTTGTTGTTGATGGTTTAGGGATATGCATGAACCACGGTAGGTAGTTGAAATTTAACAACAACAAGTAATCGCATGTGCGTTTGTATAATAAGACGGTTGTTTTTGCAAATACACAAGGTAAAGGTATTGAGAAAAAAATGCAATATGTATGAAATTGTTATTGCCAAACAAATATTTTTGAATATTTTAATGTTGTTGCCGATATCAATTTTCGTGAGGGAAAAAACAACTATTGGGGAAGTGTAATTGTATTACTTATGCTTTGTTCTTCCTTTTACAAAGCAAGAGAATATTGTTGTTATTATTGGCAATAATATTTTTCGTAGAGGGGAATATATGGGGCGATACGACAGATATGATACCACTTATTTGTTATGAGAGAGATGCTTTGATGATGATATATTTTTTCTTTCTCTCTTCTCTTATCAATATGTACTTATGTAAATGGTATGTGCAATATGTGGGATATGATTTCGGGTATTGTTTTTGCACATATACCAATTAACAACACTTTGAATAATGAGAAGAAGAACATAAGCGGGAAATAAAAACAAAATAGATCAACCAAAAGTGCGTTTTGCCGTCGGCAAAACAATATCTATGGTATCACAATATATATGTTGTAATTTCTTAATTTTTGCAACTATATGGGAGAGTTTACTAAGCAGAATGGAATATTTAACTCAGCGAGAGATTCGCTGTAAGTTATCGGGATGTTTAAGCGGGAATTGTTATAAAATGTACGTACGACGTACTCATAAATAATGTAGCCAAAAATTAAGAAATCCAACAATAGTTGTGCTGCAACAATGTTATTAAATACTTCTTGTTGAATTTATCGGGATGACGGGTTATATGTATGTGGGTACATAAAACGCACGGAATGTACGTACCTGGGGTGGCAAGATTTGCTTACCAATCGTTGCGAGCCGATCCGGCTCGAAGGACCAATGTTTCAGCGTAGAGCGAGTGAATGCCGGTGGACTTGCTGCGATGTGGTACACTTGCCTGATGTTGGGTTGGGGGTATGGCTGCATCTATTGATGTAGTTGTGGTAGTTGTTAATATTAAACACACGGACACTTGTTTTTTCACTGTTTTTATTTATATTTAAACCTAATTTCTATGATTATTTATTGTTTAATGAATTTAAAAGTAAATGTAATTACGTTATTGAGAGGGAAAAATGTCGCGCACTGCTCGAGAAATTGGGGCTTATTTATTTTTGTTTATAATTTTAATTTTAATATTTATAGAAACACGAGATCGCGCACTTCCTTTTGATAGGGAGTTTATATCAACAAAGTAATGATATATAAAAATGGAAAGTGAAAAGTAAAAAGAAAAGATCGGGAGAGCGAGAGAGAGAAAAGGCGGGAGAGTGAAAAATAGCGAGACGAAATAGAATTCAATTAGGGTTGCTAGCCCATGCAAAATTTTGATACGGGGCAGTGCGCGACACACGTCTTCTGGCGTAGACAATATCGAAGATGGTTTTTGGAGGTTATAAGCCTATTAAGCCTATGTTATAAGCCTACAAGTCTCTCATCATGCCTGTCCTAACATATGGCGCTGAAGCCTGGACAATTTCCACCTCGGATGAGCGAATACTTGGAGTTTTCGAGAGAAAAGTCCTACGCAAGATCTTTGGACCTATTTGCGTTGGTGGCGAGTACCGAATAAGGTACAACCATGAGCTGTACGAGCTGTATGCCGATATTGACATAGTAAAGCGTATCAAAATCCAGCGGCTGCGCTGGCTAGGTCATGTCGAGCGAATGGAAGAACACGCTCCAGCTAAGAAGGTGTTATATTCGGAACCCGCTGGAGGACGACGCAAAAGAGGAAGACCAAACCTCCGGTGGAAAGACCAAGTACTGGAGAACCTGACGGCGCTTGGAATTTCTAACTGGCGCCAGCTAGCGAAGAACAGAGATGGCTGGCGAAGCATGTTATTTTCGGCCTAAATCGATATTCGGTTGTTATGGCCACATAAGTAAGTAAGTAAGCCTATTAAGAATGTAATTCAAAAGCGGAAAATTTTAACTGTTTTTAGATATCTCTTAAAATAATTGGCTGTAATCTCAATTTAAAAGAAATGGGGTTTACTATATTTCGCATTTCTATCAAACCGGTAACTATGTAGTATATAAATGTTCCAGAAGAATGAGATAAAATAGCAATGTAAGCATAGTAATGTATGGATATATATATGGGCTTATATGTTACTTAATTTTATTTGTTCTTAATGCAATAAAATTGTTTTATGTTTACGAAGAATTTGTGCAAATTTTAATTGCAAATGCACAAATTCTTACGCACACGAACGTGAATTGCACATAAGCACTCAATGTGAGCTAATCTAAAGACATCGTTTTTATTGTATTGTTCTTTTACATGTGCAAGTAATAAATGTACTTGCAGATATATAGAAGAAGGCAGATGATAATTAATAAATTAAATAAAATGAGAATTGCTCAAAGGTGAAGACATGCATTCATATAATGTTATTATAATATTATTACATTACCTATAAATATTCTTAAGGATGCTACATCTTAATATTGCAGATAAGGATATAAATAATGCCAAATTTAATTAAACTATCTAAAATGCAAGTGTGTAAGCATATGCAATAAGTACAAATATCCAGGCCATTTTTCATGTTTTTTATTTTCTTTTTAATTTATTTAATTGCAAACATTCTATTTGTAATCATTTGTCGTAAGTATGCCCAAAATAAAGTATTCGTAAGGGACAAAAGAGGCACCTTTAAGGAGACTCTTCTCAATTCACGAACTACTATTGTAATGAACGATAATTTCTTTCCAAATGTACTTTATTTTGTAAAGCGCCCGGAAGGCAGAGATTTTGTTCTATATTTTGCTTACCAGCGATCGTATCTTCCTAAAAGAGAGCGTAAGGGAGTTACGGAAGGGAAGAATATTCTCGAAAATTGTACATTACGCCTGGTTTACAAAATACACTGCGTTGGAAGGAAGAGCCGAGAGAATACGTTTCACAATACTCCATTCTTTAGTAAAGAATTTCTTTTTCATTTAGTAAAGGATCATGTAATGATGCCTAATACCATTTGTACTTTCCGTAAACTTTCTTATATAGGGCGGCCAAGCCCTCATAAAAATAAGGGATATTTGAAAGGGAACATAGGAAGTCTCAAGGCTGTCAAATAAGGAGGTTATAATGCAATATTTCGTGCTGCTATTTCCCACTGAGCCAATATCCACACATACATACATACACCCACGGCAGATATTTGCTTGATTTTCTTTCTGATAGAGATGGAGCTGATATTCTTATCAGCTCCATCTCTATCCAATAAACTATAGCAAAAAATTGCAATATCGACGCAAATGCCACTTTATATTATCTAAATTAGCGTCCAATGGTACTTTTACGATTACTTTTGCTGCTGCTGCTACTACTATAACAAATCAAAATAAAGCCCAAGTACTTTTTATAATGTGATTATTTCCAAAAATTGCTCATACATATTTATTTGTACTTTTTCCTCATTTTCATTCAATTGTACAAGTATGTAAATAAAAGATGCTGCTCATTTCAATGTTAAAAATGAATAAATTTAATTTTTCACAGCACTGTTGGCATATACATACCTACATTCTAGGATGTAACGGGTGGGCCATCTGTTGGTCCTTTTTTCAATCAATGATTGCAAGTACTAAATGTTGTCCCATGTAGAAATAATTGACTTATGAAGAGTCAAAGCTATGCTATTTATAGTGATGAGACCATTAAAAAATACTACATTTCGAAATTTTCGTAAACGTTTTGCCCATCATAATCGTCCTATTGAGTGCGCAGTTGTCGAAATTATTATCCGTTTTGAAGAAACTGATTCCTGATTCAACTGATTCAAAATGTTCGCTCAGTTCGTACTTGTAGTACCAACAAGACGGAGCGGCATGTCACACCAGCCTTGAAACACTTTACTTATTGGCAAACACATTTGATGGTCATATAATTTCAAGAATTTCCAAAGTTGCCGCCGTCAAGCTGCGGTCTAACACGTTTGGACTATTTTTTATGAGGCTATTTGAGAGGTAAAGTGTACGTCGCTTTTATTGGAACGAAAATTAAATAAAGCTGCGGTGGACATACAAACGATATTATTTTTCATGCATGAACTGCATAGACTCACCTTTCATAATCAATAAAGATTTTTGAGCTTCTATCACAAAAAGTGTGTGTTTTTTTATGAATTAAGAAAGATCCAACAGATGACTAACCCTGTATCATCTAACACCTAAATGGATAGTCAGAATATTATTTGTTGTTCAAATAGCAAATGTCATTATTTTATTTATGTATTCTATTTTTCTGCTTTTTCACTTGAAAATAATATGAGACAGAACCCATTTGGGCGAGAGTAAAACGGAAAAATGACGAAAATATTTACACCAATTAAAGCAGAGAAGCAGAAAGAAAATATTATTTTAACAAAGCAAACATTTATTTACTATACACATATAGTCGTATATGTCCGTCTTTAATTTGTCAATTTGTTTGTGTTATTATTAGAGTATGCGTCAGCTTATAATCAACACACAAGTTTTAAAATTAATGAGGTCGCCATATAAAAATTATTTATGAATATAAGCATTTTAAATATATCTATTCAGTGGTGTAGAAAAATAATTAAATTAAATTTATTTTTTATATATGTTTATGTGAAATTTCAAGCTTTGAACAAAAATAAATCACAAAATCGTTTGCATCTCTAAGAATTTAAAGGTTGAAATGTTGTTGAATCTATCTGGGGTCATCCTTGGGATGACATTTTATAAATTCTTCAATTTTGTAGGGCAAGCCTCTAAAGAATTGCTGATGAGGGGTTGGTGTTTTATATGTTAGGGAAATGCTTGATATGTTCTCGCTATTTTTTCTTATTTGTATACGTAATGTCCTTCTATTCGAGATCTTGTATTTACAGTTAAAATTTCGACAAAACGTTTAAGCTTTTGTTATATCGAAACGATATACAATATATAAAAAATAAATGAGAATATATAAAAAATAAAAAGAAAACAACAAACTATAGAGCACAGAAGTGCCAGGTAGTTGCATCTGGTATTTGCTCCTTTTGTGGAATCGCCTAACAGATCTAACGAAAATAGTTTTTGTATGGAAGGCTATTGGACGCTGGTTATTTCTGGTAATACCTCAACTTTTCATATCCAGAACGAATAGAGTGGTAGCGTAAAAAGTTTACATCCAACTACACTTTACCTCTAAGATGGGCACCTCCCTAACAAAAAAGGGAAGCAAACAACGGCATTCGGATTACAATTTGGCTGAAATTACCAAATACAGAGCAAATAGCTCTCAGATGGGCTACCCTGAAATTTGCGTCTTCATGTCTTCAATCTTCAAAATATACCTGCTAGCTATATATATATATATATATATATATATATATACACTAAATATTTATTATTTTTAACTTATGTGTCATGTCATTGGATGTGCAATATATTTATATTGGTATATAAGAATTGGCATAAAATATTCAAAAACTATTATTCAATTGCATTTTAATTTTATTTTATATGCAGAGCACAACTGGGCGTATGGGTAACAATGTACGATATGGCTATGGGTTAATATTCGTGTATATTCGCACACTTGTAAATATTTTGTATTATAATAAGAGTTTAAATAAATACAAAAATATAAATATACAATATGAACATGAATAAACATAAATTTATTGAAATTTATTATATGAATTTCATATAATAATCTTTTATATTGTAATAATAATTTATATTATAGTATTTCTATATGAATATTCAAATGTATTCCATGGGTGTGAATGAGGAAAAAATCATTCGCATGCTTATTTATAAATACATCTGTACATGCATATGTAATATTGAAATATACATTTTAGGTTTCGAAAATGGTGTTTTCGAAAATATTTGCCAATAGCTAACTTGAGTAGAATAATTATGATATATCTTGGCATATATTTTCGAAAACAAACAACAACAATAAACAAATACATTAAAAAAATTTGTTAACTGAACAAATAATGATTTCTATTTGAAATGAAGTGTTTCAGTCATGCATTAATTGTTCCTAATATGTGGTGGAATTAAGTATAAATCCTTTTACCTAAGGTATGAATGAATGAGTAGTAGAAGCACCGGAAATTAACTTTTTTATTTTTTTTTTTTTTAAATTATCCATATACCATTGTTTTTTCGATGCTCCTCATAAGAACTATAGAAATGTTATTTGGAAAACAAAAGGAAATTGTGAAGAAAAGAAAAAAAAAAAATAGTCGAAGCTAAAAAGCATTAACCTATTCTTTATGTTATATATATTTTTTTGTGTTTATGGCAAGAGTCTCAATTGGAATTGTACTCTGAAAAATAAATAAAGAAATGGCTGCCAGCACTGCCTCAATGAATCCTTTGTTCATAAGTAAATATTTAGGTACCTATATACGCGCATGCATCAATTTATGGTATATTTGTATGCTTAGCTGAGGGTGAGCAAATAAATAATGATGACTAGTACGTATATAATTATGTCGACAATGCGGTTATAATACAAATAGTAGTAAACAAACAAATATGCTTCAACCAAAAAATAATAAAAACAATCAATGTTAAAACTTTGCCGCAAAAAGAAACAAAAATAAATATCAAAATGCAAAAGTCAAAATGGCAAATTGTTTATTTTTATCATTTCCGTTATTTTATTATGCGTTCTTGTATCATAATTTGATTTATTTTTAAATCAATCACTCAGTCATGCAATCCTTCACTTTACCAGAGTCTTTGGTCTTTAAAATGTTTAATTCATATTTGTAAATATTTTGAATGTTATTTCTAAAATGCTAATTTCGTGCACATACGACTTATGGGATTAATTCTGACATATTTTATTTAAATGCTTTATTTAAAGTCGCCACGAATTTTGCCCTTCATTATAGCCCGCCTTCGTTAGGTGAGTAATTTTTAAAATAGGCCATGCACGAGCACTGACACTGGCCACAGCATCCTCGTTGGAATTACTTTGGCATTAAGAGCACTGCTATGTCCACCTGCACATAGCTCCTAACTACGTTGGTAAGGCTACTTATTAAGGAGGGCGCCAGGTATTCGTAAGCTCACGTTAAGGACAGCGGTAGTTGAAAAGCGGGCCACCAACTAGGCTGATCCTCGGCATGAGTCGCATAACACCAGCCTCTTACCCGCGACCATGATACGTTGACGAATGCAGGACCAATGAGGAGTATCAAACACCTCATTTTAGCTAGATATAGGGTGACATACACCCTAAATAATCCGGATTAGTAATGTAGACCAGGGCATAAGTAGTGACATCTCTAACTTTTCAGTGATTTACTTATTGTGAAACTTCCTTAAAATTTTGTCCAAAATTTTATGACATTTCGTCGTGAATTAGAAACAATAAAGCAAAGGTCAAAGGTACTGTCAAAAGTACTGTTGATGGTCTATCAACCCTACCCTCAGGTGCGAATCGCCTGCTTTACCGCCAAGGACCTTGCTGTTTCCAGCGGTATGCCCTTGGCAAGTAAAGCCTTTAGACTCCTGCGTCCAGCACCGGACAGCTTCACCCTGTCGGTTTTGGAATCTTCCTTTAGGAGAACGCGTTCCTCTTCAGGGGTGATGTGAGGTCCAGCCGACTCGTGGCTAAGTTGGACGTCTATCTTTTCAAGACTGTCGGAAGAAGGGACGCATACCCCCTCCGACTGGTCTTGGTCCATGTTCTCAGTGGATATGGGACCTGGTGCCCACTCCAGCTGATCGTGGACTGTAATTTCAGTGACGTTTGGACCAAATGACCCCTCGTTCACTAAAATTTTTAGGATTTTACCATCGTTTCGCACCTTTAGAGGTGTACAGTCCATATTTTTTTTTTCTAATTTAAAATCCATAAGATCTGTTATTTGATTGAAACTTGCATTTTGGTCACCCATGGGTGCCCTCAATGGGAAGGCAAATTGAAACCGTAGATTCGCCAGATCTTGTACGGAGTTCGCTATTATGCTTAACTCTAGCCCGTCAAGCAAGTTCGCAGGCATAGCTGTTCCACCGCGATTTTAGGGGGTTATTTTAGGTCATTTATGAGTCGGTCCATGCTAGAGACTGTCAAGACTAGGTCTTAACAGTCTGTAGCATGAGCGAACTCTGCCTTGGGAGTTTTCCTTCTCGCCCGCACGACTATTCGGCAACCCAAATCCAGCAAAGACATGACCGTACTGAAAATGAGCTATTTGTCAGAAATAATAGCCACACTTCCCCTAAGGTCGGACCAATTTGCTAGCATCTAGGCAGGTGACCTGCTTACTCCCCGAGACGTTATAAAAGCCATTCGGACTGCTAGCAAGCCCTTAACGACTGACCAGGAATAGTAGTAAACTACTTTCAACCTGTGCGTCGTAGGTAGTACTTAGTTTACGTGCTGGACTATGGCACAGGCTTTCATATGCCATGCTCCAGCTCATATTAAGCCACCCTAACTACCTGATAATGGGAACGTTTGTTAAGCCGTATTCGTCGTATTTGTCCTGAATATCGGGAGACAGTCAGTGGGAGATTATTGCATGATAATACACCTGTACATCGTCCAACAGAAATCACTAAGGATTTGAGATAAAATATAATTTTTTGCTAGAATATTTACCGTATTCATCTAATTCGAGTCTCTGTGACTCTTTTCTATTTCCTAAACTTCATCTGGCGATGAAAGGAAACGAATAGAAGACATTAAACAGTAGACGACCGCTATCCTTAACAACATACCAGTCAACGACATAAATAGATGGATGGATAGATGGAAATGGATGTAACTTGAATGGATGCCTAATCAATGGCTTTTTAGTAATTCGAGTGCAAAATTTGCAGTAGATCCAGTATGCAGGTAATCAATTAAGTGACGCAGTGAAATAGTTGCGATAGTTATGAAAATTGCTATTGTTATTATTATTATTATTATTATTATTATTATTATTATGATTATTAGGTACTGTTGTTATCTGTGTGTAATATTCCAAACATTTCCGATGGCCAAAATTAAATTTATTTGATGTCGATATGCGTGCGTGTAATTTAAATAATAACAATTTAATTAATTTAGAATAAACTAATTAATATACAATGCATTTATGAGTCTGTAGTTCAAAGGGGTTCCTTATCATTTTAACCCTCGGCAGTTTTTTATAATAATTATTATTATTACCATAAATAGCAATTATACTAATATATTAATATTAATATCGTCCTAATATTGATATTACTTGGTAAATTAAATTACAAGTTAAATCCCATTTAAAGCTTATATCAAATACTACCTCAAAATCATTGTATAAACTATATGAAGCCACTCAGTGGGCTCGAACTGTACTTTGAAGTACATTAACTCTTAGAACTGCCTCAGAAAATATTGATACAGGATGATTTGGGCGACCTTCTGAGGCGGCTATTCGAAATTTTGTGACTAAATTTCGCACCAAATTTACATTATTGGACATTAAACCACCAACACTCATATGCAGAGTGCGGATAGAGGAAAATATCGCAGCTGTATCTGCCAGTGTTGTTGATGACCGTGACTTATCGATTCTGCGCCGTTCGCAGCAAATTAGGCCTGTGTTACTCTACAACGTGGAAAATTTTGAGGAAAAATTTATGTGTAAAACCTTCTAAAATACAGTTGGTGTAAGAATTGAAGTCACACGACCTACCACAACGACTAACTTTTGGTGAATGGGCGCTGGTAAAGTTGGATAGAGATCCATTTTTTTTTATCAGAAAATTGTGTTCAGCGACGAAGCTCATTTCTGGTTGAATGGATACGTAAACAATCAAAATTGCCGTATTTTGTGTGAAAAGCAACCAGAAGCATTGCAAGAACTGCCAATGCATGCCGAAAAATGCACTGTTTGGTGTGGATTATGGGCCGGTGGCATCATTGGACCGTATTTTTTCAAAGACGACGAAGGCAGAAACGTTACTGTGAATGGCTAGCGCTACCGTGCGATGATGACAAACTTTTTTTTGCCCAAAATGGAAGAGCTGGACTTGGCTGATATGTGGTTTCAACAAGAAGTGCCACATGCAACACAATTCGCGAATGATGGCCCAATTGAGAAGTGAGTGCAGTGAACAGTTTATTTCACGTTTGGGGCCGGTCAATTGGCCGCGTAGATCGTGCGATTTAACGCCTTTAGACTATTTTTTGTAGGGCTATGTTAAGACTATGTTAAGGAAGCCAATATTGAAGAATTTATTCGTGAAATACCGTCCGATATGTTGGAGAGAGTATGCCAAAATTAGACCCAGCGTGTGAACTAGTTGAGGTTCAGTCGCGGTCAATACTTACATGAATTCATCTTTAAACATTGAATTATATAGATCGTTCTATCGACTCAAATTAAGATTTCATACATTTGTCTAAATTTTATATATTTTTTTTTAATCAAATTCGAAGGCTCTTAAAAAATCACCCTATACTTAAGTCAGTAGTTGTCTGAAAATTGTAACTACATCAGAATTGATGGAGTGTAAATATTGCGTCAGAGATGGTTGCAGCTTTATTGAGCGCAATACGTAAAATATAGTTAGCTACGGCCTATTATTTTAATTTCTTCTAATGGTTGAAGTCCGATCTCTATACACATCATCATTGATGGCGGCCTGTCTATGCCTCATTTGTGTTGTGAAGTAGATCAAATTTGATTACCATAAATATACATTCCAATAATTACTCTATTTCTTTTACTTAATACTTCTAATTGACCTTTAGGTTAATTTATATATATACACCAGGGATGTTATTCCCGGGACCCGATCCTTTTTAAGTTCCGAAAATTCCGGGTTTATTTGTCAACAATTCCGGGTTAATATGTAATAAATTCAGATCTTGATTGGAAGAGAACACTTTAAATAGTTCAGTATTTTTTTTTTTGTGTCAATTTTCAAAAGTAATTTTAGAGAAGTTAGAAAAAATATAGTTACTTTTATAAATGCAACGACGATAAGTTAATCGGTATAAATTACGTAAGATACTTGTTACAACTATATGAATTTGGAGATCGTAACTTTGATAGGGTTTGGGGGTCGAGTTATATAATAAATAATTGGCACTTATAATCCCCGAAGGACTCTTTCGCCGAGCTTATCCGATCTTACATCCTAGGCATGGGGGTTGTCCTTATTGCAATTGTGATTCTTTGTGATTGTCTGTATTTTGCCAGTGTTTTAGAAATGACATAATACAAATCTACTTGTAAGGAATCTATAAAATTGAATTAAGGCATATTGTCATTGTCTACAAGGTCAATGCCTTATATGCTTAACTCTCTCCATTTCTCTCTAATTTTTCTGATTTCTTTTGGGATATTGAATATTCATAACATAGTCTCAATTTCACATTGCTTCACGCTTCAACTTCAGCTTTCTGCTGCCGACATACTAACACAGGTATATTCCAACAAAATAAAAGCAACAATGATGAGAACATCAATTAACTGTGTAGTAATAATTTCAGATTGATTTGTTTCACGTAGTACTTGCTACAACATCATAGAATAAGTAATAGAAAATATAACTAATGTTATAGAATTAATTTGAGCTACTTATTCAAGTGCTGATGGACTTCAATGATTTCCTTTTTTTGTTTATGTAATAAAATTATTGTAAAGTAATATCAATCTGGCAACTCTAGTTATCTAATCTTCTTTTTGTATTACTCCTTACGTTTATATTGAATAAAATTAGTGGCCATCGCATATTGAAACTGAGCGTACGTATTTCTGTTCAACAAAAATTCTATATGATTTCTTGTGTATCGAATTGTCCGGCACGGGCAGTCACTTTATTCGTAAAATCACAGAGCTGGCTCACTGTCAGTTAGGAAACATCCTACCCTTTACCCGTTCGGGTTGGTTACTAAGGGAAATGGGGTAATCCACTTGCGTCATTACAATGTGCCTCATTTGGCCTAAATGAGTCTGTGCAAGCAGACAGCCGCCTCAACCTAACCTAATCTAGTTGAATTTACTATTTCTTTGACATCAAAACATTTCTTAAAAAAAATGGAAGAGGTATTTAGAATTTTCTACGACTTAAAGAAGCAGTATTCGATTAGGTGTGTATTGAATTTTTCTACCACCATAACTGAGCGATAGTTTTTCCGAATTCAATAGTTCTTTTAGGTTTGGACAGAAAATATTTATAGACGGGTGTCAAATCAATAAGGCTGCATCAGGGTATTTATTTAAAAAATTCACTTATTTCAATTGCACCAACTTTTGTATTGCTATGCTTCAAGTAAAATTTTACAGGTCACTGGAAAAATTGAAAAAACGTGCCATTATTGAGTATTTATTTCAAAAAGGTTTATCTGGACAAGAAATCCATACCGATATGGTGAATGTTATGTGAATGTGCTCCTTCATATGCAATAGTAAAAAATTGGATTGCTGTATTTAAAGGTTATGACTACTGTTCTCTGCGATGCAAAAGGGATTTTGTTGATTGATTATCTTGAAATGGTAAAAAAATAAAGTCAGAACCCTATTGTAACCTTTTGAATAAACTGGATGCAGTAGTTCACGAAAAAAGACCCGGTTTAAAGAAGAAGAAATCATTTTCCATCAAGACAACACAACTTCCCACACAAATGTTTTCACAACGGCTAAATTCAACGAATTAAAGTATAAATTGCTTGACCATCCACCGTATTCACCTGATTCCACCAACAACAAAAACGCCTAAACAGCAGCAATAGTTGAAGCAACAAGTCAAAGAAAAAGGAGACCGAAGGTATATCGCTACCCTAATACGGTACCAGTAAATACTATGCCATTGCATATTCTTAATGATTCTGATGGAAAATTTGTTTTGTTCATATAATTTATAGAAAATTATTTTCTATAAACAAAGTGACCTAATTTAAGACGAAATCTTTACAGAGACATCTGCTACATATATACGGCGTACTTTTTACTTATTTCTTACTCATTTGAACAAAAATAACATTGCTACAAGTTTCATGAAATTTCAACATTTGAGCGCAGTAATTCGATATGCAGGAAAACTTTATTTTAGCTTTACATTTATCGTGCTTTATCGTGCGTATTTCCGCTTAAAATTAATTAAGTGGTGTCAACTTAAGCCAATTTCCGTGAAAATTGAAAATCCATAAAATGATAAAGTTAAATAAAGAAGTGTTGGTTATCTTCACTAACGATTACAATAATTAGAAATTTAAATTGGCAAATCTTCATATTTTAATTGTAAATGGAAATAAATCCTGATTTTAAACATTATTTTTAAAATTCGTTTAGATAGGTGGGTAGGCAGGTATAGTGGCTATCCTGTGACAGACTTAGGCCAGTTATGGTACGATACGACGGGAACTAGTCATTATCCCAATACCGGCAATTCCAGTAATGCTGTCAAGAGAGTCGACTACGAGCATGTTAAATCTTCTCCTGCACAGAGCCATGTACCCATAGAGAAGAAGTTCTATAGTTTCTTCTTCCTTCCTTCCTTCCTTCCTTGACATCTCCCACAATAATCATGATGCGCTCCCCTAGTCTATTAGCGTACCTGCCAATTAAGCAATGACCGCTTAGGAATCCGATTGTCCTTCTAGTATCCAGCCTATTAAATTTTAACAGTAGCTTCAGCTCCATTCCGGCCAAGTTAGCGTACTGGTTATACAAGTTACCGTCTGTCTCCAATGTGTGTTAGCAATATCGATGATGTACCTGTCTATTATCAGTTTATAAGTTAACAAAGGCATCGACATCGAAACCCTATCCGGGTGGAGTGGTAACGTTATGCCCTGCTTGGCCAATTCATCGGGCTTGCAATTTCCCCTGGATATTTCTGTATCCGGGTACCCAAAAGAGATTTATGGTGAAGTATTGAGCAAGTTCGCTTAGCTCAATACCTCAGGGTAGACGCCCCTTTCAACTTGCTTATTTAGTTTAGATCCATCTGTAAAGTTGTAAACCCTATTAGTACAATCCCTCTTATTATTATCTCAGTCTTCTAGTGAAGGGAAAATTGTAATGAAGGATGTATTTAAATGCAGTTTCACCAAGTTACAAAAATCCGTGGTACTGGAAATGAGTGAAAAAGTTCCTAAGACTGTTGAGTTTCCTCTAGCATATGCGGCTAAAAAAGAGCATTCCCTTGCCTTAAAGCCGATTTTACTGCTAGCTGTTTGCCGTATAGATCAATCGGTCAAAGATGCAGCATAATATTTAATGCCGCTGTTGGAGTGGATTTGATAGTACCGCTTAAGTATAAGCTTACTGCCCTCTGAATGCTTTCCATGCGTCTAACCGCATTGCCAAAAACCACAGTAGAGGAGAAAGTACGCCGCCTTGAGAGGTACCCCTGCTGACGCGTCCGTTAGAGACCCGTCGATCCCCAGCTCAGTTAGCGTGCAAGTTATTGTCCTCGACTTAATGTAGTTAAAAGCGCTCTCAGTATCTAGGAAGGCTACTAATGTGTATTCCTTATCTTCTATTGATTTCTCAATTTCAGTGGCAAGCGGATTCAAGGCTGTTTCTGTAGATTTTCCTTGTAATAATTATGTTGTGATTTAGCAAGATGCGATGTGGTAATTGTATTTCTAATATACATAACATCAATCGCTCTAACGCCTTTAGTAGAAATGATGTGTGATCTTGCCTGCCTTCGGTATAAACACAACTGTTGCTTCCCTCCATAAGTTGGGAATATAATTCAGGACAATAGCAATTTTAAAAATGGTTGTCAGCCAGTTTCTAATGTACCCTAAAGAGTGTTGGAGATGCCCTGGAAAAATCTCATCGGGTCCCGTGATTTAAAAGATTTGAAGATCCTCACAGCACAATCTATATTTGTTTTTGTGATAACGCGTAGAATTTCCGATTCATACTGAAGACCACTATCTCCGGTAGATATTGACGTATAATCGACTGAGCTACCAGGAAAGTGTGTGTCGAAGAGTAAGTTTAGAGATTCATGATTAGATTGCTTCCAGCTTTTATTAGGTTTCTGGAGGTATCCAGACAGAATTTCCCCTAATCGAGGCGCTTCTATGGAGCTCTCAATGTCACCAAAGAATGACCTCCAAGAGATTCTCTTCGCTTTTTTCATTTTTTTCATATACGTTCTTAACTGTTCATAATAACAGTTAAGAACACATAGTAACAGAACAGTTCTACACTCTACTCGTAATAGATTGAGTTTAGTGGACCACCACGGTAGCTTCTTCTTCCCTCTGTTACTAGTTTTTGGACATACTTTATTAAGCAATTGACTACATACATTTGTAAACAGTTAACAAGATTATCTAATGCATCACCTTTAGGAGGATGAAAAGGTGTATTCTCAAGGTCTTGGTGATTCCTTTCGAAAGCTAATCTTATTATATCTATGGTCTGTGAATGAGTGCTCGTCAGAGACCAAGGTAATATCTAACACTTCTTGACGATTGTGCATTATAAAAGTAAATTCTGAACCTCGATTACATATCAGAGGCTTATTACTAACAGTGTAGTTGTAAATTAACTCACCACATTCATTTATCTACGTACTACTCTAAGGAGTATAATGGGTGTTCGTGTCACCAACCAGAATTAGTCCACACTTCGATGCTTCACTCTCCACTGCCAGATTTTTTACCAGTTGCTATGGTAATGGCCCTGTATTATCGTAGGCGAAATAGAACGAGGCAAGTAAGATACCTATTTTTACACGTCTCCCAGCTGATCGTCGTCACGTATTCAATGCTGTAATTATCGCTGAAGCAAAGTGTTCAGCAACATCGACATCGCTCTTGTAGGCTTTAACTGTGACCTTGCCAAAGCTTGCCACGCCACCGAATTTCGCTTATGGTTCCAACGAATGATTTGTTACTAGGAAAAGCAATTGCATCGCTACTCTTTTTGCTGCACCATCTCCAATGTCTGTGTTTGTTTCCGTTCCGTTTGTCTACTGGAAGGATCAAGTTACACGCCGTAAACAATTGCATAACCTTAGCCGGTTACGAAGGGGCTGCCGGAATCCACACCATTGCCCTCGGTTGGACGGAATATGCCTTTTATCGGCCGCGACTAACCTGGCTTCAGGTTACACCTCACCTACCTTTGATATGGCCGCCTTATACAGTTCCACCGATCTCTGGTCATCGCATACAATTATTTTTATTTTGCCCTGATACCACCCTGCCCTGCCCTGATTGCACCCACTTGCACTGTGCCTTGGGGATCTTACCCTCTGATCAGCTTCATCCAACACTCCAATAATAATTCAGTTGTGCGTAAAATCCGCAAACGACTTGTGCGAGTTCAACCCTTTATTGGTCGCCGGTTAGGTTTCTTCCATCAACTCTTTGGTCAGCTCATCTCAGTTGGTGGAGCAGTTCGTACCATTTGCAGAAGTTGGCACGTATTTTGCCGTTCATTATAACCCACTTTCGCTGAGACATTAATTTTTAAAGTGGACCTACCTACGGAACTTGAGGTTCCTTCCGGTTTAGTCGAACAAAAACCGGACGGCTTATTTACTTTTTATTTAATTTATTAGAATACCTACGAGAGTTAGAGAGGATGTCCTCCTGCTCATAGCTGCGAACGACGCAGGTAAGGCTACTTATTACGAAGCCGTCGTTAAAGACTGAGCTCTTTGAACGGGACTGTCCAGCTAGGCTGATCCTCAGCACGGGTCGCATAACACCCTGATCCAGCCCTTCACCCCCGACCATGATAAAAATACGCTGACGGATGCTGTACTATTGAAGAGTATCAAGCACATCTCCACCGTAGCATTACCTTAGCTAGGCACTTTCTGACAACGTACAGGCTTGAACTGCTTGAACTGCTTGTCAGCGCCCTTGAGGAGAGTTCAGTTCGTTAAAGTTTAAATATCAAATAAATTAAAGTGTAAATTTTGGTGTATCGGTGTGCTCCTATTCTTTCAAATTAGGCATAACGTTATTCACAGTCTAACTCCATGTACAGACATACTGGGTTGTCCATTTTTTGTTTCCGAAAATAGACGTAAATAAAACAATCTTCTGTTTAGAATTTCGATCAAATTATTATTTCAATATAATGTTTGGACCTTGCCATTATGTGTGAAATACAACATCATTGCCCTCCACGGGATTGGGTGCCTGAACAAAAGCGTTTGAATGATGATTTTTCATTTTGAATTTTCTTCAGCGATGAGACTCATTTCTCATTTCGGTGATGTGAATGGGACACCAAGATATTCCGATTTATCACCGTCGAATTCTTAATTGTAGGGCTATTCAAAGGATCGTGTTTATGCGAATAATTCACATTCTCTTGGCGCTCTGAAAAAAACATCCGTCAAGTTATGGCCGACATATTGCCCGATATGTGCCGGAGAGTCTTCGAGGATTACCTCACAAGGAATGGTGTTGTATTTCACTATTAATGGAAAGGTTCAAACATAATATTGAAGTAAACATCTGATCGCAATTCTAAACAGAAGATTTGTTTGTTTTTTATTAACGTTCACTGTCGGATCCACAAAATGGATAACCCAGTACATTCTTGCAATACCAAACCACTCTTATAAGTAATAAATTTTGATTTTGTGAGAAAAAGAGAAAAAATAATTTATTGCAAACACTACATTTGTACTCTGGCCACTGATAAATTATACCCGGGAGACTCGTTGCGTGTAAGTGTGCTAATGTGTTAATTATATTTGATATATGCACCAATACACCAGGAATCTGGAATCGACCGCACATCTGATATGGATATGGAATTTCCATTTACCATTATCAGCATTTGAGGTTGTAGTAATTTCATTTGTAATTTGTATCGTATTTGCACTTTACAGATTAATCATTATATGTGAATATGTACAATATATAAAATATGCATTAAATAAGTTATTTCGCATGGTACATATAATATTATCGCACTGTGCTTTAGTTAACAGAAGTGGAAGCAAAATTATAAATTATTATTTAATATATATTCCATTTTCTCTTACGTCTTATTTAGTAAAATGAACAACACAAAATAAAAGCTCTGCTCATTGATATGGAATCGTAGAAATTGCGAAAGTATGATTAATAGGTATAGGTATAATCGAAATCAGTATAACCAGGAATAAAAACAAAAAGCAATAATGATAATATTAACAACAAAAAGCAAAATCAATGACAACTAACATAAGAAAATAATTATCACAAATGATAATGCTAATCTGTGTCAGCGATGTCCTCCTAAAATAAATGATTGGGTACTACAAGATAGAGAGGGCACTCTTCATTGTTATTGGATGACATTTTTGGCAATAGAGAACAATAGACTGATGTTGAAGGTAGGAATAATGGGCATAATGTCATAGGCATAATTTAAAAGCGTCTGGCATTATCGGCAATAAGAGGGCACATCTTATAATATAATACAGTTAAGTATGCTATAGTCGATTGGTAATTAAAGTTTGGTTATAAATATTATAATGAAGAAAGTACAAGTATAAGGATGTGCAAAGGTTGTGTAAAGGTCTTGGAAGGGTTTTAAAGATTTTAAATGATTTCTTAAACTACTCAATTAAGCAGTCGAACACAGTCCTCCCACTTGCTTAAATTTTATATCGTCATTTTTAGTAATATTTACTACATGTATACGTAAGCAAACTCGAAAATATTATATTATACAATAGAATGACAGTTTTCGACTATCGAATATTTTATCAACATTTTTCCTACAATATGTTTTATATACATTTCTTTGTTTGCATGTACCACCATTTTATAACCAAAACCAAAAGCCACAATCACTAAATTATATTAATTAGTACAGATATTGGTTGGTTTTTGGTTTGAACATATTGACAGAAAATATAATAAATGTATCGTATATATTTGTGCATATATACATACATGTATGTAGTAAAAATTGAATTGATTGAAAATATCATACAAATATTATATCTTTGAAATTTTGGCATCTATTTGAGTATATTTGTATATTCATGCATTATACATATATTGTTGTATTGTATATTAAATTATATTAACTAATTAAGAAATAAATCTTCAATAGTATTTACAGATGTTTAAAGAATAGCAAGCAAGATTAGGTATATACTTAGATATCTACCATGTATATTTATTAATGAAATTTAGGGTATATAATTTAAGTTATATAAATGCAATTATGTCATAAATTAAATTAAATAAATCAAAATGATTTTAAAGCAAGAAATTATTAAAATCCGGTTTTACTTCAAACTTAAACGGGTGTTTAATTGCACCAATGGACATCAAAGTCCTTCGGACATGCAAGCATACTGGATAATTTTAATATTGAAACTTCACTTGATTATATCAAACCTACATATGCCTTTGAAAGGAAATTCCTAACCTTCTTCCCTGATAGGTTTGCCTGGGAGGCGGAAGGATTCATGCCAAATTATACTCTCATCTTTACTGATGGCTCTAAGCTTGATGGAAGGGTGGGAGTAGGTGTGAATTCCGAATCATTCAACCTAAATATTTCTTTCCGCCTGCCTGACCACTGTAGTGTGTTTCAGGCAGAAGTTAAAGCAATTCACAATGCACTTTCTTGGATCAAACAGAGCATTGTCTCCCGCAGAGACATCTGCATCTTGAGCGATAGCCAAGATGCAATTAAGGCCCTGGACTCATTTCTCGTGAAATCGAAGACCATTCTTGACTGCCGCAAATTTCTTAACGAGATGGCTGAGCAGCACAATATTCTCTTGTGCTGGGTACCCGGACACAGGGGTATACGAGGAAACTGCATAGCCAATGGGCTTGCAAGACAGGATACAAAAGAGTCTCTAACCCCATAGCCAAGTGTAAGCTTAATTTGGAGGTTATCACCACTAATGTTTTCAAGAAAAAATGGACGGTAGGACGGCGAAATTGCTGTGGCCCCTACTCAGCAAGAAACGTTCACGAAAGCTTGCTGATCTTAATAGGGTAGACATCTCGAGTGGCCACTGGTCACTGCTTCATAAGTCCTTCATAGGTTCATAGATTAGGTTTGGGCAACCTCACTCATGACATCTACTATGTACCTGCCCCGCTTTATGTAAAAATCGAAAAAAATTTCTAGGACACTACCAGCTGAGTGACCCAGCCCTACTATCCCAGATCGATATTGTCAATCTCCTAAAATATATTCAACGTTTCGGTTGGTTCAGCGAGTAATTAGGTGAAGTAGTAATCAGTGTGGCGGTATCACAACGGGCCTAATTCTGGCCTATGTGCGCTCTCTCATTAGTGAGGGCGGCCGCTCTAACCTAACCTAACCTAAACGGGGGTAACCAACTGCGTACAATGGGGGGTTATGGAGTAATATTATATGAAGCAAACTTACTTGCAAACAAATTTACTCTTCTTCTTCGTTACTCACAAAGCAGGATCTGATGGAACAAATACTATATTATATTTCGAACATAACTTTCATTGGCTATTGTCGATTCAAACGGGCTGTAATGTGTTAAAATGAAGTGCTGCCTTGTTCACCGATTAAATATCTCTATTGTTGCTTCCGCAAAAATATTGTACAATATTCAATTGCTCTTTTTGTACACATAAACTTTCAAAAATTGTTATTGTAAAAAAGATCTATTGGGTAAAAGCTATGAAAATTCTAGGAGATAAATTAAATGCTAGTTGAAATTATGACATTTTAAACGGGAGAAGTTGGAAAGAAAGTATTGAGTCATTTTTATCCGCTCCGAACTCTGCAAATAGACAGAAGGTGTGGGAAAGGGCTTTTAAAAGCTCACCTATATACAAAGATTTAGATCATAACATAGGTAAAAGTTACTTAAATGATAATCCTGCAGTCTGATATTTCACAGAAATTTGAGGTGCACTCTTTGTAATTTGAATGCAATAGAAAATATCACATATTTTTTAGGCAAGTGTCGAATATTGAAAAGAATCCGATATAGATATTTGGGGAAATTATTTCTATCTCAAGAGGAAATTGTAAACAAGTTGAATGGAATTTGGCTTATTTGGATGGGATTATCTTGTTTCGTATGTTACTGATGCTTTGAAATACAGAAGCTTAATTATAAATTAATTTTGTTAATTTTATATAAACATTTTTTTTAGAGCAAATCTATTTTTTCCCCCAGACTATAAAATCACTGTCGTAAATTCTTTATTATTGTTAATTATTGTTGTTGTATAATTGTTAATGCAATGTTTGTCAAGCAATTGAATAAAGAATCTATCTATCTATCTACTCTTTTTGTGTTCCTTCTCATTAAAAATAATTTTTTTTTTCGTTCTAAAAATAAATTATATCACGTGTGGTACGTAACTGGTGCTAAAATAGAGAACAAGACTTGCAAAATTACCTTCTCGTAAAAGTAGCACGTACAGATAAGGGTACAGATTCTAAGGCCCCCAAACTTAATATTCATCTTGGGTATTAGTATTTTATTCACTACTCTTCTTTTGAATTTGTTAAATCAATTGTTTAATTTAAATGTTAAACTAAGGATTAACTTTAATCCAGAACTAGCACTCTCTGAGCAGGTGAAATATTTGGGAGTAATCCTGGATAAAACTCTTACTTGGAACATACATACATCACGAACAAAGCCCTGAGGGCTACCTTCGCTTGCCAAAGGCTGTATGGTAAAACATGTCGACTACGACCTAAAATGATGGCGTGGTCTTACAAAACTGTAATAGTACCAATGATCACCTATGCCTATCTGGAATGGTGGCCCAAGGTAAATCAAATTGGGACTCAGATGATCCTTAACAGGATTCATGGAATAGCCTGTATAAGCATAACGGGAACAATGAGAACTAGCCCCAAAGTAGCTTTAGGAATAATCATAGGTTTCAATCCTCTACACCTTGGGGTTAAGAGGACAGCAGCCAGTGCAGCCATTAGGTTTTCGAACTCTATTCACCTGAAAGAAGGTAACATAAAAGTCCACATTAAGATTCTAGACGTAGTCTGGAATTCAACGTGTCTCACGGCCTTTGACAGGATGGATAAAAAATTTATATTCTCCAAACTCTTCGAAGTGACCTATCACGATCGCTCAACGTGGAGAAACAACGAAATATTTCTAGAACAGGGCTCACAGCTATGGTATACTCATGGGTCCAACATGGAAGATGGCAGTGCTGGAACGGGAATTGTAGGACCAAATTTTCGGAAGGCAATTGCAATGGGAAAAATAGCTTCCATTTTTTAGGGGGAGGTCCACGCCTTAGAACTATCTGTCAGAGAATGTCTACGTAGGGGCACTCGAAGAACAGTCAGGCAGTTCTAAAATCAGTAATGCATTTCTCGTTCCAATCTAAGTTGGTCTGGGATTGCTTTGAACCCCTCAATACCTTAGCAAAGAGGAACTCTGTGACTCTAATATGGGCACCGGGACACGAGGGGCTTGCAGGAAATGAAATGGAAGATTTACTGGCCAAAAAGAGCGCAGACACTCCTTTCATAAACCCAAAACCCTTCTACGGAGTGAACAGTAGCTTCATGCATGAATAACTTAATATGTGAAAAGGAAAAAAGTTGTCTTACCGATTACTGGAGAGCCCAAACAGGCATGCGGCAGTCGAAACCCTGATAATATTAAGGTAGATACTATCTTGAACCTCATCAGAAAAGACATCAAGCTGTACACTGAAGTATTAACAGGTCATTCAATTATTAATTATCACATGATGAAAAACAACGATCTCTTTCGACTCTGTCTTGAAGAGCAGGAACAGCAGAGAATTGCCCAGCTGTGGCTAGACGCCACAGGAAACGGATTTATAGTTCCCAGGGACCTGGTTAAAATCAATCCTACAGCAGTGACAAGATTTATAAATAATCTTGAGATCTGCTATTTAGGGAATAAGGCTGCCCGAAACATCTTTAGGTAGCGGTGCTTCATAGCCTTAATAATAATAATAATAGACAATATATTGCAATACTGCTTAGCGAACAAATGACATCTTTCTCTCGTTCTCGGGATGGGGTGATTGTACTGGTTGTCGTCTTGTAGCAATATCTACTAACGTTTCTACTTGCTCACCTAGTTAAATTCGAATATAACCACGACCTTGGGGTTAGCAAGCTACCTTTGCTTTCCACTGGGTATATCATTAAGAGGCTTTATTCTTAGAAGTGTATGCGTGTTTAAGTGATACGAGTATTGTATAAATAAGCATGTATGTTTTAAAGGATTTTATTTACAATGCCAATTAATTTAATTAGAATCATACACATACATGTGTAAATATTAGTATGCTTGCATGCATGTGTGTTTGTAAGCATAATAATCAAATAGATAGGCTTGCAATACATATATTTGAATATATATTGTGCAATATAAATATAAACTGGCATAATGAAAATTCTTCAATGATTTATTTACTGGCATTGTCTGAGAGATTCATTTGCGGATTAAAATTACTTATTATGATGAATGAATATTAGTCCGTCCTGTACAGGCATATGATAGAAAAATAGAGGCATACACTGATGTTGAATGAGCTATACATACAAATTATATACTCGTATTGAAACATTGACAATTCAATATATCTATTGTTTTATGAATTTTAATGTACAACAATTAAACCCCAAAACAGAATACATAGGATAGAATAAACTGTTAAGTAACTTAACATTTTCCATAAATATTATCATTCTATTTTGTTCATGATTTGTACATATAAAAAGGAATATTTTTTAATGTATTGTAAAACCTGCCGATAATGTAATATTTGCGAATTGAGGATGAAGAATAGTTTCTATGTTGAAAGCAAAGGATATATGGAAAAAAAGATGCAAAAGTTCATCATAAGGAAAGCAACGGAAATATGTGGAATGAGCACTTTGAAACTTTTGATTTTTGGGTTCATTTCTTCGATTTGAATTTGATTAACAAAAAAAAAAAGGAGAAACTAGAGCAATGAAATACATTCTAAGAAGAGAAAAGTGCTAAAAAAGAATTTCCAACTTCATATACGAGTACATATCTGCCTATACTTCTGTATTATTTTAGTTCATATTGCATTGTCTGTCGTGTTAAATGGAGTTTTGGTTTGTTTTTTGGCACCACCACATTTATATTCCTCTTTTTTATTGCCGTTGTTTTGTTTTATTGTGCAGCTTAGTTTTGAAGTAGCTTACTTTCCAAACCGAGAAATAAGTTTCAGTATTCCAATAATAAAAGTAGAAGCAAATAAAAAAATCTGTAATATTTCTAAAGATTTTTTTATGTGCAACCTATTTCCATTTTTCTATTTGAAGATTGCTATTTCTTTGTAATATTTGTTTTGTGTGTATTTTTTTGTTATTGGTTTTCAAACACACTAAGTTTAAGTGACTTTACGCATATAAAAATTGTTGAAAAAAAGGAAAAATGTGGAGGCATAAAAAAGCATACAAATTGCGACTGATTTTTATTGATTAATCGAATAGTATATAATTATGTGTTGGATTAAAGAATTGAAGTGAGAACCGTACAGAATTCGGGCGGCATTAAATTGATATTGTTTAGAAAGGATTACTTCTTCCTCTTCTGTCTTAAATAGTTGTTTAGTTTAAAATTTAAAACTGTCTTAATGTATCAAACGACATATGGTGATGTCTTTGAAGTACGTGAAGATTAGCTTCAGTAGCACATTTGAAGTTGGTTGTACATATTTCCACATTTGCAATTTTATGATTGCAATAATGCATTCTTAATTCGGTGTACTTTTGTTGCATACCATAACATCTCACCTATGTATTTTATATATTCATTCGCATTCATTTACATATGTTATTTTGTATATTGTATGTATGTATATTGTAGGTACATTCACACGAAAATTATATGTACAACTGTAGGAGAAAATACGGTTGAACATAAATCAATTACCATCCCAGACACCAGCTGTTTCGAGATTTGTTAAAGAAAGGCGTTATTTACATAACAATTTCTAAATAGCTTTTCAAAGTATTCGCGATGATTTTGCAAAGAAAGAAAATTAACTTATTTTTTTTTAACTGTATCACCTTGTGACACCACCTTTCTAAGCTTAACAACATAGTTCCTTTTGTATAGGTAATTTCAAAATGTCACTCTCATTGAAAGCCTCGTCCCTATTGGCAAAAAACTAGGACAGTCGATTTTCACAAGCTTCTTTTGAGGCGAATTTTTCACCAGCAAAATCATTCGCCCTAGACAGAAACAGATAGTAATCACTTGCTGCCAGGTCCGGACTATAAGGTGGATGCATAAGAACCTTCCAGATAAGCTTCCGTAGCTTCTGGCGAGTCACTATCGATACGTGTGTGGCCTGGCGTTGTCCTGATGGAACACAATTCCTCTACTATTGGCCAGAGCTGGCCGCTTCTGGGCAATTGCTTCCTTTAGACAGTCCAATTGTTCACAGTACAGGCCCGAATTAAGAGTTTGGCCGTAGGGGAGTAGCTCATAGTAGATGATTCCCTGCCAATACGACCAAACACATAGCAAAACCTTCCTAACCGTCAATTCTGGCTTGGCCACCGTTTGCACCGACTCATCGAGATTCGACCACGACCGTTTTCGCTTGGCGTTGTGGTAAATGACCACTTTTCATCACCAGTAACCATCTGCTTCAGAATTGGATCGATTTTGTTGCGATTCAACAGCGATTCGCAGATGGAAATTCGGTCGATGAGGTTTTTTTGCGTTAACTCGTGTGGCACGCATACATCGAGCTTCTTTTTGTATCCAGCCAATGGTTCCAAATGGTTTTTTGTGCAATGTTTAGCTCCTGGATAATAGAAACAGTGCTTACATGACGGTCAGGCTCGACGATTTCCATTATTTTATCGATATTTTCGACAATTGGCCTTTCAGAGGGTGGTGGATATTTGACATCAAAATTACCGGAACGGAATCGATGAAACCAAAATTGCACATAATTGGCTGCTACAGTATCAGGACCATAAACACTATTCAGCCGTCTGGCTTGCGTTTTCGTCTTTATCGCAGAAAAACTGTAAAATATGGCGTAATTTCTCTTTATTGGTGTCCATCTTTGATGCGTGCTCAAACAATACTGAGTCAGTCAATCACAAAACTGTCTGAAAAGTTTATTTAGTACCAAATCATATCTTTGTAACGCCGTCTAGCGTAATCCGAGCGCACTTATACAACGCGAGATACAGATTGCTAAAGCCATCTATTGGAAAAGTAGTGGATTTCGTTTTACTATACCTGATATTTTTTGGTTTTGTTTTTGGTTTGTTTTTGGTCTTAAATTAAAACTAAAAAGTATCAATATTTTGAGAACAATGCGTTCAACACTGACTAAAGTTTTATTTTTAAACCATTTTGGATTTAAAGAACTTGCAAATTAAGGCCGAGTATCAATAAAATAATGTGTGGGTGCCGTAGCTCAGTGGTTAGTGTGTTCGCCTTCTGATCTGTAGGTCGGTGGTTCAATCCCCGACTGATGCATAACAAATTTAATATCGATAAGATTTTTCTTTCGAACGGTACCCACCTGTCGGCAAGCAATTAGCAATTCTTCCGACAGTAACAACTTGCCATGAAAAAGCTTCTTAAAAACTCTGTGACAAAGCTCATAAAAAGTGATGTCACAAGTGTTCTGCCGTTCGGAACCGGCTAAAATAAGTAGGTCCCTTCTAATATTGTCCAAAATTTAAGACGCACAACAGTAATGGAAGAGAAGCTCGGCCAATGAGCCCTTTGGGGCTTTATGTGGCCACATGTTTATTTTTTATCAATAAAATAATACTTTAATAATAATAATACTATCATTTTTTACTGTGTATTAACATGATGAGGCCGAGGTTTGCGAAGTTGTGCATAAATTATCGTAACTACAACTATAGCTACCAACCCACAAAAAAAAAACATTACATTAATTAGCGTTTTCTTCTTTTTTTCTATAATCTCATATGAAATCACTTATTTTCATTACTTTCTTGTCAGTAGCAGTAGCATTCTTTCACTCACATACAAAACGCAATTTGACATTGTAGAATGTGGGATAAGATAATTAATGAATGCTTATACCTTTCTACTCACTTTCTACTTATACGAGAAGTAAAAATACATATTTCGTACTTTAGATGCAAGAAATTGAGGGTGTATTTTATAACTCTGGTAAATCTGAAATATATTTACTTGAATCTATTTGTATTCCTGGATGTTAAAGTTTTTCTGTGTTCACAGTTAAATGACAGGAAAGCCACAAGAAATCTTTGGTAACATGCATATATACTTGAAGAGATAGAGTTTATGAGCCTGAAGTAAATTATTATTATTTATAAAATTCTGAATATCTTACGTTTTTATATTTAATAGTATAGGCATCATAGTCAATAACATGAAGAATATTATTGCAACATTGTTCCACGATGCAAAAAGATTTGTTGAAAGATATTCATATCGAAAAACAGATGCGTTGGGCAACTGAAAATGTACACACTTATTGGAGCAGGTTAAGAGAAATTCATATTTTGAAAAAAGCTGAACTTAGAAGCTCATGTTTATTCCTATACAGGCTAACCTTATGTATTTTCATCACACTTTTGAATTGTAATAACTTCAGTATATTTTTTTTTATTCCAGAGTTATGAGCAAAAAAGAATTAGTAAAAAATATGTCGGATGTCTCCCCATTTCAGGGAGGCTTCGTCAATCATCAGGGTGGATTTGACATTAGCTGGGTTTCACTATTTGATATAGTTCCCCATATGTTAGAACCATAAAAAAACAATGTCTTATTTCAAAACCAAATTTGATGTTGTTCCAAATAATATATTCAAAACCAAATCATCTAGTTAGGTCATATGCTATCCCTTAATGCAAACTCAAACGCTTTTCAAAGTAAAGGAGCTCCTTTCTTGCGCAGCTGTTAGAACCTGGTTTGATGAAAATTTCTACTGAAACATTTGAATGTTTTCCAAAGTTATTTGCTTATTTGCAATTGTGAACAAGAGAGTTGGGCAAGTCCAGACAAGACCGGGGAACAACATTCACAAATTTGAAGCAGCTTCATTCAACTTCAACACTTTTCCACCACACTACGTGAAAAATTTGAGCCAAAGTAACATCCTTGTATACATGTACGCATGCCTCCTCATACTATACACATATGGAAGTGTGACGAATATTTAAAATGGTGAGTTACAGAAAAAAATATGGTAAAAAATTAAACTATCATCTGATCTTGGTAATGTTAGGCTTAAAGTGTTTGTAATCAAACAGGCTAGTGCTTAACAAAATAAAACATTCCTGATTTTACAACAACTTTAAAAAAAAAATTAACTTTAAAAATATATATTTTTTTCTATATAACGATATTTTATTAAATATATTATATACTTGTACAAATAAATTAACTAAACAACAAAATACGTTATTTGAATTGCAATTAGTACATATAACTAACTAGCATTTTAATCCAGGTAATATATATTACAAAGGATTCTCTGTTATTCTTCGTATATCAGAAATTTGGTCATCGCAAGGTAAGATCACGTGACTTTGTTCGTTTAAGTCTTCGGACCTAGTTGCTCTCTATGAGCTTTGCCAAATTTTGTTATTGTTGTGTGAACTGAATCAACATTTAAGTCGCGTTGAAGATCAGTGTTACGGATATACCAGAGGCATTAAAGATGATCGTCAGGACTTTGTTTTGGAATCTATGGATTGCTGCAATATGTTTCTGACTGGTACAACCCCATAGTTGTACGCCATATGTCCACACAGGCTTTAGAACTTGGTTGTATATAACAATTTCATTATGAATGGATAGTGTTGATTTTCTACGCATGAGCCACTTCTAAATTTTCAGCGGAGTTTTGTATCAAGAGTGATTCCAGCATAATTCGCTAAGTTTGAGTAAGGAACCTGAACGTCGTCAATGTGTTGAGGCAGATATCGAATATTTTTATTTGAAAAGTCAACATGGAATGACTTGCTTTTGTTCAGCTTAATGCGCCATCGCTTTGTCCAGCTGCTTACGTTATTTAGAACTCTCTGCAAAATGTTTGTTGATTCCTCTTCGGTTTTCCCTACAGCTATGATAGCAGCGTCACCTGCAAACGTAGCTGCGGTATAAGTTACACTAGTCGGAAGATCTAAAGTGTAAATAAGATATTGAAGTGGACCCAGGGCAATGCCTTGAGGTACACTGGCTTTGATCTCATATAACTTACTATATTTATTTTGTTGCATTATTATATTTTAGATAGATATGAAAGGAGTATATCATAAAATGTTTTTGGTAAAAATTTTTAAAATGAAAAAATGTTTAGCCACAAAAATATTGCAAAATTTTGGATCTGCGAGCCCAATTGTATTTGGAACGAGGTACTGTTTGCGTTGATTGCACTTAACAGTTTGAACAAAGAACACAAAATAATCGTTATCCCGTATGCTTAAATATTTAACTTTTGCTTATTTGAAAAATTGCTAAATTGAGGATAATCTAAAATGTGAATATCGAATGTTTTGCATAAACACTTTTTTGAATTTAATATGATAAAGAACAGTAGAAATAACAAAGGACCTACTTTTTTATACTTTCATACATAGGTTGACTTGGTCATACACACTTGTGCATATATAGTATGTAAATGAAAAGAGTAATATGTTTTGCAATTTATGTTCTTTAATGTTAACCAACAGATGTATCTTTATGCTGCCTTCAGGATAACAACTAAATAAATAAAACAGAGTGAGTAAATTAAAAGATCAACATATGAAATGTGTTTACAAAACAGCCGTATGGTTTTAATGATTTTACGTGAAAAATTACTTTTCCTTTATTTTATGCCTCATATAAGCATATATACTTAAACATATATGCTCCTGAAGGGGTTGCAATGAAATTGAATTGAAAAATTGAATTTTATATTTTGAAAAGGATTCAACTGTAGCTGTTGTAAGGTTTGTTTTTCATCTTCATTTTCAGTTTATTACTTTTCTTGTAAATATATTGTACAAGTGTGTAAGTGATCATAGACTATAAATTTTATAGCAGGTTAAGTATTGCAAAGGGACAATTTGTTCTCTGTCATTATTATATTTTGTTTTTTTTCTCAATAGTATTTGTATGTAGATGATTACGTTTGGGTTTTACAAGTAAATAGGAAATGTTCCATTTGAAATTTATTTGAAATTTATTTGAAATTCTGAAAGAAACTTAAATATATATGTTTTAGCGCTTGAAAGTGAAAAAATCTCCTTACAGTCGGCTGGGGCCGACCAAACTATACCCTGCATATGTAGATTTATATATAAAAAGTTTACTCGAATATCCAACTTTTCTTTTATTTCCACTTTTCGAGAAACAATTTTTGCATATACTACTAATTTACACCCGAAATATGGTTGACTTTGACGAAGTAAAAGGATTTTAAGATAATTCCGAGGCTTAGTATGGGAGCTATATAAAAAGTGGACGTGGCTTATCACTTTCTAGTAAATCCAATTAATTTTTCAATGTTAATCCACACCTTAAATTTGGTGTCCTACGTTGAATAGTTTCTAAGTTATGGTGGTTAACATTTTTGTTTAATTTTCTCAACTTTGTATGGGAGCCCCAATAAGAAGTGGGCGTGGTACGCTGATTTTTCGCCAGATTATTTCCGACTACGATATTAATTTAAGTGTCAATTATGGTTATTGTAGACATAAGATTGCCGAAGTTACAGCTGTTTCAATTTAAAATTTGTATGGGGGCTACGATAAACACTGGGCGTGGTGCGCCCATTTTCTGTGAGCCTAGTTGCTCGTACAATACTAATCCATACCCTAAGTCTCGTTGTCCTAGGCTAAATGGTTTGTAAGCTATGGAGCTTAAAATTTTAGTTTAATTCACTCGACTTTGTATGGGAGACCCATGAAGGAGTGGGCGTGGCACACTGATTTTCTGCCAGATTTTTGCCGACTACGATATTAATTTAAGTGTCAATTGTGGTTATTCTAGACAGAAGATTGCCGAAGTTACAGCTGTTTCAATTTAAAATTTGTATGGGGGCTACGATAAACACTGGGCGTGGTGCGCCCATTTTCTGTGAGCCTAGTTGCTCGTACAATACTAATTCACACCTTAAATCTCGTTATTCTACGCTGAATAGTTTGCAAGTTATAACCGGTAACATTTTTTTTTAATTTCCGCAACTTTGTATGGGAGACCCAAAAAGTAGTGGGCGTGGCACATTGATTTTCTGCCATATTATTTCTGACTGCCGTGTTAATCTAAGTGTCAATTATGGTTATTCTAGACAGAAGATTGTAGAAGTTACAGCAGTTTCAATTTAAAAGAATTACAGACACTTTGTATGGGAGCTACGCTAGAAAGTAGGCGTGACTCATCCACTTTTGGTGAGGTTATGTAGTAGTATAATATAACTCTATGTGCAAAATATTGTTGTCCCAAGTGGTATATTATGTGAGTTATAGCACGTTAAAGATTTTGAAAATTCCGAGGTTAGTCGCTTTGAATGCTTTGTGTGGGCGTGGTTATTGACCGATCATGCCCAATATCAATCCCCTCCGTACCCTTGGATCATAGATTACTTATGCCAAATTTCATCGAAATAGCTCAATATTTACTCAAGTTATCGTGCGAACCAGCCAGGTGACAGACAGACGGACGGACGGACGGACGGACGGACGGACGGATGGACGGACGGACGGACGGATGGACGGACGGACGGACATCGTTAAATCGAAGATTTAATCGACGCTGATCACGAATATATATCCATGTCTATATCTCCGGAGATTCCTTCAAGTGGACACAAACATCTGACCGAAATGAATATACCATGCATATTGCATGCAGGGTATAAAAATGTGTGTACCAGTCCAAGTAGTCTACATATATAAATACCACCTCAATATTGTTTCTCTATGAATGATGTATTTGTATGTTATGTTACATATCTCCGATTATACGAGTACCATCAACATTAGGGCGATAAAGATGTAATCTCTGGGTACAGGTAGTAAAGAGGTCATCTTTTTTTATGAATATTTCAGCCATTAGCTTTGTGAAAAATTAAAACGAGCTTTACTAGTTTAGTGCAAGCTATTTTTTTTTATCACCTATATACATAAAACAAAAGCTAACTAGGTTGAAAACTGAAAATAATAAACTCATTCATTTGAAATTGGAAAAAAAAAGAATTTTCCAATTTTAACATTTTTCTAATTAAAATGTTCATAGAAATCGATGCACAAAAACAAATATTGTTTAATAAAATATTTTTCTCAACTATTCTGTGAAATTTAATTTCCATTGCAATTAGAATCATACAGCTATATACAATATATCATATATACATATTTGCTAACTATTCCCTGGCCTCTGGTGTTATTATCGATGGCTGTGTACTTTTGTGTGTGTGGCATACAACTTTGAATTCGAATTTTTCTTTTTTGTTATGATGATGTTTTGTAAATATTGCTCCATCCAATTATTACGCTTGTATAAATATTGAGAATATAGTGACAAAAATATATAGACAATAACAAGAGGAGATGTATATTTGACAAGTATGATATTTTTTGTACGCGCTGAAAACAACATAATAAATTTGTGGCACAAACAGTGGTGTATATTAGGCATGACTAAATATATGAAATTTTGAAAATGTGCAAAATAAAAATATTGAATATTTTTTATCTATGTTTTCAGAAACTAATTACTGAGATTGAACATGATAATTTATTTTTTTATCTTAATATATAATATATTATGATGAAAGTTTTGACATATTTCATGTGTATACTTATGGAGCATGGTGCTAAAATCTATGCTGCGCCAGCCAACTCTTTGCTTTGTTAGCTCGAGCCAGTGGAGGCTAGGTCTGCCTCTTCTGCGTCGTCCACCAGCGGGTTGCATTCCCTCGACAGGACCTAGCCACCGCAACCACTGAATTTTAATGCGCTTTACTGTGATGGTGTCGGCTTACAGCTCATGTAGCACATGGTTGTATCTTATTCAATACTCGCCACCAACGCAAATAGGTCCAAAGATCTTACGTAGGACTTTTCTTTCGAACACTCCGAGCATTCTCTGATCTGAGGTGGAAATTGCTTCCAAGCTTCGGCGCCATATGTAAGGACATGCATGATGAGAGACTTGTAGAGTGTGGTTTTACGTTTCTCGAGAGAGGCCACCTGTTAGCAAGAGTGATCCTTCACAATATCTCCAGACAGACGACATTGGTACGACTGGTGTTAATGCTGGTTCCAAGATAGATTAACTACTTCAAAAATGTAGTTATCAACACAACGCGACTGTCTTTCCAATTCTGAAAATGATGCGTTGACTGCTCGCGTGTTCATGCCGATTATGTCAATGTCATCGGTGTACGCCAACAGCATGGCACTTTTGTTGAAGATAGTCTCATTACGTCATAGATCAGCAGCTTGTATTAATTTCTGCATAATAAGATTGAAGAAGTCACCTTGTCTGAAACCCTGTTTGATATTTAAACTGCGGGGAGAGGTTCTTTCTCGTCGGAATAACATTTCTGGTTCCAGGGAAGCCAAAGAGCTCATCGTACGAAGCGCAGGTACTATACCATCATATTCTAAGCTATCTGCTTCGGAAAATGGGTATTTCTGAAATGACAAATTGTAGCTTTTGTTCAAAGGTCCAAACCATCTAAGCATATTCATAGAAGGAACGTGTTATACACGATCTTCTTCGGTTTATCTGACTGTCATTAGATAGCAGACACTCTGTTGCCTGTACAGTATTATTTTTAAGCATTTTTCTAATAATAATAATAAAGGTTAGCTAGTTTTTATCCCTCACTTCCACCCTGTGGATACGCTACTAATCTCCATACATATTTTCGTAGCAAAAGTGTCCATAATGGTTAGCTTTGTTGGTGTTTGCCCAAAAAATTTGCCGAGTGTAAATTTAATAATAATATTTTTGTGAAAGTATTAATCAAAATATTGCTCTTGGCATTCGTATCGTTATACCGACGTTTACATCCAATAACTTTGTCCTAATTGAATTTCTGTATTCAGTTTATTTCATTGCTATAGAAATTTATTTAATTAGAAATATATGTGTTGATATTTAAAAATATGAAATATATTTTTACCGACAGGATATTTCCACAGGCAGTTAGTGCCAAATTCGTATAGTGAAATAAGTCAAGGATTAAAATGATAAGTACAATATTTTTAATTGCTTTTATATATGCGTTCAAAAAGTTTTAACATAAACCCATCGCGCATACCATAGGATCTGTCATAGTTGCTATTATTGTAAGCTAGATTATTTTTAAAATCGTAGCTGGTATCCCAAAAAATTTATATTTTATCCATATGACTATAAATCAGTGCTATGATTTGTCCCCAAATGTCTGAGCTTGATTAACGTTTGTATAGGATGTGCTTATAGCATGATTTTAAGGCATCACGGCATCGGTTGTAGTCTTAAAAAAATTATCAATATTTTTGACATTACAAACTGGAGTAAGTTGCAATAAGATATGCCGTAATAAACCGAAAAAAGCAGACACTAAAAAAATAACTTGCTTTTCTATTCTTGGTAAAGAAAAAATCAGAGAACGAATACGAAAACAAAATGGAAGTAAATATGATGAATTTATGCTCTTGTTAATTTGTATTACGTATTTATTCGTTTTTATCATATATATTTAATTTAAACATCCTTTAGCTATGTTGTCTGCAGTCGTTTATGAAACTCAATATCGTTTACTTCTACATCTACTTCTTTTACATCCATTCGATTGCCTTATCATGAAAAGCTGCTGTTGAAGTGACACTTTAATTACCTGCAAAATAGCAGCTGTTCAAGTTGGCTTCCGTTTATTGTTTGCCTGGCATTTCGTTAGTGTGGCGCGCCTATGAGAGCAATATTATCACTATGGTCCCTTTCATTGATGCCTTTTGGTTGTTTTTGCACCAATTGTCTTTTAATTATTATTAAATTCAGGTGCACAAATTCACTCATTGAAAATTGTCGCTACCACCTTTGCTTTACCGTTGAGTTAATTCATTGTTATTGTTGTGTTGTCTTGGCACCAGCTGTCTTTATCTCTTTTTACGCCTATTTGCGTTTTTGTGAACGTAAAACTTAATTTAATTAAAATTTAATATGTTTCACAACTCGCAAGTGTTGTACACGTATATACATATACTAGATGATTTTTATACCCTGCATAATGTAATATGCAAGGTATATTCATTTCGATCAGATGTTTGTATAAGCAAATATTGAGATATTTTAACGAAATTTGGCATAAGTAACATATGATCTAAGGGTACGGAGAGAATTGATATTGGGCATGACGGGTTATGCGGCATGAAACCAGCATGCCACGCCCACTTCTTAATGGCGCTGCCATACAAAGTTGCGAAAAAAAAAAATTTTAACCGTTATAACTTACGAACCATGACAACCAAATTTAAGGTGTGGAATAGCAAAAGCAACTTGGCCTAAATACGATAAGTCAAGAACCGACGAAGTGGTAAGAAAGAAAAGAACAGATATCTACAGAATCACCTACACTATTACCCGTCACTGGCCGATAGGGGACCATGCAGAGAAAATAGGATAGCCTTACAATGACAGATGTCGAAGCTGCAAGCAAGATGGATCCAAGGAGACGATTTTCCACGGTTTTCCGGTTTTCTATGTGAGTGCGCAAGTCTGGGCGCTCTTCAATATAGAACTCTAGGGAAATTCGTATTGGATAATCTAAAAGAAATTGCTGGGAATAAAATAGACGACATTAGCAAGTTTATTAACGGATCAAAATGGCGCTTTCCTATGTGGTAATTGGGTCTCAGTTTCTATCTACCGAGTAGCACCTAAACCAACCAACCAACCAACCTCTATCGTTGATTTCCAGATAGCCCCATATTAAGTGTTGGATGTTCACATCGAATCTGATGGCTGCAGGCTGTCTTTGTCTACCGGTTTGGTATACCAGTCTGCGTAATTCTTCTGATAGCGATTTAAGATTATGTGCCATGTAGCAGGATAAAAGGAATAAGTGCCACATCATCTCTGCCACAGTCTTGTTGTGATGGAGGATACTTTGGAGAACTGTATGATACTGCAGTACGAGTATCCATGGTGTGACTTCTTCCGTCACCTCCTCACTTGTGGTTCACATTGTCAGTGCGCCAAGGATCTCCTCTAACTCCCCGGCTATCCATCTTTGGGATAGCGCTTCTTTAGGCGGTGGTACACATTACACACTAGTTTGGTCTCTACCCATTGTAGTAACGGATCATCAGTATATTTAAACATGTTTGAGCTGTTAAGCTACAATGCTCCGTCAAATAATGTCATGGAGAAATAAAGGCTTATTTGATGATTGGTGTTGCTTTTGTCAATGAGCATCACAATTAAGTGTCAATTGGCTACTTCCCTGGCCATTTACAGAGCTGCCCCCTCGGCACGGACCAGCTTCAGCCGAAAGGTTGGGTTTGCTCTTTAGTTGACTGCAGATTTTTACTGCGACCTTTTATTGCACTTTGGTTTTCAGTTTTCCACTGCACAAGTCACTCCGGCGTCCTCTCACTCTCCTCACGTAGACACCAACAGAGTCAGCCGAAGAAGCTTATCTTGTTCCGCTGTTGTTGCGCTAGCAATCGCTCTCGAGGTCCGATACTTGTTCTTGTAATCAGCAGTAGCACTACAACTACTGGAACCCGCTCCTTTGTTGAGTAATCCTGAATTTTTTTAAATACATACTTGTAAAAACTAACACTATAAAGAATGTAAATTAATACCAGAACCCATCGTTAATAAAAGTTTAATTCGAAAATACTCAAAACTTGTCAATAAAAAAGTAATATTTTTTAATGCACCAACACCAACAAATAAAACGTATATTTTTATACTGTATATAGAAAAATCCACTTCCATAAGTATGAAAAATAATTACCAACAATACTAACAACTTATAAATTAATTAGAATAATTCAAAACTTCGCGGTTTTGTCATAGCATCCACCATGTCTATTACAGGCATCAACAGTAAGAATGCATTAAGTACATAGTCGCAGTAGTAATAGTGTCGAAACAATTCAAATTAGCAAGAATGCAGCTGTAATATGTTGGTTAGTTGGTATGTCTTTGTATTAATATTAATTTCATGTTTTCATTTTACAACATCTTGCTAACTATTAAAATTGACTTGGGAATGTTTTGCTCTTTATACCCTGCATAATGCAATATGCATGGTATATTCATTTCGGTCAGATGTTTGTGTCCACTTGAAGGAATCTCCGGAGATATAGACATAGATATATATTCGTGATCAGCGTCGATTAAATTTTCGATTTAACGATGTCCGTCCGTCCGTCCGTCCGTCCGTCCGTCTGTCTGTCACCTGGCTGGTTCGCACGATAACTTGAGTAAATATTGAGCTATTTCGATGAAATTTGGCATAAGTAATCTATGATCCAAGGGTACGGAGGGGATTGATATTGGGCATGATCGGTCAATAACCACGCCCACACCAAGCATTCAAAGCGACTAACCTCGAAATTTTCAAAATCTTTAACTTGCTATAACTCACATAATATACCACTTGGGACAACAGTATTTGGCACATAGACTTTTATTATACTACTCTATAACTTCGCGAAAAGTGGTTGAGCCACGCCTACTTTTTAGCGTAGCTCTCATACAAAGTGTCTGTACTTCTTTAAAATTGAAACAGCTGTAACTTCTACAATCTTCTGTCCAGAATAACCATAATTGACACTTAGATTAACATGGTAGTCGGAAATAATATGGCAGAAAATCAGTGTACCACGCCCACTCCTTTTTGGGTCTCCCATACAAAGTTGCGGAAATTAAAAAAAATGTTACCGGTTATAACTTGCAAACTATTCAGCGTAGAATAACGAGATTTAAGGTGTGGATTAGTATTGTACAAGCCACTAGACTCACTTGAAATGGGCGCACCACGCCCACTGTTTATTGTAGCCCCCATAGACATTTTAAATTGAAACAGCTGTAACTTCGGCAATATTCTGTCCAGAATAACCATAATTGACACTTAGATTAACATGGTAGTCGGAAATAATATGGCAGAAAATCAGTGTGCCACGCCCACTCCTTTTTGGGTCTCCCATACAAAGTTGCGGAAATTAAAAAAAATGTTACCGGTTATAACTTGCAAACTATTCAGCGTAGAATAACGACATTTAAGGTGTGGATTAGTATTGTACAAGCAACTAGACTCACTTGAAATGGGCGCACCACGCCCACTGTTTATTGTAGCCCCCATAGAAATTTTAAATTGAAACAGCTGTAACTTCGGCAATCTTCTGCCTAAAATAACCATAATTGACACTTAGATTAATATCGTAGTCGGCAAAAATGTGGCAGATAATCAGTGTGCCACGCCCACTCCTTCATGAGTCTCCCATACAAAGTCAAGGGAATTAAACTAAAACTTTTAAGCTCCATAACTTACAAACTATTCAACGTAGAATAACGATATTTAAGGTGTCGATTAGTATTGTACAAGCAACTAGACTCACTTGAAATGGGCGCACCACGCCCACTGTTTATCGTAGCCGCCATACAAATTTTAAATTGAAACAGCTGTAACTTCGGCAATCTTCTGCCTAAAATAACCATAATTGACACTTAGATTAATATCGTAGTCGGCAAAAATGTGGCAGATAATCAGTGTGCCACGCCCACTCCTTCATGGGTCTCCCATACAAAGTCAAGGGAATTAAACTAAAACTTTTAAACGCCATAACTTATAAACCATTTAGCGTAAAAGAACGAGATTTTAGGTATGGATTAGTATTGTACGAGCAACTAGGCTCACAGAAAATGGGCGCACCACGCCCACTGTTTATCGTAGCCGCCATACAAATTTTAAATTGAAACAGCTGTAACTTCGGCAATCTTCTGCCTAAAATAACCATAATTGACACTTAGATTAATATCGTAGTCGGCAAAAATGTGGCAGATAATCAGTGTGCCACGCCCACTCCTTCATGGGTCTCCCATACAAAGTCAAGGGAATTAAACTAAAACTTTTAAACGCCATAACTTATAAACCATTTAGCGTAAAAGAACGAGATTTTAGGTATGGATTAGTATTCTACGAGCAACTAGGCTCACAGAAAATGGGCGCACCACGCCCACTGTTTATCGTAGCCCCCATACAAATTTTAAATTGAAACAGCTGTAACTTCGGCAATCTTCTGTCTAGAAAAACCATAATTGACACTGAAATTAATATCGTAGTCGGCAAAAATCTGGCGGAAAATCAAAGTGCCACGCCCACTCGTTCATGAGTCTCCCATACAAAGTCAAGGGAATTAAACTAAAATTATAAGCTCCATAACTTACAAACCATTTAGCGTAGGACAACGAGATTTAAGGTATGGATTAGTATTGTACGAGCAACTTGGCTCGCAGAAAATGGGCGCACCACGCCCACTGTTTATTGTAGCTCCCATACAAATTTTAAATTGAAACAGCTGTAACTTCGGCAATCTTCTGTCTAGAATAACCATAATGGACACTTAGGTTAATATGGTAGTCGGAAATAATCTGGCGAAAAATCAGGCCACCACGCCCACTTCTTATTGGGACTCACATACAAAGTTGCGGAAATTAAACAAAAATGTTAACCACCATTACTTAGAAACTATTCAACGTAGGACACCAAATTTAAGGTGTGGATTAACGTTGAAAAATTAATTGGATTTACTAGAAAGTGTTAAGCCACACCCACTTTTATATAGCTCCCATACTAAGCCTCGGAATTATCTTAAAATCCTTTTACTTCGTCAAAGTCAACCATATTTCGGGTGTAAATTAATAGTATATGCAAAAATTGTTTCTCGAAAAGTGGAAATAAAAGAAAAGTTGGATATTCGAGTAAACTTTTTATATATAAATCTACATATGCAGGGTATAGTTTGGTCGGCCCCAGCCGACTGTAAGGAGATTTTTTTAATTTCATACAGTCTGCTGCCTTTATTGTTTTCCCATCTTAAGCTTTACGAAATCATGGTTACAATGATTGCTGTTATGATTTCTGCTATTATTGCTGCTTTTATTACTGTTTCCTATTTATGTAGCGGTCTCTTAAATATTTTAATTTGCAATTATACAAACATCATTCGTATAGTCATTGTCGGAGTGTTATTAATTATAAGAAGTAGCGATATTGTCGTTATTGTTAACGACAACATCAACTTTTTTTCTTATGTTACATTAAGTGCATTCTAAATCCTTTCGCGTAGATCCGAACATTTCACAAAAAGTAATAAGAAGTTGGTTAAATTGTGATAAACTTTTACAAGATTCATAGTTGCTATTTGCAACTCTGACACAAACGTACGAGGAACAGCACCATGCTGAATATTGGTTATAAATATATTTACATATGCTTTATACAAGATGCGACAGTTATGTATTAAGACTGCTTCTAGAAAACACAATTAAAAAACGATATCTGCTAATTTTTCGGTATATTTATTCGAAATATTCTCCTCCTGATTCAATACACTTGTTACATCGATTTAATAGTGATTCAAACGCGTGTTCCAGCTCATTTTTCGGAATTGCCTCCAATGCCCTCGTCGAAGCCCGTTGTATGGTCGTCATCAAAAAGCATCCTTTCAACTTCAATTTCAGTTTTGGGGACAAAAAGAAGTCACACGGTGCCAAATCAGGTGAATACGGCGGGTGATTCAACACACAGACCTGATTCCGAGCCAAAAATTAACGAACAATGAGTGCTGTGTGACTCGGTGCATTATCGTGCAATAGAGACCAAGTTTTTGGATCGCGGTATTCGAACACGACAGATTCTGGACATCAAACGCTTCAAAACTTCGAGGTAACATGCGGAAGTAACTGTTTGACCAGTTGGAACAAATTCTTTGTGGATAATTCCTTTGCTATCGAAGAATGTGATGAGCATTGTTTTGATTTTTGATGGAACTTTTCGTGTTTTTTTTGGCGTGTGGTGAGTCTTTTGATTTCCGTTCCGCACTTTGACGCCTGGTTTCTGGATCGTATTAGAAACACCATGTTTCATCACCCGTAATAATTGTTGTCAGGAAGTTTAGATCATTTTCTGTAGCTGCAACCATGTCTCTAGAATGACTGACTCTCAATAATTTTTAGTCCTCGGTCAATGTGTGTGGAATAAGTCTTGCGCAGACCTTTGTTTTGCCAAAATCCTCGTGAAGAATGAGTCGAATAGTTTCTCTATTGATGTCTAAGGCCTCTTCCATCGTTTTCACTGAAGCATTGTGGTCTTCTGTAATAAAATCACGAACTTTCTGGATCGCTTCCGGCGTCCGCACTGAAATTGGCCTTCCATCTTTTATTTCATCTGCCATTCACAAACCGTTAATGCCATATAAAAACATTTGATCATGATAAAAAAAGCATCGCCATACGCTTGCTGTATCATTCCGAATGTTTCTGATGCACTTTTACCAATTTCTGCGTGGAATTTAATGACCGCTCTTTGCTCCATGTTAAAATTTCAACATCAAACGAACACGTGTTTTGTAAAATGAATGTCAATAAACATTAAATGTCAACCAAATGCCATGAAATTTTGACAGTTAGTAGAGGAAGGTTGAAGCTTCAAAACGCATGTGCTCACACATAGATGGTGCGCTTGGTTGCTGAGATATGGTTCGAGTCTTAATACATAATTGTAGCACCTTGTAATTATGTTCTGCAAACGTTGTGTCATTGTTGGTATTTGAATGTATGCATGTAATTATTTTGAAGTAAATTGATGGCAATTTGTTGCAACCTAATATCAATTTTTCACTATGAGTAAACAGTGACTTTAACAAAATGAAAATTTTAGGTAGGCAATAATTTCCAGTTTGAATTTTCCAATTAACCATCTTCATCATTAGTAGTAGTACAAACAACTACTTTAACAACTACAAAAGAAAAATTATCTAAATGAATTCAAGTCGTGGCAAAGAAAGAGTATTTCGTTTTATGATGAGGTGGACCAGGATATAAGCGAAAAATGACAAAGTAAAAGAGAACTATGTTGATAACTAATTTTTATTTGCTGTGACCACTACACCCTGCACCATTTTTTATCACTCGCCATTAAGGATTCAATTCTTTGCTTCGATAGTTTCGTCATAATAGAATGTCATATATCATTTGTAAGTTTTCAAGGACATTACAATTCTAAAATCTATCAATGTGGTGGCCAATTTGTTATAAGGGAGTTCATTTATCTCTTTCCGTACTATTGCTATCATACATGTGTTTCTATTTGGTAATAAAATTAGAACAAACTCCTGTACAACCTGCACCTGCTCACATTGACTCTGAATTCAAGCAATAATAAGCAAACAATGAAAATAGTGAAGAGGTAAATTGTTATGCTTTGATTCACGCACGAATGTATGCAATTAAGTGTATAGAATATGTAAACTTTTTTCATTCCATATTTACGTGCGCGAAATTAATATTATCAAATTGTTATGCAAACAAATGCCCTAAATTATTTGGAGCTGTCAGTGAAGACAAGATGTAACTTATTTAGAGATTTATCAGATTCCTCTTTCCATTCCTTCTTATCAAGTATATGGGTGGTGAATCTTTTACTGAGCCTAAATGTTGGGGTGGTATAGTCTAGTTGTTCTCTATCTGTCATTGGAATGTTGTAGTCTATGATATTGCATCCAAAGATGTGCTGCTCTTAATCTCAGACTTGTATATCCGCATATTGTGTGCAGAAAAGATGCAGGTAGGTAATTGTAATTATAATTCATTCGTTCGCGAGGACTATGTCATCTGCGTATGCTATCATCATTGTAGCAACCAAGTGCCGTCAAGTTCTCCAGTACTTGGTCTTTCCACCAGAGGAATCAACCAGTGGATTCCGAATATTACACCGAATATTACATAGTTGGAGTTCTTCTATTCGCTGGATATAACCTAGCCAGCGCAGCCGAATAATTTTGATGGGCTTTACGATATTGCTGTCAACATACAGCTAATGGTTGTTGGTTGGTTAGTTGAAGTTGTGACTAATCCATGAGTCCAAATAGCGCTTACGCACCGTTTTCTTACCACATCCTCGCTTCCAACTGTTCGTTAGGTTGTTTGTGTGGGCAGCATGGTTAAATCCAGTTTGCACTGTTTAGAAACCTTAGGAGGTCGCTGATATTTATTTCCGCCAACTCCTCAATGTTATTGAAGAGTGGTTTACCTAAGGTGTTCATTCTCTGCTTCCAAAGCGCAGGGCATTTACAAAGGAAGACCGTTTCCTTTTCTTCCACTTAGATACAACTGTGACAGAAATCGTTATGGGACATTTCCATTTTGGCCGCCTGTTCTCCAATGAGCCAGGAGCCAGTAATGACTGCCGTCAGTCTAGAGACATCTCTTCGGTTCTTGTTTATCATTAATGTTGTTTCTTTAGGATTGTATGTAGGCCATAGTGGCCTATTAGTGTTACACTTCGTAAGACTTTTCCACCTCCAATCCTCTATTTGTAGATATTTTGCATTGATAGCTCTTTTAGCTCTTTTAGCTCTTTTACTACTCAACAAAAAAACCAACTCGTCGGCTTTTTCGCTTTCTTCTATATTCCGGTATCCAGGAACCCAGATTAATGAAACATTGTGCCCTTGGTTGTACATTATTTGATATTCGTCACCAATGCAAATAGGTCCAAAGATCCTGGCACTTTTCTCTTGAAAATTCCAAGAATTTTCTTATCTGAGGTGGAAATTATACTAGCTTCGACGCCATATGTAAGGACAGGCATGATAAGAGACTTGTACATTGTGGTTTTCGGTACTCGAGAGAGAGAGAGAGAGAGAGCAAGTGCAATCCTTCGCAATATCTCGAGGCGGACGTCATTACTGTGTTAAAGTCCCTCACTACTTCGAAACCGTAGTTATCAACAGTGACATGTTGTCCAAGACGTCGGGACTCTTTGTTTATTGACACTAGTAGTAGTCAGAAGTTCATTATGGTAACTACGTGATTCAAATTTAGGAGTAGGTGACACCCATTTGTGGTGTGCCTCTGCTGACTCATTTTGAGATAGCTGAGGTTCCTAACTCTGAAGAAATATTCTACCTAGTGCTTTGCAATTTTTGAATAATGCACAAACTGATTTGGACAGCGCTGTCAGCCTTGTTTATGATTTGTGAAGTGAAAATATGAATTACGAGTATTTCGAAAAACGTTTTGAAGCTGTGTTCATAATTTGTCACGTCAAAAATTCAAATGAGTAAACCTCTTGTGGGTGCTGTAGCTCAGTGGTTAGTGTGTTGGCCTTCTGATCTGTAGGTCATGGTTCAATCCCCGGATGAAGCATAACAAATTTATTATCGAAAAGATTTTCCTTTCGAACGGTACCCACCTGTCGGCAAGCAATTGGGAGTTCTTCCGGCAGAAAGAATTAGCCATGGAAAAGCTTAAAAAAACTCTGTGACAAAGCTATAAAAAAATGCAAGCGATAAGTCGATGAAGATAAATTATATTACGGATATCCAACTCCTAGAATAGTGGTATATTTGTTAGAAATGTGTCGCGTTGTGGAACGCTAGTGTAGCTTTATGTTGAGATTTGGTATCCAATTTACTATAAATAACACAAAACGGAGTAAATTCAGCTGAAAAGCGAGAGACGACTCCATTAACTCTTTCAATAGAACAACCAAAAATGAGTAATTTTCAAAAGCTTAAAAAATCAAGATTTTCGAATTTCGTCGGCTATAATCAGTGGCACATTGTCGGAAAGAAGAAGACCACGCCTTTTGAAGAGTTTGCAAATCATATTATATGGATAAGGCGAGATTTTTGTAATTAAATAAAAAATACAAAAAAAAAACACATTTTTGGCGAATATCTCGAAAACGCTTCTTTGGAGAAATAAATGAATGCAAGTTTTATTTTTCAGCTACTCAAAGTTAGTGTAGAAAACCTAATTTTTGAGGTACTCGCAGCAGCAGGAGCACTATATTCGCTTATGCAACAACTATTAAGTTGGTGCTTTTTCATGTATGAAGCTTTCTTGAAATTGGAGTCTCCAATTGCAGTCTTATAATTGTATAATTGTAATCTGACCCATCTCACTTGATTCCATTCTCACTTATAGTTACTTTAGAGAGTTTAAGTTTATGATTTGTAAAGAGGATTGGGTATACCCCAAATCAAATCTTAACGTTTATTGAGCATTCAAATCACAGTGTCCTTTTTCGGACTATTTCTTTAGATAAAAATTTGCAAAATGCGATTTGAGCATTAAGTGGAATTGTGAGAGTTTCTGTAGAGGTACTCTATATCTTATTATTTCAATTTTCATTTTTTCAATTCTACTTGTCAGATAACTGCACATGCACCTTCATCACATTCTCTTAAATTTCTATAACCAAAGAAAAACGAAATTACATCATCAAACTAAATTATTCATAATCATTCTGCTATAAATTATACGAGATTAGCGTTAAACCGTTTTACATAAGCAACGTTATTTCAGGTACAAATGTTTTCAATTAACGCCTAATTCCATGCTATAAAATTAACATAGCTTTACCTCATTAGTGATGCGATCAAGTTAAGCACAAATGCGTGTCGTTCATATGATAACATACGATTTTGCCAGCTTATATAATTGTAATTACAGATGTTGCTAATTTTACTCATACCACCGAAATCTTTGCTGAACTCATCTCAAGCCAGTGGGTGTCATAAGGTAGTTCTTCTATATTCAACGCATCTATTTTAGTAGGCAGCCACCAGGCAGACTGGAAGAAATTATCGTAGTAATTATTTGGCCGCTTCTCAAAATATATAGTGAATGATGACAACGCTTTCGTCTGCATCCGTAAATCTTAGAATTTACCATATAATTCAACAAATATTAAAGCGGCTTTCTAAACTAACCAAGAATTTGTAATTAGACATATCGAATAAATAAGTTGTATTAAACGTACGAAAGTAAAGTAGTCTCCTTTGTTTAATGAGACCATTGTAGGATGTAATCAAACTTTGTAATTTACTTTACCTTTGACTTTTTGCATATAGTTCGCGCATACAACATAACACAAATTAGACAAAAACATTTAGAAGAATGACTTGATTTTATATTACAAAAGTTATAAAACAAATAATCTTTACAAAATCAACGAAAACCCTTATGTAATTGGATATATCCTTAGGGATGTGGAAGCATGGATCAAAATTTACTTACAGTGTGCATGTAAATTGCAGAAAATCCTTTTCTTTTCTAATTCGAATCGTTTTATGCCTAATAAGCGGTAATAAGCTCATCATTATATATAGTACATAACTAGATATATTTATAATTAATTTCGCAAGGTAATAAAAATTATAGAAAGCAATTGATGGATGCAGGTGAGAAGCGGAATGAAAAAGTATATTTAAAGGATTTTTTGATTATCATAATTTTCATAATTTGTATTAGGTTTTCTTTTGCTAAAAATATTCGTTAATTTACATGACTTCTTTCCAATACTCAATCGTATTAGAATTGTAAATTGTAAAATTTCTCTTCATGTCCTGTATATACAAAAACTAAAAGTTAACATAGAAAAAGTTGAAAAAGCTTTTAAAGGATTATTCAAATAAGTATTCAAATAAGTATGAAAAACTTTAATGAAGATTTTGAAAGCGAGAAGGGAAATGTACAATACTTATATTGCTGTACGAATAACCTATTTCGTATGTATAACACCATATTCAACTCTTTGGCTTTAGGTCTCAATAATACTAGGTTCATGACCTTTTTCGGGTTTAGCTCAAATAAGGAAAAAGCTCTTAATTAAATTCTTGCGTAAATTAACCATAATTTATTGTTAAGTTAGCTAAAGTTCTTGAAAAATATTCTTTGAAGGAAATACAAAACAATTTGGTTACAGCGCCATCTAGCGTACGTATACGTATAATCCATATATTAGCATTTTTTAAGAATATTTTTCAAAAACTTACACTAGATTCGAAAAAAGCCATTAACCAAGTATTATTAAGGCCTAAGGCAATCTGTTGCTATTAGTTTTAGTCAATAAATATTTGGTCTGTCTTACTGTGTAATTAGAACCATATATTGTATTTTCTACTTCAATTCACCTGTAATGTAACGAATTGAGGTATTGATGACTTCGATTACTAGTGGGTATAAAGCGATATTAGGATAAGCTCTTTAGTTACGAAATAGCCAAAGCAAATGAATAGCAAAACTTGTGTTCGAATATGCGAAATGTATTCGAATGGACCGCTCTTATACAATACGTAATGATATTGCAAATTTTGTGCGACTAATCTAGGATTAATCTCTTTAGATATCAATCGGAGATTAATTAGTCACCGATCGGTCTCTCGGTATGAACTATTTGAGGCGCAGCCGCGGTCAACATTTACATGAAATCATCTTTAAACATTGATCTATATACATCGATCTATCGACTCAAATAAAGATTTCATACGGTTCTCTAAATTATATGTGTTTTTTTTTTATAAAATCCAAAGTCTCTTAAAAAATCACCATGTAGGTCTACCTTGTGTAATTGAAATAATGATTCAAAGGAGAATATTTTATGCTTAGATAATTAAATTAACATAATTGGAATTTTGTCAAGATCGAGCAAATGATTTAAGCTTTTGCGTGTGTATAGTATTATAATGAATTCGCATACGTTTTGTATGTTTCATAAGTTGGTGGATTTTTTATTCCAAATCCTTCGGGAATGGAGTAAATGATTTCATTGTATTACACTAAATAAATTGAATGTAATAACATATTTAAAAATTCACATATTGGGTTCTAAATATTAGAGTTTTCGCCATAATGTTAATTTTTTTTATTTGTTACCGCTATTTACTATAAGGAAAGTTTAGAATAACATTTCGTAGATGTAGAGCATTTACATTTATACATTTCTTAACTTTCGAGAGAAAGTTGGACGGAACGTGAATTCTTTTTGATCTTAGGAATAAACATCTTTGCAGCACTTACAGTTTTCCGAAATCTAGCTATTCGAATGAAGACGAATACTACAATTAGTGGAACCTTCTTTATGAGAAATATTAGTAATAATATTAGTAATAATAATATTAGTAATAATATTAGTAATAAAAATCTCCTTACAGTCGGCTGGGGCCGACCAAACTATACCCTGCATATGTAGATTTATATATAAAAAGTTTACTCGAATATCCAACTTTTCTTTTATTTCCACTTTTCGAGAAACAATTTTTGCATATACTACTAATTTACACCCGAAATATGGTTGACTTTGACGAAGTAAAAGGATTTTAAGATAATTCCGAGGCTTAGTATGGGAGCTATATAAAAAGTGGGCGTGGCTTACCACTTTCTAGTAAATCCAATTAATTTTTCAACGTTAATCCACACCTTAAATTTGGTGTCCTACGTTGAATAGTTTCTAAGTTATGGTGGTTAACATTTTTGTTTAATTTCCTCAACCTTGTATGGGAGCCCCAATAAGAAGTGGGCGTGGTACGCTGATTATTCGCCAGATTATTTCCGACTACGATATTAATTTAAGTGTCAATTATGGTTATTGTAGACATAAGATTGCCTAAGTTACAGCTGTTTCAATTTAAAATTTGTATGGGGGCTACGATAAACACTGGGCGTGGTGCGCCCATTTTCTGTGAGCCTAGTTGCTCGTACAATACTAATCCACACCTTAAATCTCGTTATTCTAAGCTGAATAGTTTGCAAGTTATAACCGGTAACATTTCTTTTAATTTCCGCAACTTTGTATGGGAGACCCAAAAAGGAGTGGGCGTGGCACATTGATTTTCTGCCATATTATTTTTGACTACCGTGTTAATCTAAGTGTCAATTATGGTTATTCTAGACAGAAGATTGTAGAAGTTACAGAAGTTTCAATTTAAAAGAAGTACAGACACTTTGTATGGGAGCTACGCTAGAAAGTAGGCGTGGCTCACCCACTTTTGGCGAGGTTATATAGTAGTATAATATAACTCTATGTGAAAAATATTGTTGTCCCAAGTGGTATATTGTGTGAGTTATAGCAAGTTAAAGATTTTGAAAATTTCGAGGTTAGTCGCTTTGAATGCTTGGTGTGGGCGTGGTTATTGACCGATCATGCCCAATATCAATCCCCTCTGTACCCTTGGATCATAGATTACTTATGCCAAATTTCATCGAAATAGCTCAATATTTACTCAAGTTATCGTGCGAACCAGCAAGGTGACAGACAGACGGACGGACGGACGGACATCGTTAAATCGAAAATTTAATCGACACTGATCACGAATATATATCCATGTCTATATCTCCGGAGATTCCTTCAAGTGGACACAAACATCTGACCGAAATGAATATACCATGCATATTGCATTATGCAGGGTATAATAATATTAGTAATAATATTAGTAATAATAATATTAGTAAAGTAATTATCAAAACTATCGCGTATACTTTTTGTACAGAACTTAATCTAAAATATATATTATGACGTATGAGGGGATTAAATACTAATTTCAAATCTTGTGAGATGCATTTGTAAGGTGGTGTATATGTGAGGTTTAATCGTATGACGATGGTATTTCGAATCGCTCAGAAATATGTACAGCGATGTTACAGTGGCAATCAAATCAAAGCCAAGAGGGTATCTATCACTCTGATCGCCTTGACAACGCCACTGGTTCTGGTGGTAGAACCAACCATTACCTACTGAAAAAGGAAGGAAGTGCTCTTATTTATATTTGAGTTAAATTGCTGCAAAGCCTATTATTTAAAAATCACTTCACTACCACAATTACAAATATGTGTGTGTAGATTTACATATCAGTCCATTTATAAATGGTACTATTTTGAATTTCCACGGAAGCAATTAAATCACTTTTCAAATGTTGGGCAAGTAAAACATGAAATAAAAATGTTTCGGCACGCTATTATTAACACGGCCTACTAGCAACACCTTTCAACCATCCACATCATTCTCATTATAACAATATTGTTGTAATGGCAAAAACAATATTCTTTGTTGCAGAATGTTCATTGTTTGCCTTTAGCATGTATATATCGTAAATATATATTATATTGTACAGCAGGCAGCAGGCCAGGGTGAATAAATGATACTCGTCTACTTGAATAAGGTGCAAATGCAAATCACAATTATTTTGCAAACAGAAATGAATGTTGAGTGTTGAACCGCTGCATCGCTGCAGGTCGGTGAATGGCAAGAAGCGAATTTAACAACAAAATCCACACTAACAATAAGAATGGATAAAACACAAGTATTCTCAAATAAAAGTGGTGAAAATGTAATGCAATGTACAAGTGAATAGTGCATTGTTCGTTTACATACCATATACATATGTGTGGCATTCATATATGAATCATGCCTATTGCGGTCGATATAAATGAAATTCCTACATAACCAAATGAAAATCTTAGTTTCTGGTTGTTCGTAAGTTCTTCATATGTATAGGTATGTGTGTATGTATTTTATATGTTCAACGTATTTATTGTCAAATTTTTGAGCAGGTATAGGATGAAGATTGTTGCGTGCTGCCCTTTAATTTGATTTTGCTCAGCTGATAGGAGTTGTTGGTGCTGTTTTTAAAGCATTTAATGGTAATTAAGGTTTTGCAGATTTGTTGATGTGCATATGGAATAAATGACTTTTACTTGCTGAAATTAATGCAAGCTACTTTATTCCTCCTTGTTATTGTTTTCCTAAATTTTGAGTTGTCGGAGAAGTCATTACGTATTTGAGCACTACTAGCACCATCGCAATTAGTTAAAGTAGTGCAGATTTTGACAGACGATAGCTCATTTATTAAGAAATAGTGAAAATGGATAACAACTTTGGTTATATGTTAGTCCATCATTTTAGTAAAGGAAAGGACGCAAAGCAGGTCAGTAAATATTGCGTAGAGTTTGTGGAAACAACGTTTTCAAATGTGTTGGAAATATTGAGTTTAATGATCTCGTGTTCGGTAAGGTTTTGCTGTAGTCGGTGAGGACGAAATAGGGTCTTTGAATGAAGCAAACTCATATGTGATAAGCATTCTTCAAAAAGGTGATATTTATCAGTGACCTCGTCATTTAAATTATTCATTAGTTTAAAGAAGTCTGCCTCCAGCAGCTTGAATGTGAAATGTTGCGTTATCCTCCTTGCTCACTGTACCTTGAATTAGCGGATTGTCATTTACTTGGTTCTTTGCGAAAGGATTGGAATTTAATGAGGCCATAAAATCTCATCGGTGCTTCCCGAAACGTAGAAAAGGGTCATAACTTAATTGTTGTCCAAATGGACATATCATTGTTTAAGCTCTGTCGTACACATTAAGGAACGAGTTAGAGCAATCATCATAATAACGCGTCATGACTTTTCCGGCAATAAGATTATAAGCTGTACAGAGTGGTTATGGTCTATTAAAATTATAATTATATTTACATATTTAATATCAATATAGTGCAGGCTGTATTCGCGAATACCCATTAAAGCAGCTATTGCGACAGCTTAATATTTAGCATTGTAGTTTCTATAATGGCGACAGTTGACAAAAAAAAGGTTCTATTTGTGCGACTTTTATACCATGAGTCTCTATGGAGAATTATGGTGTCTTATTTTGTCAGTTTATTAGTGTCTGTTGTGTTTGCAGTGCATGATCTAAATATGGGAAAAGTTCAAAATATTATTAATTAGAGATTCTAAAAAAATTAAAAGCGGAGATTTCATCAAATCAATTTGCGTCAGTTACAAGTTGCATAAATCTTCTGTTTACCGCATTCAATTCATGAAAATGCTCTTAAAAATTTCATACACTCGCCTGAAAATGGACCAGGCAAACGTTGCACGCGATTTAGCCGTTATTTAAAAAAAACAAATGTTTTAAAAAATAACTTATAATCTCCAACTTTTTTAAAAATATTTAAAATGTGAATTTATAACAAATATATGAATAAAAAGGTTTCTGTTCGTAATAATTACTTACAATTTCTCCAATTAAATTTTGGATTCGGTTATCGCAAAAATTCAGTTTCCGCAACAGCTCTGGTTTTTAATCACTCGCGAATACCGAGTGTGCACTGTATTTGAGCATTTTCTGTAAATATTTTGTATTTATTTACTTGCTTTATTGTGTATATAGGGATTATAGGGTATCAAGTGATTTTAAATATCACATGATATATTTAGATACTAGTTCAGAAATTTCTTATTACCTAATTTCTTCTTTTACCTTCCTCTACTGATAATTACTATATCGATTTTCTGTTCAATTAATTAACTCCTTCCTTTTCACATGTTTTTTTTTGTTGTTTTTTTGTTTTGATTTAAACAATTTATCAGCTTTTGGAACATGGATAAGTCGACCACAATTAGTCTCGTAACATAAACAATTAGTATAAAGCACTTAATATCGCTTGTACGTGATTAGTTTCTAATCTAGGAGAATTTGCACACAAATTAATGTGCATTTTATTTGTACAAAAAGAGGTAACTGATTACATTCTACTTCTCATTGCTTGAAAATTAAACATATTGATAAGTTAGTATTTAATAGTGTATTTAATAGGCGTATATTTAGATGCCATCTCAACAAGACCGGCGTGACTAACACATCCACGCACCTTTTTGAAATAAAGGACTTTTCTTTCGACTGATATCCACCTATCGACAAGCAATTGACAATTCCTCTGCTAGTAAGAAGTTTAGCATGAAGTGATGTCACAAGGTTTTCTGCCATTCAGAAACCGATAATATATTAAACTAATACTTTCATAGTTTTTTATTGTAGGTATTTATGGTGTGTTCAATTAAATTTTACGTAATTCATTTTTTAAACATTAATAAAAAGTAAATATACTGTTACGTTTTTATATTGTAAACATTTACAATACTACAATACAATACAATACAATACAATACATTTACATTCGCAATACTTATTTTTAATCAACGGTTTACAATCACTCTTAAATGTACTTGCTATTATGCGCTATTGTCTCGATGAATTTCGGAATTGAATTGAATCATCTGTCAACAAACTTGCCATATTTACACTCTGTGGCGACACTCTTGAATCTTCCTTTATCGTAATCGAGTTTCTCCTTTGTCTTTCTTGTTGTCTTGTTCTAGTTATCGCCTATTCCTTTTTGTTAACATTCGTTGCGATGCTATTCACAATTAGTGATGAATAACCATCGATACTCGTTACAATACATTTAAAAAAATTGTCGCCCTTTTGGGGATTTCAACTAGGGCCTTTACGATGCAGGTTAAGCGCTTGGCTACTGCGCTATGAGCACAGGCGTTGGCTAAACAGCAATTTTTGTCGATCAATTTTATACAATGGATAGATAATATTGATATCAGCGAAAAGGTGATAAGAAGTCACACGTCATGTACAAATATGCGCATATTTTTCTCTATACAGTACTTTCGTTGACATTGTTAGTAAGATCAAATGCGTTTTTGTTTGCTTTTACTATTTTTTTTTTCCCTTCAGTGAACATAAGTACACTCCAATAGAAAAATAAATGCTTTGCGATGTAAAATAAAAATATCTTATAATCATAATAAATTTAAATAATATGAAGTTCATAAATTATATTATTATTAAGAACAGACAAATATAAATATATCATGAAAAATACATAATATTAATGAGCATAAAGATAATATCGTATATGATAGAAGAGAAAGACTGATGAGGATGGACTGATACAGCCCACAATGATGTTACTTCAAGAAACAAAAATGAGTAATACGCTCATCAACATCATACTGTTACTACACGAGAATGCAAAACAATGGGAAATACTAAATGCCTGAATGAAGCTACATATTAATATCCACATATGGGTCATTCTTTTTTAAATCACACAACTTTCATGATTTGATGTCTCAGATTCGGCCGAAAATTATAAAAAAAAAAAAAAATTTACGTAAAATAAGTTGTATGGAGATTTCTCTCGCAAAAAATTTTTAACGGAATTCCCTTAGGTCAAAGTTTTGAAAAATGACAAACTTTTGTCAATTTCTGAGTTACTTAAATCGCAATATCTTTTTCTTGATTTATATCTACATTGTTAAAATCCGAAAAATTTAAGTCCTTCGCCAACTCTTAATTGTTTCCAAAAACTTGTAACGAATATTGGTAGATTTAAACCCCATAACCGCCTCCAGCTTACCAATGCTTAGTGTATATCCTTCCAATGATTATCATAATAAATCATGCCTAATAAAATACAAATAAATATAAATCATTCCCAGTAAGAATAAACATATTAAGATAATCAGAAATAAGAAGCACCACAACAATAATACCATAGCATCGGTTTGTACGCATATGCTTATGATTTGTGATTAACCTTTTTTGATAGATACAAAGTTACACATAAAAACACATATTAGCCCAGTGAAAGTAAGCATAACTATTAGAACATAGCCAATGGGCATAGATGAAGTAAATTGTGGATGTAGTGTTCGCATCTCTTTGCAATGGTAGCATAAACTAGCCAATAAAGACAATGATGATGATAATGATGATGATGATGGTGAAAAAACGTTTTGAAAAATGAGACCTATAAGTGAGATGCTTCATAAATAAATAAAAATAAATAAGTAGCACTTATAAGCCCCGAAGGGCACTTTGGCCGAGCTTTTCTTCCAGTACAGTTGTGCGTGTTAAATTTTAGACGGTATAAGAAGGAACCTCTTATTTAAGCCGGTTCCGAATGGCAGAATCCTTGTGATATTACTTCTTCTGAGCTTTGTCACAGAACTCCTTTAGAAGCAAATTGTTACTACCGGAATAATTGCCAGTTGCTTGCTGACAGGTGGGCGCCATTCGAAAGAATATTATTTTTGAATTAAATTTATGCTTCAGGCGGGGATTGAACCCACGACCTACAGATCAGAAGGTCAATGCACTAACTATTATAATAAACTAATCAAAAAATAAAATTTCGAAAATATACCATATCCATTTGTATTACATATACTCGTAGCTCATATAGCTTATATGTATGTATGTTAATTATTAAAGTTAACCCATAACAAAATAATTTTGAACAAATTTTGTTATATCAAATTAACAACATAATCCGTGTATATCAAAGACATATATTGGGTATTCATAAGGTGTCATAACATATCATAAGTTTATACAATAGTGTAAAAAGCTTTGTTGTTGGTCTCTATACAAAAGCGACTTAACACAATAGAACTTTGTACGGTGGCGGTCCCAGAACTACCCGACCTGCCATATAGATGGCGGCAGTAGTTTGAAAAAAATTACTTTGGGGAAAAGTGGCAACCTTATAAAAGATATGTTTCAAGGCACCACGTTGTTTAATATTTTTTTTTTGGAGCCATCGAAAGTTAACGCCCTCAGTGAATTTGTAAAGATGGAAAAAAATGGTCACCGTTATGTAATTCAATACTATCGTTTGAAAGGTCTCAGTCCAACGAATATTAAACTCTGGGGGAGTCTGCTCCTTCGTTTACGACCATAAAATATTGGGCGACAGAGTTCGAGCTGCCGCCCGAACACCGTAGTGGTCGATCAATTGAGGTGGCCACAATTGATTTCAAAAAGTGTTACACATCGTATATTGACCGAAAATTTGGAGATGAAAAAGCTGCGTGCAAGATGGGTGCCGCCTTCGCTCACAATAGAGCAAAAAACAACGTCGTGAAGATGTTTCTGTAGAGTGCTTGGCGATGTTTCACAGTAGTAAAGTCGGGTTTTTGCATCGATTCGTAACCATGGATGAGACATGGGTCCACCAGTTCACACCTGAGCAAAAGAGCAGTCCAAACAGTGGACTGAAAGGGAAAAATCGTGTCCAAAAAAGGCGAAAACAATTCCATCTGCATGCAAGAAAGTGGAATAATTTTTATTGAATATTTTCAAAAAGGAAAAACATCAATGGCGAGTATTATGCTAATTTCTTGCAGCATTTAAGTGATGAAATTAAAGAAAAAAGGCCACATTTGGTGAAAAAGAAAGTGTTGTTTCAGCAAAACATTGCACCAGTTCACACATCCTCTATTGCGATGGCCAAAATCAATGAGTTAAAGCTCGAATTGCTTCAGCACGCACCTAATTCGCCAGATTTAGCTCCCTCGGATTATTTTCTATTTCAAAATTTGAAAAAATGGCTTGGTGGTAGAAGATTTGCAAACAATGAAGAGGTGGAGTCTTTGGTAGTTCATGCTATAAAAAGGTTATCGAAGCTATAGAATATCGCTGGGGAAAGTGTATAGAGCTAAAAGGAGATTATGTTGAGAAATAAAGAAAAATTTTCCCAAATTTGATGCTTTCTTTGTTAGGACGGGTAGTTCTGGGACCACCCTTGTAACTATGTTTTTTGGTGTTGTAAATCATCAGCTAGTTCTCTTTACTCCTTATTCATCGTCGCTTGAAAATTACTTTATATGTATATATAAAACGGTCTAAAAATAAAAAATCTCCTTACAGTCGGCTGGGGCCGACCAAACTATACCCTGCATATGTAGATTTTTATATAAAAAGTTTACTCGAATATCCAACTTTTCTTTTATTTCCACTTTTCGAGAAACAATTTTTGCATATACTACTAATTTACACCCGAAATATGGTTGACTTTGACGAAGTAAAAGGATTTTAAGATAATTCCGAGGCTTAGTATGGGAGCTATATAAAAAGTGGGCGTGGCTTACCACTTTCTAGTAAATCCAATTAATTTTTCAATGTTAATCCACACCTTAAATTTGGTGTCCTACGTTGAATAGTTTCTAAGTTATGGTGGTTAACATTTTTGTTTAATTTCCTCAACTTTGTATGGGAGCCCCAATAAGAAGTGGGCGTGGTACGCTGATTTTTCGCCAGATTATTTCCGACAACGATATTAATTTAAGTGGCAATTATGGTTATTGTAGACATAAGATTGCCTAAGTTACAGCTGTTTCAATTTAAAATTTGTATGGGGGCTACGATAAACACTGGGCGTGGTGCGCCCATTCTCTGTGAGCCTAGTTGCTCGTACAATACTAATCCATACCCTAAGTCTCGTTGTCCTAGGCTAAATGGTTTGTAAGCTATGGAGCTTAAAATTTTAGTTTAATTCACTCGACTTTGTATGGGAGACCCATGAAGGAGTGGGCGTGATACACTGATTTTCTGCCAGATTTTTGCCGACTACGATATTAATTTAAGTGTCAATTATGGTTATTCTAGACAGAAGATTGCCGAAGTTACAGCTGTTTCAATTTAAAATTTGTATGGGGGCTACGATAAACACTGGGCGTGGTGCGCCCATTTTCTGTGAGCCTAGTTGCTCGTACAATACTAATCCACACCTTAAATCTCGTTATTCTACGCTGAATAGTTTGCAAGTTATAACCGGTAACATTTTTTTTAATTTCCGCAACTTTGTATGGGAGACCCAAAAAGGAGTGGGCGTGGCACATGGATTTTCTGCCATATTATTTCCGACTATCGTGTTAATCTAAGTGTCAATTATGGTTATTCTAGACAGAAGATTGTAGAAGTTACAGCAGTTTCAATTTAAAAGAAGTACAGACACTTTGTATGGGAGCTACGCTAGAAAGTAGGCGTGGCTCACCCACTTTTGGCGAGGTTATATAGTAGTATAATATAACTCTATGTACAAAATATTGTTGTCCCAAGTGGTATATTATGTGAGTTATAGCAAGTTAAAGATTTTGAAAATTTCGAGGTTAGTCGCTTTGAATGCTTGGTGTGGGCGTGGTTATTGACCGATCATGCCCAATATCAATCCCCTCCGTACCCTTGGATCATAGATTACTTATGCCAAATTTCATCGAAATAGCTCAATATTTACTCAAGTTATCGTGCGAACCAGCCAGGTGACAGACAGACGGACGGACGGACGGACGGACGGACGGACGGACGGACGGACGGACGGACATCGTTAAATCGAAAATTTAATCGACGCTGATCATGAATATATATCCATGTCTATATCTCCGGAGATTCCTTCAAGTGGACACAAACATCTGACCGAAATGAATATACCATGCATATTGCATTATGCAGGGTATAAAAATTATAAACACATATCGTTGGGAGATGAAATATTGATCGATATGAAAATTGCATTTACTGATCCCAGCGGTATTACAATACCGCGATACGAAATTGATAACCCTGCCTTTAGCTAATTTACGTTACAAATTTTCTGTGAGATAAAATGGCGGTAAAATTTCTATATCTCGAGATCAATAATGAGAAAGATAAAAAATACAGTCGTTGTTTTCCTTTTTGAATTTTGAATTTAAAGTTCAGTTAAAATCGATACGCACTTGTGATGGGCAAATATGAAGATGAAAATCAACTGACTAAATATTGAAATATCGCATATGTACACTTATGACGGCGATATATGAGGTGATCATATGTTTGATATTTTTGTCCAACTTAAAGTTATGACATATGGCTTATCACATAATATGCTATATATCACATAATCGATTTTACTTGAAATATTGAACGGACATGGCATACATACATAATAATTTACATTTTTGAAATATATTTTCGATAATAACAACAACAACCGATTTGTAGCTACTTTCAAAAAGCCAGATAAAATCCGATTGTCATATATTATACGTATTGAATGTCTAAATCAGCTTGAATTCGGTTTAGCGTCATACAACATGTATCTACATATGTATGTATTCATTATAAATGAAATGTATGAAATTGAATTTGAATATTCATCTAATATGCATGTAGTTTACGTACATATAACGATGAAACTGCTATGTAAGTGCGACACGCACACATATACTCTCCACACATATACTGCAGGGACTCCAATGTACATGTAGGTACATGCAGTAACATATGTACGTTTCCGGTGCCAATCAATTGTATTCATTTCGTGCTGTGATATAAAATTCGATTTTAGTTTCCTATTGCATAGAGCTATAGCTATATAAGTAGATATTTATTTATTGGAAATAGGAAATTGTTGGAAATTTCCAAAAATTTTTAATGAAACACAACAACTGATGGTTACATATCCTATGAGCAGTATGATCTGTGTATAAATGGATGTGAAGTTATGCGTATTGCTTTCAATATTTCAGCACTTTTTAATGATGGTCGATTAGAATGCGCTAAAATATTACGATATTGATGAAATGAAGCCATGACCGAAAATTACGCTAATGCTATATCAGCTTTCCTATTAGCTTTTGTTCAAAGTTGCTCAAAGATATCTTTGTACAGATAGCGAATATCAACAGCCGGTCAACGGCAAAGAATTCCCACAAGCATTCTTAGACAATCCGTCACTATTGACAGCATTTTTCAAGTAGTAAAGCACTTGATTTATCTTGTAACCAGCATTAACATCAGTAATGATGTCAGTATGCAGATAATATGAAGGATAGCTTTTGTTAATAGGAATTACTTTGAACTATACAAACTAATGGGAATAAAAAGGTGCTTCTGCACTTTCGACTACCGATGATAGTTATGGACGGAAAACCTTCTATAGGAACTTTGAAAAATATTTGTGGGCGACAAACACTGATTATGTTATAACCATGAGTTGTATGAGCTACATACCGAATTTGATAGACTTAAGCACATTAACCCTTTATCGCTTTTTGTAACAGATCGGTTTGTTACTCACAAATACCTACTTTAGTTTAAAACATCACTAAATAGCAATGCGACAGAGCCGTCACATATCGTTATATATTTTTGTTGTCGTACTTATTCTAAAAAGCGTTGTTATCAGCTAATAAAAAGTTTTTAATTGACGATTTTGCTCATCGTGTGAAGACGCAATCGTGCTAGATTTGAAAAAAAAAGATAAATACCATTTTAAAGTGGAAGTGCATGAAGGGTGGAGTAGCTCTATGCTATAACAAGCAAAACTATTGCTTCAAGCAATTCCATACTTCATAAGCAACTTTACTTTAGGATAATTTCTGTTTATAGATAAAATAATACCAAACCAGCAAACATGTGTTTTTTTTTATTTGCCTCAAGCTATCAAAAGCAGTAGTTACTTTACTTTTCTAAGAAGTTGAATGGTAAAGGGTTAATGGCTGTTTTGCCGACAAAAGTTAACGAGAGCATTTGCTGCATGTTACAGTTTATGATAACAAATGCACTGCTAACTTATATCGGTTCCATAACGCCTGTTAGCATTATCGATAATCGTGTATCCGTATAACCGTATCGATATCATTAAAAATTCAACAAAAACTGGATTAAAAAAAAACCATTTTCAGCGTAATTTGGGGCGTTTTAAACATAATAAAACCGATTTCTTACCCGTTTTATACCTATGGATGACACTTGGATCTACCACCATGATCCCAAATTGAAACAAGTACAATTACAGTTGACTAAAGCTGGCTGTTCAGCTCCAAAGCAGGTGAATAGCACACGATCCACAAAAAAGGTTATGGCATCAGTTTTTTGGGATGCAAAACGGATTGTGTTGATTGATTATCCTGAAAAAGGTAAAACAATTAACTCCGAATATTATTGCATGGCATGCCATGGCTTGCTGAATTTACGTCAGATTTTTTCCGACTACAATATTAATCTAAGTGTCGAACATGGTTGCTTCAGAAAGAAGATTTTCCAACTTATAGCGATTAAAATTTAAAAGATATTCAGGCAATTTGTATGGGAGCTACTACGAAATGTAGACGTAATTCGCCAATTTCTGGCAAGATTATGAATTAATTATGTATATTGTTGTCCTAGATGGCATATTAAAAAAGTTATTGCGAGTTAAACATTTTGAATATTCCGAGGTTAGTCAGTTTGGTTGCTCCGTGTGGGTGTGGCATGCCATATTGCGTCAAAAGAGATCAATGTTTGCACAAGTTACAAGACGAACAGACGGACGTTCTGACGTCGTTAAAGTAATTTTGGACAGCATTAGAAAGGACCTACTTGTTTTATACGGTTCTGAACGGCAGAACTCTTGTGACATCACTTTTTCTGAGCTTTGTCACAGAGTTCTTTTGGAAGCTTTTCCATGGCAGATTGTTACTGCCGGAAGAATTGCCAATTTCTTGTCGACAGGTGGGTACCGTTCGAAATAAAAATCTTTTCGATATTCAATTTGTTTATGTTTCAGCCGGGGACTTAACCTCCGACCTACAGATCAGAAGACCGGGGCATTAACCACTGAGCTATTGCATCCGACATAGCTTATTATGTAGTATTCACAATTTTCTCTTTCGTCTACTTAAATTTTGAATTGTGTTTTCGATGTAATTTACCTTGCATTTACTAACAACAAATATTTTTGGTTGCGCACAAAGTGTATTTCATATGAAAAAATACTTACTGCTGTAATGAGAGGGAGAAGAAAGTTATTGAAATAATGTGCAAATAGAAGATGAGTATTAAGCATTTAAATTGGTTTACCACATTGCAACCATTGATGATGCTAATGTTTTTTGATGATGATAACGGCTTATAAGAGTGTGAGACTATGGGGGGCTGTGTTCACAAAACTTTCTACATTATGTTCAACACAATTGCATTTCCCCGTGAACTATGCGGTTTTATTTAAACACGAAGCACATAATCATAAGAAAATTGCAAGTTATTACAATACCAATACCACCAAAACCGCCATCTTCATATGTATGCATGTTAAGTATATTCTCACAAGCCTATAAAATGAAAAGCAGTAAAAGTTCGCTGTCTTTATAGTAGATTTCAGGTAGTTTTTTTGTGCCATTAACATGTTGCACATACATATTATGTTGTTGTATTGTGCTTGTAATACTGTGCATTTCTTGATCGATCGAATATTAGCTTGTACGAATACGAATGCTGTTAATGAAAGTATGTAATAAGCCTACTTTATTCCTCAAAGTTGTCAATTGTGTTGTTGTTGTTGTTGTTGTTGTTGTGAAGGTAACATGCACAGCCGAAATGTGGCCGACGGTGGCGATAATATAACACTTTATGAGGAGTAATTAGAGTAGATGTTTACGAGCACAAATGCATTTTATAATTGTACTTATACTCCATGTTTTATATTATTTTTGCAACGTAAAAGTGAAAAATTAGTATTATAGTAATGTAAGTACTAATATTATCGTACTTGTTGTACGTAATGTTCACAAGCAATACAAAACATAGAAATGTAGGTGGTGGATTCAATCCCCGGCTGAGCACAATTTTAATTGGTCCTTCAGGATCGTCCACGATAACAATTATTATTCGGTTGCGTGCAACTTCTGCAAACGACGTACTTGGATTCACCCCTTGCGTTTTTTGCCTCTTCGCTGCATGTTTGACCTTCTCGGTCGATCTCTGCCGCTTGCTAGCTGCCTTTGATGCTGCGTTCAGTTGTTCGATGGAGAAGTCCGACATCACCTTGTTTGTCCAGTCGATTGACTCCTTCAGGTCTGTTGTTAGTTCCTCCTCAGTCGGTGGATCAATGTGGACCCTTATCAGTAGTCTGCAGGCAGTACGCCTTTCCGTATAACCTGCTTTCGCTGAGTCTATAATTTTTAAAACGGGCCATGACCGAGCACGAGCACTGTTCACCGCAGCCTCCTTGGTCTTGCCATCCCCATCAGACTTATTGTAGTGGCAAGTCGCTGACTAGTAACACTGCTGGTTCCGGGTGCCTTGGAAAATGCCGTGGTACCTACGATACGCATTTTTAGTGTTTTACTGCTTCAACCAGCTTCGTTGATTTTAGCAGAGGCACGCTTTGGACTCGGCTTAGCCGTTGCCCTAATTGTGGAGCATACTGCTCCTTCCGGCTTTTTCAAAGAAAATCCAGGCTCCTTATTATTTATTTTATTTTTATTCTCCAGTTGTTCCCACGAGTGTCGGAGAAGGGGATGTATGCCTACGCTTAACTCCGGTTACTTATATCACGCTAGCTAATACGGAGGGCGCCAGGTATCCGTAAACTCCGTTAACGACTGATCTATATTTTATACTGGGTCTCCAGCCAGGTTGATTCTCGGCACGGAACGTATGACACCTTAATCCAGCCCAGGGGAAGAGGAAGAGAGGTGGGAGCTAGGATAGGGCAAGGGAGGGAGTAGATACCTCTAACCTATGGAAGGCTTGGTGACTCGAACGAACATTCGAGCCCCCAAAACCATCCTTAGCTGACCGCCTTGGCAGCCATAACCAGTCAGCACCCACGTGGAGTGTTTGGAAGGGAATTCTATGCTGAATAATTTATAAGTTCTGGGGGTTTAAAATTTTGTTTAATTTTGGATAGGAGCCACATATAGAAGTGGGCGTGCCTTCTGATTTTACGCCAGCTGATTTACAACTATAATGTTAATCCAAGTATCAATTATGGTTGCTCTAGACAAAAAACAACCAAAGTTAAAGCGCTTTAAATCTAATCAAATTCCATGCTTCTTATACTTGATGCTATACTTACTAGACTATCCTATACTATACTTTGTATGGGAGAAGTGGGTGTGGCATGGTTTCATGGTAGATTATTGCCGACTACAATAATAATCTAAGTGCCAATTATGGTTGCCCTAGCCAAAAAATTGACGAAATTACAGCGGTTTAAATTTAAAAGAATTCGGTCATTTTGTATAGGGACCTTCTATAAACAGTGGGCGTGGCTTGCCCATTTCTTGTAGATCTGGTTATATGGTTGTTCTACGCAGAACAACCATATTTGTTATAGGACTTAAAATTTGTGTTTAAATTTCTCAATTTTATGTGGGAGCCACATAAATAAGTAGGCATGATTTCTGATTTTATGCCTGCTTATTTCCGACTATAATCTTAATCTAATTTTTAAATATGGTTCTCTTGGAAAGATGATTGACAAAGTTGAAGGAGTTTAAATTTTTAAAATATTCACGTTCTTAGTAGGCGTGGCTCACGCATTTCTGATGAGATTATGTAGCAGTATAATATAATTCTACGTGCCAAACATTGTTGTACCATATAGTATATTAAGTGAGTTATAGCAAGTTAAATATTTTGGAAATTCTGAGATTAGTCGCTTTGAATATCTCAATATCCCCTCCGTACCCTTCTATCATGGGTTACTTATGTTCTTATTAGCTCAAGTTATCGTGCGAACCAGCCGGCTGAAGCAAAATTTTAATATCGAAAATATTTTTATTTCGAAGAGTACCCACCTGTCGGCAAGCAATTAGCAATTCTTCCGGCAGTACCAATTTGTGATGAAAAAGCTTCTAAAAGAGCTCTGTAACAAAACTTAGAGAAAGTTATATCACAATATAACTTTCACAATATAAGTATGTCCCTTCTAATGCTATCCAAAATTTAACACGCACAATAGTACTTGAAGAGAAGCTCTAACAAAGGGCCCCTTGGGACCTATAAGTGTCACATATTAATTTTTTTATAGTTCCCTGTATTTATTAGAGTTGCTACTCAAACACATATATATATGTACATAACTTTTGCTTCTGAAATTTGCACGCTTTTATGCAATCTCAATGAGATATGACAATATTCTTGTAAATAATTGTATTACTTCTTGTACAAGAAATACAATGCAATTTTAAATTTCAACTTAAATTCTTCACAGTCTTCATGTACAATATAGGTATAGGTATTATGCAAATCTTAACGACCCGCAAACACAACAAACCAGCACCACCTCATTCGTAAGGTAATCCTTTTTAATTAAACTGGAGGTACTTTTTTGTATTCTTATTCTATTATGTCGTTGTCTTCAATGTTTTGTGGTATCATTTTCTTTGAGTTTCTATGTATAAGTTTTGTCAATGTTACCACGAAAATATTGTTATCTCATATTTGAGGCAAAACACAAAATATACATAAAAACACAAATAGATGGTCCACAATATGGTTAGAGATGGAAGAGCAGCAAGATATGAGTAGCAACTTTCATTTGTCGTGGTCTCTCTCGCTCCCTGTTTGAAGTTAGTTCAGAACTCCTTTATATGTTTTATAAATATGATACATTCGTTGTATATGCAGCTGTTTCAAAAATTAATAAAAAGACACTAAACTCTTGTTTCTAAGAGTTTTGTGTTCATACCATCGAAATAAAAGTGTGCTACTTTGACACCTGACGTTAATGAGCAAGCATTTATGAAGAGAAACAGAACTAACAAATGGAGGAGTGTTATCTTTCATCGCAATAACACCGGATCACACACAACTTTCATCACCTGCCAGAAACTGGAATGTTTTGACTCATCTACCATATTCAACAGTTATGACTTCTTCCGAGTTTGATATGGACCTTATTGAGATTGTGAGCAACCCATGCAACCTTAATGTCACGACTTATCGATATTAGGGTTTGCTTCGATCAAAAGTTGCTTTCTCACATAATGGTTACATACATACATACGTGTGGCGTGAATCGATTGTGGATTGTATGTTATACGTTGGTATGTGGGTAGATCTATATGTGGATAGTTTTAGAAAAATAGTATATAAGCTGCCAGCTTACTGAAGGTAGATGCTTTTTAGTTGTGAGTCTACTTGAATAGTGAAGTATAAATACTGCGAACCCTTAGAAATAAAGTGAAAACATAAAAGCCCAAGTATAATTAATCCTGTTTTATTTTCAGCTAATCAGTGTTATAGTCAGGAAATGACACGCAACACTTAGGTTTAGGTGCGAATCTTGTGTGTTACATCCTCGAGTTTAGCTGTTAGGTATTAAGTGAGTGTTGTGGAAAAGTAGTTCACAACACACCATCACTAAATTTGGTAATTCACTTCTACCACTGACGATCTCTAAGAGCATTGTCGCTATTAATATTATACTACGAATTTTATTGCAGACTTATTGATAATTTTTCACTTTGAAAAAATAATAGAATAATATCTGACGAAAGTGTAAAATTCGATTACCTACTTCAAACTTAAAAGAAATAAACTTCCAAATTAATATCAATAATCATAAACATAAAAACAAATATAGAAAAATGCGTCATTACTTTTTCGACAACCCCATACTTGCTTCATTCGGGTCACAAGGGATATGAATATAAGTTACTTCAAGTATTCAACCATTTTATACGCAAGAGAAGGTCCGGATAAATTAATTATCCGAAAATCCTTTAAACTTTCCTCCAACTTAAGTAGCAATTTCGTGATACCAATTTTTCTTTAACATGCTATAATGTTGTCGACGAGGAGAACAATGAAAATGCAAATTTTCTTTGACAATATTTAAATAGGAAAACTTTTTTTTTTGGAATTTTCGATTAAACTCTTCTACTTTCGAACATTCGTTAGTTTGCGGGTTGGCATTCGCAGATGTGTGCGTAGCTTAAGAAGCGTCTGTTGAAATTCGATCGAGAAAAACGAGAGTATCGCAAGAGGATAGTCAGATTATTTGGAAGTAGTAGCGTTAAACTCTTTCATGGTTTTCACTAATGTATACAAACAAATATATTGCCAATTCGGTCCAGCAGAAAATGTTGTCAAAAGTTTTTATAATTCTCTATAATATGGACAAATTAGATCCCTTATAGAAACAAACAATTTATATTTAGATCTTCTGTTGTTGTTACAACTTCGATTGTACGACTGTGATTTTATTGAAAACATTTGTTTGGAGGTTTGTTTTTAAATTGTATAAAACGTATAAAGTTGAAATTTTCGGTATTTATACACACATACATACATACATATATATATATATATATATATATATATATATATATATATATATATATATATATATATATATATATATATATATATATATATATAAGTCCCAAAGGGCTCTTTGGCCGAGCTTCTCTTCCATTGCTGTTGTGGTTGTTTGTGGACCGCCAGTTCCGAACGGCAAAACCCTTGTGACATCATTTTTTCTGAGCTTTGTCACAGAATTGTTTTAGAAACTTTTTTCATGGCAACCGACAGGTTGGTACCGTTTGAAAGAAAAATCGTTTCGATATCAAATTTTTTATGCTTCGCCCGGGGATTGAACCCACGACCTATAGATCAGAAGGCCAACACACTAACCACTGAGCTACGGCATACTGACATTTACTTTTTAAAAAATAATCCCAAGTAAATGTTGACCGCTATTACGTTGTAAGTGGTCCATCCTATTTGTCCAACTTTCGACAACCCGGACGAGCGAATAATATGAGTAATACTGGTTTCCAAAGCCTCTATTGTAGCTGATTTATCCCAGAAAACCAAAGATTTCGTATAGCCCCACATAAAATCATCCAATGGTGGGATGTCACACGATCGAGATGGTCAATTTACTGGTCCAAAACGTGAAATTGGGTACTCACCAAAATTATTTCTCAATAACTCCATTGCTTCTCTCGACGTATGGGTAGTAGTGTATGGTAGTAGTACCGTCTTGCTGAAACCAATGCTTACCGAGATTACGGGCTTCAATTTCAGGCAGCAAATAATTCGCTATCATGGCACGATAGCGGTTGCCACGGTTCGTCACGGTCTTCAGCTACATTCTCAGCTACACTCGCTATATTCTGTTGAGAAAGTGCTGGACGTGGTCGAATTCGTCGAATATCTTCCAATAGTATATGCTGGTTTCAGTAAGTCGATTATGCAAACCGTAAATTGCTCTAACATTTCTCACAGAACGCTGATTTTCGTAATACAGCTGAACAATTTGAAGACGCTGTTGCGGTGTAAGTCTTATCATGATAATTTGTCAAACAATACTAAGAAAAAATAAATGGCACTTCGACACGAGGCAAGCGTGATCTGCCAAAAAAATCGTATTGAAAAACAATCCTCCAAATGAATCACCATTGTTGTTGAAATGAAATATTTAGCAACTACAATATGTATACAGGGAATGCCATTTTTTCGGTTTTACGATCAGGGACCCCGAGATTTAGATGTTCACTATTTTATACCAACTTAACTCGAAAAAATTTGCATATTCTTTGGGAAGTGCTCCTACCAAAAAATATATAACAAATAAATGGGTTTGAAATATACTTTCTTATTTAAAGAGAACATTATTTCATTAATAAAAAAAACAAAAGGCAATAGTTAAATTTATACGCATTTAATAATACTTTACTGAGTACATATATGATAAAGTATCTTATATGTGGAGAAAGTTCGGTGCAACAAAACTCAAAAAGTAATCAAATGTATTTTGTGGGTGAAAGCAGTTCACATTTTTTTTCAATAGATAATCATGTTCCACTCAAGCGACATTCGCGTGATGCTATCTGGCTGCTTTCTTAGCGTGTGGCCAATCCAACGCCACTTTCTACGCTTAATCTGGATCAGTATGGGCTCATCGCTCGTCAGACGCCATAGTGCCTCGTTTGAAATAGTGTTAGGCCAGAAAATTCTACAAATGATCCTCAAACACTTGTTAACTTTAAAAGAAAGTAATTCATTTTGCTAATCCAGAACATAAGCTTGGTTGTGCAGTTTGTAAGTTATGGCGGTTTAAAAAAATTTTTTTTTTAATTCCTCGACCTTATATGGGACCCACATAAATAATGTAGCATGCTGCTCTCATGCCACATTATTCCCGCTATATATATAATTTTTCCATAACTGTGTTACAAATGAAAGCACGAGTTGTGTCTTTGAGTGTATTGTACATATAATGAACACATGTTATAGTACAATTATTATTCTCTTATCATTCGAAGTATGGAGGAATTGATAATAGCACATTCTGTCATTCTATTCTTATACCATCTTTAAAATATTTTTTAGGTTTGCTGCTGATGTTGCTGTTGTTTTAAACAAAATGTATTAAAACTTTTCCCACTAGCATTACGCGCAAAACAAATAATCAAAAAGAATGAACTTTAAAAATAATATGTTAAAACATGAGAGCAGGATAGCAGGCGGTCCACAAATCAAAAGCCACTTCGTTTGGCCGCCTAAAAGTACTACAGTATGTAGATATGCTCCTAACATAATAATTCGATATTTTATGCATGACTCGTGGAGTAAACAAATTTTCTAATTTTCTTTGCAATTCCTCATCGTTTCTCGTTTCCTTTCTCTGTTGCTGATTCTTTTGAATGTTGTTGTTGGTAGCAGTGCATTGTAAGCATAACAAATGTGTTAAACTTTTTCCATTGGAATTAAGAATAAATAATAAAGAAAAAAACCAAGAGTAAGAAAAAAAAAAATGAAAAATAAAAAATATCATATTTTAAAACTAGCTTGTTGTTGTAATATAATGTACAACTTCACGTATTTTACCGTCGAACAGTGTACTTTTTGTGCCTTTGCGTGCTCAAATGTCTGTAACTTTGGAACCGCTGCCTTTTTATGGATGCGGTTTCCTGCAAGTAGCTGCTAAATGAAATCTATACAAAAATGACTTTACAGTCGGCCGGGCCCAGCCGAATTATACCCTTCATATAGGATGCATATACCATCTTTTTCTTCCATTTCCACTACTAAGCTACATTAAGAAGCCGGCGTTGCTCACAAATTTTTTTGAGAAATAATTTCTGACACTATTATTATTCTACACCTGCACTATGGTTGACCTAGGCGAAGTAAGTTAGAGGTGATTTAAAGTTTAAGATAATTCCGAGGCTGTCCTACGCTGAATAGCTCGTAAGTTATAGGGGTTTATGTTCTTTTTTAATTTTCGCAACTTTGTATGATTACATGCCCACTTCTTAATGGGATAAGAATTGGGCATGTAATGTCACATTATTTCAGAAAACTGCCGAAGTTATAGCGGTTTCAATTTAAAAGAATTTGGTAATTTTGTATGGGGAATGCTATAAACAATGGATGCGGCTCATCTATTTCTTACAGATCTAGTGATCCTTAACATACAAATTCTGAACTTAAATATGTTTATTCTGCGTGAATAGTTTGTAAGTTATGGAGCATACAATTTTTTGTTTACTTTCCTCGACTTTGTGTGGAAGCCACAAAAGAAGTGGACGTGGCTTGCCGATTTTATGCCTGATTATAACCGACTACAATGTTAATCTTATTGTCAAATATGGTTCTCTTACACAGATGATTGACGAAGTTGCAGCGGTTTAAATTTAAAAGCAATTCAGCCACTTTGTATGGAACAACCTTACCGGAACCGGGCGAGCCGCCTCTAGGTTGTTTGAGTAGTATAATATAACTCTACGTGCCAAATATTGTTGTCCCAGATGATATATTAAGTGAGTTATAACAAGTTAAAGATTTTGAAAATTCCAGGGCTAGTCGCTTTGAATGCTTGGTGTGGGCGTGGCAGCTGACGGATCATGTCCATTTTCAATCCTCTCCGTACCTTTGGATCATAAATTAAAAAAATCAAAATCTTAGATCATCGATAATATCCTAGTAGCAGAATAATGAAGGCATACATTCTATAATGCCGTTTTAAAGCGTTCTACAATAAGTAGAAGCGCTTAAAACAGGCCTTCTATGAAAACGGAAAGCAAAAGGAGAGAGTTCTTTTTTAATCATTTCGATACTATATAACCATCGCTTTGGTTGTTGCTTACTTATCGGTTGTTCTCGTGTGTAGTTCGTTAAAAAAAAAAAAAAAAAAATATGTGACACTTAAAGCCTCGAAGGGCTCATTGGCCGAGCTTCTCTTCAATTACTGTTGTGCGTGTTAAATTTTGGACAGTATTAGAAGCGACCTATTTATTTTAGCCGGTTCCGAACGGCAGAACCCTTGCGACATCACTTTTTCTGAACTTTGTCACAGAGTTTTTTTAGAAGCTTTTTCATGGCAAGTTGTTACTGTCGGAAGAATTGCCAATTGCTTGCCGACAGGTGGGTACCGTTCGAAAGAAAAATCTTTTCGATATTAAATTTGTTATGCATGAGCCGGGGATTGACCCACGACCTACAGATCAGAAGGCGAACACACTAACCACTGAGCCACGGCACGTTTAAGTATAACATAATTCTTTTTGTTATACTTTTTTGTAGTTCGTCAATAGACTAATGGAGCTTGTCGTCGATGGTTGAGCATTGTGAAATGCGTATATGGGATTTATTAAGGAGAGAAATTTGACCATTTTGGTAAATGTCTTAATATGATTTTTTAATGCGCAAATATAATATTCTTCATTCTTTTACATATTTCAAAATTATATTCTTCCAAAGAAATTCAATGAAGAACAGAAATGATCAATAAATATTTATTTATCATAATACCATTTCATCACTTTTTAAAGGCATTCAAGATACTCAGAATGGCTGTACGTACAAGATCATCACATGTACGTTTATATGTATGAGTATGCGTAAAGATGAATATACATTTTGTAATATTTTAATAAAAAGAAGAAGAAAAAAAATGAATTCAGCATGCAAATTTCATATGCGTGCTTTGCATTTATCTATTTGCTTGCTTAACTGCTTTGCTGTATGGTATGTGTGTGTCACCTTACTGCTTTTAACCACCACAACGTGAAAATATGTATATAAAACAATTGCAAAAGAAGATTTTCGAGGGATTTTAACTTTTAGAACTAATTTGTTACGTGTAAATATATTTGTGAAAATTGTCATTATCATTATTATTGTTATTATTATTCTCTCAACGTCGTAATGGGAATTTATGTTTTTAACAGTACATATATGTACGTAGTTGTAGGCATAATATGATTTTATCATAGAATTTTTAATACCAGAGTAGTCCTACTTAGGCTTTTAAGCTCTTCGCTGATTACAATATTAGAGTCACATAACAGAGTTGCAGTATACAGAGTTGTTGAAGAGAGCAATGCCATGGCCAGGAGAGCAAATGCTGTAAATTAACATAGCAAATTATATTGAAATAAGATCACACACATTTATATTTGAATTAGTAAATATATATATATATTTTTTCATTTTAATAGTTATTTATGGAATCTTCTCCTTAACTGGTAAACTAACAATAAGTAATAGAATCTTACATACTAAATTCGTCAATAATTTATGTTTCTTTCCGTTGTTTAAAACACAACAGTGTGGAAAGGTATGTTCACCTCAGGTTCAACGTATGGGTCTTTCGTTGGTGCCCCAGGAATAGCAGCAAACGCCTAGATGATGACTTTGGGTGGTTATGAAGTTTGAGAGAGTAACTTCTGCAGAAGTTTGTGATTTCTTCCGAGATAGGGGGCTATTTAACTCTCTGTAGATGTTTTCATTCCTTATATACCAGGGTGCTTTTACAATCATTCTCAGACACTTGGATTGTGTTCGCTGGAGTTTTTCAATATTAGAAGGAGATGCTGTGTCCTATAACTGGATACCATAAGTGCTGTGCATAATTGGTTTCAATATTGCTTTGTAGAGGAGAACTTTGTATTCAAGGTTTAACTTGGAGTTTTTATTTAAAAGCCACCATAAATTATATATCTTGAGCTTAATTTGAGTTTTCTTGGCGTCTATGTGCTTGCACCATGTGAGTCTTCTATCGAGATGAATACCCAAATCTTTTGTGGAACAGCATTGAGGAACATTTTGGTTATAAATTTTCAGTGGAGGACATGTTTCGAACCTTATTGAAAAGGTTACATGTACGCATTTGCATTCGTTTACTAGTATATGCCATTTATATAGCCAGGTTTCTAGAGAATCGACAGAATCTATGGAGTTAAATGGTGAACAGAGTATGGTCGTTTCGTCGGCGAAAATTGATGTAAATGTGCGGGAGTTAGCGGGCATATCTGCTGTGTACAATAAGTACAGTAGAGGTCCCAATACACTGTTTTGTGGAACTCCAGCGTGAATTTCCGATGAGTTTGTTATATAATCTTTGTGATTTACGTGAAATTTCCTTTTCGTTACATAGCTGCTGAGCAATGACGAAACATTTGCGGGTACTAAAAGTTTGAGTTTATGTATAAGAATAGAATGATGAAATATGTGGAATAGAATTTTTTATGAAGAATTTTTACTATTATTCAATATATATTGAAAGAATAGACAGCCACGGATGACAATTGTTGTTGCGTGACTGAACATATATACGATCTAATTTACGTATGTGTTTTTGACATCAGAATTAGCACGAAAATGGCTTTAGCGATCTTTGGGTTTGGATGATGGCACCACGATTTTCGTAATCAAATTTTATTATTTGAAGGCGTTGTTGTTAATCTTTGCATGATGAAATTGCAAACCTTATTGAGTATATATGACTTTTGGGTTATCAGATTTGATAACTGTTATACCGTTTTATCCCTATCGGACACTGCTTTAATCTAAAAAAACCCTTTAGTTATGCATACGCATATAGCTTAAATTATGATGACACTATAAACAACACTTTAATGCTGAAAATTGTATTTGTAAATAATGTAAAATAATTAAATACATTGTAGTTGCAACTAAATTTGACTACACATCAAATTTGCAGTCTCAATTGTTTAAATCATTCAAATGGAAATTTAAATTGCTTTAATAAATTTTTAATTTTAATTAAATTTTAAATATACCTATATGTATATGGGAATAATATGAATAGAAATCAAATTCTTCAAGTATATTTTTCACATTATTGTTATTTAAATTATTATGCTATATGTTATATGGGCATTTCCATTGTAACCAACGCGACACGCGTATGACTTTAAGGCTAGTCTTCTCGAAAGTTTATATAATTAGCGTAAATAATTTTATTAATTTACTTCTGTCTTAGAAGAAGTGCTAATTGTATGGTCCTCCAACATTGTCGTTCAAGTAACTAATTAAGAAAAACAATCATAAAATGGTCGTAACTCACACGACAAAAAAGTGTGTTTTGGAAGCAAAGTTAGACTGTAAAAATTCTGCGAATTGATGAGAGAAGAGTGAAGTTTCATAATAAAACCAGCTTACCGATGAATTTTGCTTATTTCAAAATACAGGCGGATTTTTCAAGAGCCTTTCATGTCCTTCCGAAACTTCCGTCATAATCATTAACCTTTTGTTTCAGTGGTAATAACGTCCTTTCTATTTGACGATGGACGCTGAATTCATCGCGTAGAATTCTTTATTATATTCCCGAACCTATTCCTATTACTCCTATTATCCTATTACCTATTATGAGCTCAGGGTAATTGATTCAATTCGATTGCATTATTTTGCTGTAATTGTCTCTTTCGAAGCATTATCCATCGTTTCGCACTATTGCAGTCTGTGTCACTGCAATAGTGCGGAAGTGTTCTTTAGACTTTCCATCATCTTTGCCTAGATTAGATCTCTATCGCTTCATTCTTTACTTAACTTTATATTCTTATTCCCCTCTTTTTCATCTATTTATATAAAATATTAAAACAGTAAATTTGGTGACTTAGTTTTTTTTTATGTTCCAAAATGCCCTTATCGTAACTCACGCGACAAATTTCTACAGCAAATAATATTGAAAAATATATATTTAGTTATAAATTGTTTTAATATCGTTTTTAGATGTACATATATGTATTTCATTCTTTAGTCGCAGAAGATCTTTTAATTTTAGTATTTTTGGTCCTGATACTAGTCAAAAATGGAAACATGGATAAATGTTTAGAAAACAAGAAATTTATCACAGTAGTTTTGCCACAGAGCTTTATTAAGAAGCATTTTTGGCAAATTGTTACTGCCGGAAAAATTGCCAATTCTTGTCAACAGGTGGGTACAGTTCGAAAGAAAAATCTTTTCAATAATAAATTTTGTTATGCTTCAGCCGGGGATTGAAACCACGACCTACAAATCAGAACGTAAAAGATTAAATACGCAAAAAGAAGACAACTATAAAAAGTCAGTTTACTAGTGTCGAAGCTAAAGTGAACAAGGAAATAATAGAATTGACGACGAAGGACCAAAAGAAAAATTTGTGGATTGTGCCCATACCCAAAATACCGTATGGCTAAGTTATTGTGTGACAAATGCCAGAAAAGCGCTTGTGATGAACACAAACCTGAGCTATGTGCCTCTTGTATAAAATAAAACTAATTTTGTTTTTTCTTTAAGCTATATATGCATGAGCTTTAAAATTCTGTTATTTTTTTAGTGAAATTGAAATAGCATATTTTATTAATTTTTAAAACGACCTCATGCAAAAATTGCTAAATGAACTCTTGTGTTATACACCTTTCTTCAATAAAACTCAACATTGTCGAATTTTATTCAAAGAAATGTATAATTTTAGTCTCTTACAAGCCAAGAAATTAATTTATTTTCACTTTTTTTTAAGTAATGTTTTAAAACAAGCTTCGTCGAATCGATGTACATTAATTTCAGTGTATGTAAAGTAACGTTACCCTTTTAGGGTTAAACCTAACGTTGTGTTGGCGACCCGCCTACCTCACATAACATCATCATAATTTCGTTTAACTTTTCAATTGCTGTGAAATGAAAAATACTAATTAATACTTATACTTATCGTTGTAGTTGTCGTAGAAGGGTTCTAGAAATCATAACCATTGATGCTGTTAAGCAGACCATGAAAAAGAAAAAGAACATACATAGTAGGTACTTAGCTACGTGTAGGAATATGTAAATAAATAAATCCAACAAATAAAACGCCTGTAACAAAAGCAACACAAGAAGTAAGGAGGGGAAAATGAATGAAAAACCACATGAACAGCAGTAGCAATGGCAACAGCAACTGAGAAAATATTAATTGTCAACAACTTTGCAAAAATATTTATCAGCCCTTGAAACACAAGTCAGAAGTTGTGGCTTTCGCCGTTGTGCTGTCCATCAAGTCTGCTTGTTGGTATTTTTCCTGTGGCAAAACGGCAAGGAGGTATAGTACATCACATTGAATAAGTAAGCCATAAAAAAGGCAAAAAGCCATAATGAAGTCCTACTTGGTACTCATTGGCTTGTGCATGTTGATAAACGTATTTATTGATGGTACGGTGGGCGGTGTTGGTGCTGGTGCTGCTATTGACATTGAAGTAAAAGGCAAATGAATCGAGCGGGTGGCTGAGCTTCTAGTTCTTTTTGATGTCAGGCCGACCGCAAATTTAATTATGAGTGAAGGCAATTCACAGTTGATAGTAATAAAACAATAATGCTTAACTAATGCATACAATCATATATAGCATAAAGTTTTTTTGAGTTTATCACATTATACCGATTAAATGCTGGTAAAAGGGTTTCCAGCAATTTGTACTGATCTGTGTAAGTTGTTTCAAAATGGGGTTTCTATTGAAGGCTCATTGCTAAAGAAATAAAGAAATAAAGTTTAGTTCTAAATTAAAAATCAAACAAACACAAAAACACATCATACATATAATTTTAATTGAAATGTTGCTCAAAGCAATTATAAATAGAAGTATATTTCAAACCAAAATACATAAGTAAAGGCGAAAGCCTCATAATATTAATATATCTTAATAACCATATTATAATTATTTTCATAATTAAATATCTCCAATTTAATATAGCATGCATACATACATTTTACACACTTGTATACATTATCCATTTCAACTCTCTCTCCCCCTTTCATAGCAATGGTGGTTGCAACGAGGACAACCACTGATAAAGTAGAAGTATCGTCTTATAGCAGAACTAGCTACTTTGGAGCTAATAACTCAATAGTCTCACCGTGAAGTGTGAAGGCAATCAGACCAGTTAGATTGCGAAAGCACTACCTCTACCATATATATGATACATATAATTGTTCTGAAGAATATTTACACTATTTTTCAACATATTTTAATTTTTTTTTTTTTATTCATACTCAGATGGAGTAGGTAGTTAGGTAAACGATTTCGAAGAGAAGACAAAGACGCATTGTGATGCCGTCCTATTTTAACTGACCATATCCTACAGGCAAAATCACTTTAAAGCAATATGAACCATGTGAGATCTTCAACATTAAGTAAAGACGGTACTGTCAAATTATCTGACCTATATAAACGTAGACGTACCTTACGCCTCCACCCGAGAGCTGAACAGGAGTACATCATATGGACAATTATCTCTATAACTTCTGCAGAACCAGTGTCTCAGATCTAACTCAGATCTTCCTCTAGTGTGTGTGTGCCAAGAAGAAAAAGTTCATTATTTTGTCCGTGAATTTCTCCTTTATTTCGAATGGAGTGTCGTGCTTGTAAATACAAAAGAAACTATTTGAGTTGTTTGTCGGTTTTGTTATGCTAGTTTTGTTTTCAGAAAAAATATGATATTTTTTAAATCCAATAATATTTGTGGATGAGCATTATATTTTTATGCATGCATATAATCCATATTCTATACATAATAAAGCGATTGTTCTTCCCCATATGACCGGTCATCGTCGTCTTTTAAACCCTTGCGCCACTTGACGCTCTTCTTTCGCAATAAATGCTATTAAGAATTCGCATGTTGCGTCACTAAGCGCATATATAAATAAAACTATGTATAACAAATGTAAAAATTTGTTTGTTATTGTTTTGTTATTATATGAAAATAAGTTAAATCACATAAATCTTCCAAATGTGTGCAATTATACAAATATCACTGTGGTTTCATTGCGGCACTTCAGCACCACCTGTGTGAAATGTTTACTTCTTTGCTAAAGCTGATGTCGTTATTATTGTTGTTGTCTAAGTTTTTTACTGTATACGCGTTTAAATAATTAATTTTATTAGTTTTGTAACTCATTTGTATTTATGTATTTCGTAAATAAATAGAAAATACGAATATGGAGCGTTTAGCTCATTAATACCAATTATTGAATGGCGTAGTAAAGTAAATTATGAGCGTTACCAACACGGGAAATGTTGATCGGTTGGGACTTTCGTAATATTGGACATGTGCTTATTTTTATACCCTGCCTGCACGATAACTTGAGCAAATATTGAGCTATTTTGATGAAATTTTGCATTAGTAACCTATGATCCAAAGGTACGGATGAGATTGATATTGGACTTGATCGGTGCACCGCCACGCCCAGATCAAGCATTCAAAGCGACTAACCTCCGAATTTCCATAACCTTTAACTTGCTATAACTCACTTTATATAGCACCTAGGACATTACTATTTGGCACATAGAGTTACATTGTATTGCAGCATAATTTTACCAGAAATGGACGAGCCTTATAAAGGGTTTTCCATTAGGGACATAAAAATTTCGTATCTTTATATGAACGCACCCTTAAACTTTATTAATCAACTGTTAATGAATACGTTAAATCTTAAATCTTTTCAAGGCGAAAAATTAAGAATTACGTAATTAAATGAAGTTATCTCGTGTATTACAAAATAAGTGATTAATTATATAATTCAGTTTCATCGGATATTATTATCATACAAAAGAATTTGTCGTGAAAGTCACCAATGAGAGTGGACGTGTTTGATAGAGTAGGAAAAGTGATTGTTTTCGGTAAAAAAAAAAAAATTTAATATTTTGCGAAAAGACGCTAAGAAACTCAAGGAGTTATTTCGGTGATTTTTTGTTTTTTTGAAAAAAAAAAAAAATAAAATAATATCGTTTACAAACATTTTGTTTATAATATGAGTGTTCAGCGCTCTCCTCTCCGGCAACCGCAATTGCCTGTTAATGTGTGTGTAAACAATAATTTGCAATCACCCGCGCAAACCCCCCCGATAAGTGCATTATAAAAAAAAAAACAGTTGATACACACTGCACAAGTGAAAGTAACAGTGTAAATCTTTTGCCTGTACATATTCCTCACTCTAACACTACATCAAAATTTGCAACAACAATAAATACAGACAAAAAAAATAATTTGTTCTCTCGTGATATACTATCTCCCTCTATACCGTGGAGTGTACAATGTGCTTCTCCTGCTGTAACACCAACAGCTACAACATCAAAGCAAACAAATAACGGCCTTTCTACTGAAGTGCATGACCCAGTAGTTAAAGCAACTAGTGCGATGACTAATAAAGAACCAGTTGCTGTTCAAACTGGAATCGATCGCTACATTACTGTAGTAAAGCGCAAAAGAAGTCCACAAAATTCAAAACAAATGAATTCAACAAAAATTCAAAAGCAGAACACTGCCCCTATTAGCTCGGAAAATAGATACGCTTTGCTTTCAGGTGATGAAAGTGACGAAAATATTATCTCCAAGAAAAATTTCAAACCCCCACCCATTTTCTTAAGAGAACGCAACTCAGATAAGTTGATTTCTAGAATTACAAGTATTATAGGACCAAAGAATTTCCACGTTGTTCCTATTCGCAAAGGCCAAATTGAGGAAACGAAAGTGCAAATCTACAGCGAAACTCATTATCGCAAAGTAATTGCGGAATTTGATGCTGTAAACAAGAATTACTACACATATCAGCTAAAAAGTACTAAGGGCTTAATCGTTGTACTCAAAGGTGTCGAACCCAACGTTGACATTAACGAAATCAAACTTGCCCTTCAGGAAGAAGGGTTTCAAGCCAAAACAGTATTTAACATTCTCAACAAGAGCAATATACCTCAACCGTTATATCGTATTGAGCTTCAGCCTGAAACAAAACCCCTAAAAAAAGGTGAAGTACACCCCATATATAAAATTCGATATTTATTGCATCGCAAAATCACAATCGAAGAACCCCATAAGAGAACTGGAGCTCCTCAGTGCAGTAACTGCCAAGAATATGGACATACTAAGACATATTGTACCCTGCCAGCTGTTTGTGTGATTTGTGGAGATCTCCATAAATCAAACATATGCCCAAAATCTAAAGGCGATGCTAGCATGAAAAAATGCAGCAATTGTGGAGGTAATCACACCGCAAATTATAGAGGTTGCCCAGTATATACAACCCTAAAGCTAAATTTCTCCGCTAGCAATCAACCTCTAAAACCAGTTGAGCAAACTCAGATAGCCAACTCAAGTAAGAGACAAAATATTGATGCAACACAATTCTTCTCTGCAATCCCAAACAAGAATCAAACCAATTCATACGCTAGCGTGTTAAAACAAAACCCACACCAACAAAGCAATGTAAATAATGAGCAGAAACACTCACTGCCCACACAACAGCCAAGTACCCTTGAACATTTGCTTCAAACATTAATTCAGAATATGAACCAATGATGAAAATGATGAAAAATCAAACGATGTTACTCCAAACATTGCTATCCAGACCATGAGTTGTCTCAAGATATGCCACTGGAACGCCAACGGCTTAAGCCAGCACCGTTTGGAGCTAATTCAATTCCTTGCATCCAACCAAATCGACATAATGATGATATCTGAGACCCATTTCACTGACAAAAATTGCTACCAAATACCATATTACAAACTGTACACCACAAATCATCCGCATGGTAAGGCACGCGGAGGAACTGCCATATTGATAAAAAGCAGAATAAAACATCATGTTCTCGAAGATTTCAGTAGCATCTACTTGCAAGCAACATCTATATGTCTGGAAGAATACATCTCTAAGCTAGTAATATCTGCGATATACTGTCCCCCAAGATACAGTATTACCGAACAGCAATATAAAGAATTTTTCTCAACTCTTGGTAGCAAATTCTTGGTTGCTGGCCATTTCAACGCCAAACACACTCACTGGGGCTCCCGCTTAATAACTCCAAAAAGCAGAAGACTATGTTCAATCATCACTAACCATGGCTACGATGTTATTTCAAATGGTCAACCGACATATTGGCCGACGGACAAGAGGAAAATACCCGATCTCATAGACTTTGGAGTCGCCAAAGGTTTGCAGATGGAAAATATCTTCACAGAGTGTAATTATGATCTATCATCTGACCACTCACCCACGGTAATATCTATAAAATCACCAAGCCCCCAAGGTAATTGCGTTAGAAAGAAAATAGACTGGTTAAAATTCAAGAAATATATAAATTCCCATCTTCCTCTGAGTACTGTATTAAGAAATGGACACGATGTAGACTCAGCACTCGAAAAATTCAACCAGCTGCTCTCATTAGCTCTCAGCTCAGGCACCTGCACAAAGGTATGCAAGCAATCAAACTATAGCCCATACACACCAGCCGATATTGAATTGCTAGTAAGACAGAAAAGAAGACTCCGCAGACAATGGCAAGAATTCAGATCACCGAATCTGAAAACACAGCTACAGCACTGCACTCGAAAGTTAAAGCAAGCCTTAAAAAATAAAAACAACAAAGAGTTAGAAGAGCACATAGAGAAATTAACACCTGGTGAAGCGTCAGACTACTCTTTGTGGAAATCAGCAAAAAACTCAAATCGGCCAATTCTCACTGATTCCCTCATCCGTTTGAGTGACGGTAATTGGGCTAGAAGCAACTGTGAGAAGGGTTTGGCTTTTGCGAACCACCTAAAAAGTGTGTTTACACCCAATCCACCCTCTTCACAGTCCTCATTACCAAAATTAACTTCTCAACCTTGCTTAATAACGCTCAAAATTAAAAAAGGACATATACAAAGCAATTTATAAAGATTTAAACCCAAAAAAATCACCTGGTACAGATAAAATTACCGGTAAAATGATAAAAGAGCTACCTCCGGCTTCAGTAATTCATCTGATGCACATTTTCAATGCTATCCTTCGTATTAAACACTATCCCAAATGCTGGAAAACTTCAAAAATTATTATGATAGCAAAACCAGGAAAAGACCCTACAAAAGTTGCATCGTACAGACCTATCAGCCTCCTGCCTCTACTTTCTAAAGTATTCGAAAAGCTACTTGTCATGAATATAACTCCATTTATTAATCTCAACCAACTGATTCCTCAACATCAGTTTGGATTTAGAAAACAGCACGGCACAATAGAACAAGTCCACCGCATTGTAACTCTGATAAGGAACACTTTTGAAGAAAAAAGTATTGCTCAGCTGTCTTTATTGATATCACTCAAGCTTTCGATAAAGTATGGCACGATGGCCTTATTTACAAACTCAAACTATTACTGCCTGCAAATGTCTCCTCATTGCTTAGTAGCTACCTCACGAAAAGACAATTTCTCGTACATCACAAGGATTACACAACAAATCCATTGGATATTCACGCTGGCGTTCCTCAAGGAAGCGTTTTGGGCCCCTTACTGTATCTCTTATACACTACAGATATGCCCAGCAATAACCACACATTTATATCGACCTTTGCAGATGATACGGCAATATTGTGCTCTCGCTCTAACCCCATAGAAGCTACTAAACTCCTGCAGACTCATATCGATTCTCTCGAAATCTGGCTAGCAAAATGGCGTATAAAAGTCAATGAATCAAAGAGCGTACATGTAACCTTCACGCTAAGGTCAGATACATGTCCCCCACTTAAAATTAATGGCCAATCAGTTCCACAATGTTCCTCAACAAAGTACTTGGGTATTCACCTCGACAGAAGGCTGACCTGGAAAAATCACATAGAGGCAAAGAAAACTCAGATCAAGCTTAAAATTAATCAGTTATGGTGGCTGATACACAAAAGATCAAAGTTGAATCTCGAATACAAAGTGCTATTATATAAAGCAATCCTGAAGCCAATCTGGACTTATGGTATTCAGTTTTGGGGCACAGCATCTCCCTCAAATATCGAAAAATTGCAGCGAATACAATCCAAGTGTCTGCGAATTATTGTAAACGCGCCTTGGTATATGAGGAACGTTAACATCCATCGAGATTTAAATGTACCCACAATTTCTGAGGAAGTTGCAATGTCTTGCAGTAGCTACATTTAAAAATTACACAGTCATCCGAATCCCCTTGTTAGGCAATTGTTGCTGAGCACGGGGCATCGTCGATTAAAAAGAAAAGACACACTGAATATGCTTATTGTTAGTTTCTAAGTAATTTTAGAAAGATCCAATAAAAAAGCTTGTTAAAAAAAAAAAAAAAAAAAGTTTTAAAGTTCCTATAATCGTACGCCAGTAGTTAAGGGTCAAGAAATCATATTGAACTATTTTGAATTTAGTTGAATTTCATTATCGCTCATTGTTAATTGTTTTCAACAAGTTTTTTGTACTGTCCCAACGGACAAAAAAAAAAAGATGGCATAAAATTGCATTTTTATTTGCATCATAATCGAATTTGACTTTGTGTTACACAAATATTGTAAAATATTAAATCAAATTTTGTTTTTATATGGACCTAATATTATAATAAGTAAAATTTTATGGCACCAAAAAAAACGGCTAGCTATCCCATTCCTGTGGATGCCGTAGCTCAGTGGTTGGTGTGGTTTAAAATCAATTTCTTGCAACGATAATGATAGAAGTGATGTCATATAATGCAATTTCAAAATAAATGCAAAAAAAATCCTCGCCTTATAGAGGATTCTGGTTTAATAATCTGGCTCCAATTTGAATCCAAGATGAGTGGACCCATGGCAGGACGAATAGCAGCTTAAGTTAATGAACAGTTAATCAATTTCTAAATTCCCAATGATAACTTATACAGAAGACGTTGTTCTGTTGGAAACCGGAAAATATTCTAAGTTCTAAATGACAATTTAAAACTAATCTCCAGCACTTTATCAAGATGCACAAGAAATCACAAAAAACTGAATTCATCCTCTTCATCATCTAACTATAGGACACTAATTAGAGCCATATGCTGGCCCATATGGTTCTACTCTCAGTACCACAAAAATTAGAATATCAGCTTAAATGACATTACTGTACAATACACCAACAAAATGACAATATAGCATTCAAAGAAGAAACTATTACAACCTTTTTATGGCTGTTCTATGGGACATGGTTTTCGTTTACAATTTCATTTGATTTTTAGGAGATGTGTTTAATTTCAGCAAAAATATTAACTATATAATTACACTAATAAGAGAACAGAGTGTAGTAATTTATTTCACATTTATTTCCTTATTATTTTTTGAAATACAAATTTTTATATTATTGTGCATAATAAGTACCTTTGCGTATATAGCATACAGTATAAAAATGTCAAGACAATGTCAATAGCAATTAAGAAGCAATATTATTGTCAGCATATTTATTATATATTGGCATTAATGATGGTTAAAACTGAAAAAGTTCGATTTGCAAGTTTGATGTAGTTATGCCTACACAATGTAATAATATTAACGTGCCTCATTCTAGAGAAAAGATACCAAACAAAAGTTGCAGTTGAAAAACGTGAAAAATGGTTTATTTTATTGCAGCTTAGTTCACTTGATGTTTAACATAAATATTTTGACAGTCGTTTTTTTTTTTTTTTTTTGGTGAGCCATCTTAATGTACTTAATTTTTTTCACAATGTATATTTTATTAACGCATTATTTTATAAATATACATTTGCTTCACCAAATATTTGCATTTTAATAAATAAAGCTAGTATTAATTTCAATGGCGGAAATCATGACAGTACATATTTGTATGATAATTAATTTTATTTAAAAATTTAAGAGCAAAATTTGAATTTTTCACTTCAATATTTTTATTCATTAGGCGAATCTTTATTCTGAATGCACTTGATGTGCATATGTACATATATGAACCTTTCCAATATTTGGAGAACATTCAGACTGCTTCTATTGGGTTAAATTACCCCAAAATGCCAGCTTCAAATATAACTATATGCAATTTGCTTCTTAAGCAAAACAAATGATACAGCTAAGCAATGTGAGAAAGAAAAACATTCACAAAAGGTATCAAGAATATGTGTAAAGAGAGAAACATCCATTTGCGAAATCGGCACTTATATAGTTGCCAACCTAATAGAGTATTTATGATTTTCAGCGCCAATAAGACTTGGACGATATGTGATATTTTTATTGTAAAGTATGAGCATTATTTTATTTCATTTACATCCCCAAGTCGAATTTTCATCCACTATTGAAAAGTGAAGAATAAAAGAAATCACAAGACGCCCACAATTGATGTATTCATATATTATATGGTTCTTGGCATATATTTGAAGTCGTTGCCATTTTCATCGACTTTGATGCCAAATTTAACAGCATGATTAATGACTGCATATGTATGTATGTGATTTTACTGGGTGTGTTCGAAGTTCTTTGATTTTATATTTGGACGAGTTGTATCTTCAAAGATTTGAGAGGATATATCCCCTCCCATGCCCGATGAAATTACTCCATTCGATTAATTTTAATGCAATATGAGCTTACATAATAAACCCGCCCTCTTTGTCATGTGTGCATACGAGTGTGTAGATATATGCATTGCGCACCAGATTTATGTATGACCCACAATATTCATCATTATACAATGTAAAATGTGATTGTAGTATTCAAATTTATGTTAAAGTCAGTAAGCTCTATTAAAGAGAATTATATATATATATATATATATATATATATATATATATATACATATACATATATATATATATCTATATATATATATATATATAGATATACATATATATATATATAGTATATATATATATATATATATATATATATATATATATATATATATATATATTATATATCTATGTTTATTAAAAGAGAATATAAAAATGATTACGTTGCACTATGTAATGATATTTTCCTATAAACAACATTTGAATGTACCCATTGTACGATACATAGAGCAACAAATTTGATGTTTATGTATCACAAACTACTACTACTATCTGACAAACGGGCCGCAAATTTTAAACGGAAATCCATCCAAATCGACCACAATATGTGTTTCACTGACATGCTATTTTTTTTTGTATTCCACAATGTGTCAATATGCATTTGTATGTGTGCTTTTTATATTGCTTGTATAAGTGTACATTAGTGCCCACACTTCAATATGTACCAAAAATCACACAAGGGTTATAAAACAATGGCCAACAAGCCACGAGAAATTATTTTTGTTATGTTGTTGTTTTTATTTTGTGGTCAATGAAACCATATAGAGTCTATACTATATGTATATATACGTATGTGTATATACGTGCGTCTGTATGCGGGTATAAAAATATTGAATATAAGGTACTTAAATCACAGAAGGGCTCTTTGGTCGAGCTTCTCTTCAATTACTGTTGTGCATGTTAAATTTTGGACAGCATTAGAAGGGTCCTACTTCTTTCGAATGGCAGAACTCTTACAACATAAATTTTTCTGAGCTTTGTCACAGAGTTCTTTTAGAAGCTTTTCCATGGCAAATTGTTACTGCCGGAAGATTTGCCAATTGCTTGCCGACAGGTGGGTACCGTTTGACAGAAAAATATTTTCTATATTAAATTTTTTATGCTTCAGCCGGGGAGTCAACCCACGACAGAAGACCAACACACTAACTACTGAACTACGACACCCACATTACAGTATTCGAAACTAAAATAATAACAAGTCGCTGACTACAGATTCTGATAGAAAGGGCTAAAAATATACTGATATATGCATTTTGAAAGTTTATATTGAAATAATTCTTCAGGGGGAAGCGGTTCAAAATTGTCCCCCTTCTCTGCAATCCCACAGCAAATCGACATATGCGACATAATCGACCATGCGATCCTTGCCTCTGAGGTATGGGGTGTGTTCAGCAGTTGGGAAGTATTTTTGTGGAGCATATTAATCTGAAACTCCCCCATATATGAGTCCTTTTGGAACCTCTTTGTCGCCCAAACCTGATTTTATCTGATGGTGTGTATTGAAAACGTATTTATATCTGTAAATGGAAACTCTTAACGAGTTGAATGAGTATAAATTTTGGTAATTCATTTACTATTTAATGCACATTCTTTTAGTTCTTAGCAGTTTTACACCATTATCAAACAATGTCACAAATCTGCTGTTAGAGAATGAATACTCTTGCTTTTGTAACGTTCTTCAATAGCTAGACATGTCATGAAATCCATGAAATCATGCTAGTCGGATTTCATTTCCAATTGATGCTCAAAGTAATCCATATGGGAATCCAAAAAATGAAGTATTTCGAATGCATTTAACATGGTATTAACTTTGTTCGACATCGGCAATAATTACAGAGAAAGAAAAGCAGCCTCGAGTACCCGAGACTTGAAAAGTCATCATTTGCTTGAACAAGGAGTTTAATTTATAGGGATTATTGCGTATTTAAAACATTTTTGAATAAGTTTTGTTTGTTTGTTATTTAAAGTGTTTTTATGATATCACTGCTATGTTAAAGTCTTTATATTTTTCACTAAATAATATTTTTTGCAAATACATTACGCAATCATTTCCAATACTTTATGCCAAGTGGCACCAGTAAAGTGGTACGCACTTTTACCACTCACTCAGGCTACGAAGCCCATTGTATTTAAAGCTCAGGAAAATAGGAGATAATAGGAAAGAAAGGCAAAAAAGATATGGGATAGTGGGAGGGGTGGTAGGAAATTGTATTCTTCCCGAGAGAATTTTCCAGATTCTTTAACGAATCTGTATATCTCTCCCGGGTTAGAGAATGGAATTTATCCATTCTCATTACATCAGAGCCAAAGATGAGCAATCTTGCTTGAGCGCAGGCAGGGCAAACACAGAGGAAATGCTCTGTGATGTCCTCCCCCTCCAAACAAGATATACGTATTGGCCTCATGGATTATGTCCTGTGATGATTTCCTTCCAAGTTTCAAAAGAGTGTTCGACAGTTTTTTGTTCGGATTCCTTACCAAGCACTTTGCAGTTTTACAGCATTTAAGGCTGGACGAACGGTCATTATATAAGTTACTGACATAATTGCTGATCTAGGTCATGATACCTGTGGAATTGATTCCGGTAACTAGTTTGGTCCCAGTGGCGTATCCGCTGAACCGCATGTGGCCAATTTATCGGCTATTTCGTTACCTTGGACACCACAGTGTCCAGGAACCCAGATTTCTTCTGTTTCATCTTACATTAATGAACAATTTTGGGGGTAAGTTTTGATTTATCTAGGGCCTTTAGTGCAGCTTAGCTGTCACTGCAGATACCATTCTATTTCCCTCTCCATTTCCTCTCAATTAGCCATTCTGTTACTTTCAGAAGAGCAAATATTTCCTATTGGAAAACAGTTGGCACCTCTTCCATAGCATAATGATAATTTAAGCTCTCCTCCAAGTTCCTTCCGGATCCACATCCTTGGCCGGTTCTGGATCCATCAGTATAGAAATTATTCGTCAAATTACTCAGAATGAGCTCCGGATCGCTCCATTGTTCACGAGTCGGAAATTTAACTTCAAATTTTTTCCCGAATGAAACTATGGGCTTAAGATTATCTTTAGAATCAATGGATACTGCTCTGATATCCTCTTAAAGATTTCTCTGTGACCCGAAGTTCCATTTTCGTGCCAGTAACCATACGAGTATAGTCGGCATATCGCTTTCATTGACTACTGTTGAATTTTAAGATCCAATCGAAGTAAATCAAGCACGACATTAAGGGCATCTCCTAAGGTAGTACTCATTGCACCCGTAATGCTTAAGCATACACTTCTTTGTAGTCTGTTTAGCTCCAGAAGAGTGGACTTAACCATAGTCCGTCGCCACCAGACCACCGAAACATATGTGATAATGAATATCTCTTGAATTTATCACGAACTGTCCAGCTTGCATCATTAATATCAGCAATATTGTTGGAAATGAAAGATCTTTTGTGGTTCTTAATGGTGGAGACTAGAGTCTAGGTTATTTTTGATTCTTATGTTAGTTAGATGCATTTCAAGTGTTTCAATCTGAAAAATGATAATTTAAATAGAAGAATTTAATTTTATCTGAATAATTTTAAATAATCTCAAAATACACCGAATTTGTCTGCTTAACTACGGTCATTAAATATTAACTGATCATATCGAGATTTTACATACGACGGTTTCACAACAAAAAAAAAAGTCTTTTTTGCTAGACAATTTATAATCGGCCAAATTGAAGTCATTAGGACGGCTCAAATTACAATGGCGAAAAATGTATAGCAGGAGTATAGCAAAGAAACGAAATTTATTTGTCTAGTAAACCATAGGTATGAAATTAATTTTGGCCCTCCAGAGTTTTGGGAATTAATTGTTTATATCTAAACCAACTATGACGAGGTTGACACGGCTATTTTGAGGCTGAAGAATCACAAAGCTGCAGGTGCTGATGCCCTGCCTGCCCAGTTGCTTAAGACCGGAGGCGATGAGCTGCTCGTCTGCATGCACCAGCTCATAAGCAGAATATGGTCGGATGAAGGCATGTCTGATGATTGACACTGCATAACTCCTGTTGTGCAGTGAAAATTGGGAAGGACCTCTCCACACCGTTTAATACCGAACGGCGTTTCAGACAAGGTGATTCGTTATCGTGCGACTTCTTCAATCTTATTATGGAGAAAATAATACGAGCTGCTGATCTACGACATAATGGCACTATCTTCAACCAAAGTGTCATGCAGACGATATTGAAATAATCGGCATGAACACGCGAGCAGTTAGTGCAGCATTCTCAGAGTTAGAAAGAGAGTCGCGTCGGATGGGTCTTACGGTGAACGAGGGCAATACGAAGTATCTAGTGTCAACAAACAAAGAGTCCCGGCGTCTTGGACACCAAGTCACTGTTGACAACTACACCTTTGAAGTAGTAAGGGACTTCGTCTATATTGGAACCAGCATCAACAACTGTAATGACGTCAGCCTGGAGATATTACGAAGGATCATTCTTGCAAACAGGTGCTACTTTGGACTAAGTAAACAATTGAGAAGTCGAGCCCTCTCTCGTAGAACGAAAACTATACTCTACAAGTCTCTCATCATGGCTGTCCTTACATATGGCGCTGAAGCCTGGACAATTTCCACCTCAGATAGCGAATGCATGGAGTTTTCGAGGGAAAAGTCCTATGCAAGATCTTTGGACCTATTTGCGTTGGTGGCGAGTACCGAATAAGGTACAACCATGAGTTGTACGAGCTGTATGCCGATATTGACATAGTAAAGCGCATTAAAAACCAGCGGCTGCGCTTGCTAGGTCATGTCGAGCGAATGGAAGAACACGCTCCAGCTAAGAAGGTGTTATATTCGGAACCCGCTGGAGGACGGCGCAGAAGAGGAAGACCTAATCTCCGGTGGAAAGACCAAGTATTGGAGAATCTGACGGCGCTTGAAATTTCTAACTGGCGCCAACTAGCGAAGTACAGAGAAGGCTGGCGAAGCATGTTATATTCGGCCTAAATCGATATTCGGTTGTTATGGCCACATAAGTAAGTAAGTAAGTATCTAAATAAATAAATAAATTATATTTATTTTATGTTAACAGAATGATAGATTTGAGAGCGAAAAATTTGATCCATCCTAATTTAGTTCGATCATGGTTAACCACATTTAACATAAATATATAGAGCGGGGAGTAGAGATGGAGAGAGAGAAAAATGACGAGAAAGTAAGAGAGAGGGGAACAGAGTTGCATACTTACACAACACACACCACATATTTACACATATGTATATGCATGTGTTGATTGAGAGCCACACAAATGAACGAGAAGAAATATGCTTTTTGTTTGGAAGTTGTCCAAAAATTGTTTTCAAAATCAACAAGCGTTAAATGCTTTATCAACAACCATAAAATACGTAATAAAATATTAAACATAATGATTTAGATTTTTGTGGTATTATTATGACATATACAGACACATGGATATATTAATACGCAAGTATTTATCCACTGTGTTGAATTTATTGTTAATTAAAGTCTAAGAGAACATATTATAATAAGTTATAAATTGAAATTAGCTAAAGCGTAAACTAATGAATTCCGTACTATTAATATTTTGGTACAATGTTTAGCTGACTGAGTATATATGGTATATCCTGTCTATTAATTAAATAAAATGCACACACACAATACGCAGATTACTTATGGAGGCAATGACAAAAAGTCTCCGATATATCTAATTATCCATAGAACGCTATTGAGCTTGAATAACTGTAGTTGTTGCTTAATTTATGCGGTCGAAAATAAAAACACCAAATTTTCGTCGTTGTCATTGTCATCGTCTCGCCATCATATCATTTACTGAATTATAATGGATGCTATTAATTATTGAAACTACATATCTACATAAGGCAGATTTCAACGACTACCCGATGCGACAAGTTAATTTCACTTGAATACTAAACCATTTTTTTTACTAAACTATTTATGATCTTTTGTTCCTCCCGGATACTTAAATATATGTATGAGTACAATACCAATGAGTTTGTTCTTCGCATTTTATGATAAAATTGCGAACTTAATGCCTCTTGATATTCACCATTATTACAAGCATAACTACTAATTATTATTATTATTATTATTATTATTATTATTATTATTATTGGTATTATAGTGGTTATGTCTGTAATGATGCTGATGGTATTAGTGATTTTCTCACTGACTCACTTTATAGCATATACTTTATGCTCTCATTTAGCATGCAGCCTGTGGTACATGAATTAGTACATTGTATGGTAAATCCCAACGTTCTTTTTCCCACAACTAATAATTCCCAATTGCATGCTTAATTATGCAGAAATGTTTGTTTATGTAAATGTACGAGGGTATGTGTTGTGTTTCGTAAGGTGTCTCTATTCAGGATATAATCGTCGTCGTCAGAAAAGCAGATATAAATTGTTCATAAGTAGTCGCGCTGGTGTCATTTGTTGGCATGGGGAATCATTGAATGAAACATAAAATAAAATTGAAATTAAAATAATCTATACCGGAAGCAAAATATTAAGTGAATATTAATTGTGTAAATTAAAATAGATAGTGATGAAGCTGATGGTAAAAAACATTCATACAAAGTAATATTCTTAGACTTCTCATATGCTTTATGCGACGTTGCAAAGTATGCCAAGGAATGTTTATATTTATTTGGTGTATTATCGTCTTTGAAGTGTGTACTTATAAGCTGTGAAATATTTACCTACTTCTATGAAATATTGTTAATAAGTAACCTCATTAAAGTTATTCGCATTGGAATAATATCCAGTTTAACTATAGTTCAAGAAGTTAGTTATTAAAAATCATATCTATAAATTTAATTTATGTGTCAAGCCATTCCTGCAAAATGTCTTTGATTAGATAAATGACACTCTATATCATTTCTATAAAAATTTCAACAAACAAACGCCTATTAGGTTATGTGTCATAATATTTATTTATATTTACCCATTTATATATAATATATATGCCTAAAATAAATATAAATATATATATATTCACAACAATTCAAATGACAATTTGACAGTGAATAGTATGAATATTGCATTGATTGGGTATACTTGTGTGTGTGTGTGTGTGTGTGTGTGTGTGTATGAAATAAATGTGAAAACAATATGGCTTATGATAAGAGCATTGGCAACACTTGTACATGACAAGTTTCTTTTATAAAATCTACATAATTTAAGCGAACCAAAAAATATAATGCAAGAGCAAAAAAGGCATCAACTATGAGAATGAAGTATGTAAAAACAAATTGATATCGAGAGACAATAATGTATATAATACACATATTGGAAATATTGTACAATTTGATAAAGAGTGGCAGTATTGTTTGTCAATTTTTCGTACAATTTAATAAAGAATTTATTATACGAATCTCTTTTGTAATCTAAGTAGTTTTGACGTGTTTTGTGTGTCTTCAGGGATTTGAAAAAAGAAAAGACAAATAAATATACCAGGTGTACAAAATTAAATCCGCTGTTTTTCGGTAAAATAAATACATTTTTTTTTCACTGAAAGCCAAAAATTTATTTATTCAAAGTATTTGCCTTCACTAGCTATACATTTTTCCCATCTCTCGGGCAATTTGTGTTTACCATGACAAAAGAATTCCTCATTTTTCGAAGCAAAACACTCGTCAAGCCATTTTCCGACGTCTTCATACGAATCGAAGTGCTGTTCGGCGAGCGCGTGACCCATCGACGAAAACAGGTGATAGTCAGAAGGGGCTAGGTCTGGTGAATAAGCGGGATGAGGTAGCACCACCCAATTGAGTGTGTCCAAGTAGTTTTGGAACAGTTTTGACGTGTGCGATGGGGCGTTGTCGTGGAGAAAAATCAGCTTCTCATGATTTTGTTTATAACTAGGCCTTTTTTCACCCAAGGCACGGCGCAATTTCACTAGTTGTTGGTGGTAGCGGTGAGCATTGACAGTTTCACCAGGTTTCAACACCACCAAACGCTGATCCCACCAAACGCACAGAATCGTCTTGCGTCCAAAGCGATTCGGTCTTGGAGAAGAAGTTGCTGGTTGGCTGGAATCGACCCACGATTTTTTTCGTTTAGGATTCTCAAACTATACCCATTATTCATCACAAGTCACCACAAGATGCAGGATCGACTTTCTTTTTTGTCTAGCAAGCAAGATTTCGCATGTGTTTTGGCGTCGCTCCATCTGCCTATCGTTCAATTCATGGCGTACCCATTTTCCAAATTTTTGAACCTTCCCCATCGAAGGAAGATTGGGTGTCGTCCTCATGCAAATCATGGTCCTCAACTTTCCTGGGTCTATTTTCACTCTTCTTGTCACTCAAGTTAAAATGGCCTTGAACCGACGAAACCAGTCTCTGCAAGTGGTTTCCTACAGCGCACTGTCTCCACAAGTATTCGAAGGGACTTAGCAGCAGATTTTTTCAAATTGAAGCAAAAAAGAGGAGCTTCCGCATATGCTCTTTTTCTGGCACGAAACTAGACATGATTATATGAGGAAAAATGTATGTTGTTGTATGAAATCACTGATGATGTTTACTAATTGATGTAAACAAATGTGGAACTCATAAAAAAAAGATGCACAGTCGATAATAGCTCAATATGCTCACTAACGCCATCTACGAGCAAACAGTTTGTACACCTGGTACGTTAATACGACCATTAGACATTGAGATTTTTATATATTAACACTAATTTGAAGTGTTTTAAGCGTTTTGAATTGTTAAAGAAGTTGGTATATGAATATGGGTGAATTGTGGATTGTTGTAAAGGCTTTTCTAATATTTGTAATATTACCGCAAAGGTAACAACGCAAGGCAGGCCTGCGAAAAAATACTTTGAAATTATGGTGTCGACGTTTAATGACAGAGGTGGTTTACTAAATTTTCTGCAGGAAAGTTTAATATCAGCAATAATCTTCGCTTACGAAGGCACACAGGACAACTCATGAATTCAATATACACAATCTTCTTTGGAATTTATCAGCAAGCGCGAATTATGGTTCCTCATCAAATTAAAGAAGTCCGCATTCAAACATTTTTATAGTCTCAAAATGTGACGAAAGTTTAAATATTCGATGAAACACTCAGAATGTTAAAGGGGTAAAATATATATCTGACATCAATTATTTTTTTCTCAACATTTTTTCTGAAAATACTTATTCCTATTTACATCGCTTAGAGTGACGCCCCTACAAAATGTTTGTACATTTTGCTCCCACTAAAGAATTCATTAAATTTGAAAATATAACGAACATTTCTCGTACTTGGTGCATAAATATATGTATAAATAACCGAAACTTTATCATTGCTTATGTTATTACATTTATTATTGATATATATGAGGTGTAGTAAAAAGATATCTATTATTTTTCCAATAGATGGCTTTAGTAATCTGTATCTCGCGTTGTATAAGTGCGATCGGGTTACGCTAGAGAGTGTTAAAAAGATAGGATTTCGTACTAAATAAACTTTTCAGGCAGTTTTGTGATTGCTTGACTCAGTATTGCACGGGCACCCGTCAAAGATGGACACTAGTAAAGACAAAATACGTAACATTTTACAGTTTTCCTTCGATAAAGGCGAAAACGCAAGCCAAACTGCTGAAAATGTGAATAGTGTTTATGGTCCTGATACTGTAATAGCCAATCACTTGCAATTTTGGTTCCGTCGATTCCGTTCCGTTAATTTTAATGTCAAAGATGCACCACGCTCTGGAAGGCCAATTGTCGAAAATATCGATAAAATAATGGAAATCGTCGAGTCTGACCGTCATGTCAGCACTGTTTCTATTATCCAGGAGCTAAACATTGCACAAAAAACCATTTGGAACCATTGGCTGGATACAAAAAGAAGCTCGATGTATGCGTGCCACACGAGTTAACCCAAAAAAACCTCATGGACCAAATATCCATCCGCGAATCGCTGCTGAATTGTAACAAAATCGATCCATTTCTGAAGCGGATGGTTACTGGTGATGAAAAGTAGGTCACTTACGATAACGTCAAGCGAAAACGGTCGTGGTCGAATCGCGGTCGTGGCAAACGGTGGCCAAGCTAGAATTGACGGTTAGGAAGGTTTTGCTATGTATTTGGTCATATTGGCAGGGAATCATCTACTATGAGCTGCTCCCCTACGGTCAAACTCTTATTTCTAACTTGTACTGTCAACAACTGGACCGTCTGAAGGAAGCAATCGCCCAGAAGCGTCCAGCTTTGACCAATAGTAGAGGAATTGTGTTCCATCAGGACAACGCCAGGCCACACACATCGATAGTGACTCGCCACAAGCTCCGGGAGCTTGGTTGGGAGGTTCTTATGCATCCACCTTATAGTCCGGACCTGGCACCAAGTGATTACTACCTGTTCCTGTCTATGGCGAATGATTTTGCTGGTGAAAAATTCGCCTCAAGAGAAGCTTGTGAAAATCGACTGTCCCAATTTTTTGCCAACAGGGACGAGGGTTTCTATGAGAGTAGCATTATGAAATTACCATCAAAATGACATCAAGTTATCGAACAAAACGTTGCATATTTGACCTAAATCGGATGCAAAAATAATGGATTTCTTTTTACTAGATCTTATATATTAATTTGTCTTGTGGCTGGATGCTGTTTTTTGTACTTTTATTTTTATTTTTCCTATGTATGTTTACGCAGCGACTAGCAATATTTTATATATGAATAAGTAAGCTGCTGTTTCTTAATCTGTCAATAAATAGCAAAACATTGTAGTGCGTAACATTGCTTCGTCGTAAAAGTCATATATTTAGCAATAAATTTTTCATTTGAATATAAGGCCAGGTTAACAGAGAGGCTATGGGGTATGCGAAGAAAAGTGAAATATAGAGGCGCGAACGTCTGTTTAGTTGTGCATAAAATTCAAATTATTTTCGCCTCATGCGGTGTTTGCGGTGGTATACACATTCGCAAATATACACCCACACTCATTCATATACATGCAAAAGCAGCATGTTTGCTATTTTATGAATTGTCAGTTTATAAATTTTATACTTTCCCTTAATTTTCTTTTTCTTCTCATCTTTCTCCTTCTCTTTTAGTATTTCGAGAATATGCAGCTACATATTCCATCATACACGCAGGAGCTTAATTGTTAATGGTTGATGTTCTCCTTTGATTTTAGCTTGATAACAAATGGAAGTAAAGACAAATTTATTTTATGCCATTTTTTTTTACTTCATGCTTATTTTTATTTATTTTAAAGTTGTTTATGCAATAATTGTATATATAACATCATGAATACTACACATGAAGCCATTTTAATCAAATCTATAGAGGAGCATTTAGACATTTCAGGAATTTCACCAAAGGTGATCGCGTGGTTTCAGAGGTAGCTTGGGCAGCACTTGCCAACAAATTAAATGCAGAAGTCCCTCGACAACAGGATGCATTGGCATGGAAGTATGTAAGAATGCTAAATTAACATATGTACATTACTTTTGATAATTTCCATTAATCTACCTTAGGTCTGGTGTGACTGGAAAGCGTTCATAACAAAGAAAGTTATACACAATTACACAAATTACACTAACATGTTTTAACATCTACTGAGGAAGCTAAAGGGTTATCCATTTCGCGGTTTCAAAAGTATAGGGCTAGAATTCGACATCTGTCAAACTGAGTTGTTAAAACAATTTCTTTCTTTTTCAGTTCAAAGTCTGACATTTGCGAAAATGGATCGCTTAACTATCGCACAACGCATATCGTGCTTTAAGAGGAGATTATGGTTTACATAATCGTCCAACTACGCAAGCAATTGGCAAAATTGTGAAGAAATATGAAGAGACTGGATCGGTTACTGATATTGTAAGGCCTGTGCATCATCGTTTCGCTCGTACCACCGAAAATATCGCTGCTGTAAGTAAAAGTGTTGCCGAAGACCCGAATGTGTCGATTCCTCGTCGTTCTCAGGAATTAGGACTGTCTTACGGCACATTATGGCGTATTTTGCATTTGGATCTACACCTACATCCATATAAAATCCAGCTCACACAACAACTGAAGCCAGCTGACCATTCACAACGTCGTAGATACGTCGAATGGGTGCTTGAACAACAGGCGGTGGACGGCGATTTTTCGAACAAAATTTTCTTCAGCGACGAAGCACATTTCTCACTCGGTGGGTATGTTAACAAATGTATTTGGGGTTCTGAGAATCCTCAAGTAATTGAAGAGAGGCCACTACATCCACAAAAAGTCACTGCTTGGTGCGCTCTTTGGTCCGGAGGTGTGAATGGACCTTACTTCTTCGAAAAGGACGATGGAACGACTGTCACCGTCAATTCGGAGCGTTATGGTCATATGATAACCGACTTTTTTTTGCCTGCTATTGAAGAATACGACTTAGAGAATATGTGGTTTCAACAAGACGGTGCCACATGCCACACAACTCGAGCGAATATGGCTTTATTGCAAGAGAAATTTTCTGGCCGCGTAATTTCTCGTCGTGGCGATATCAAGTGGCCACCAAGATCATGCGATTTGACACCGCTTGACTTTTTTTTGTGGGGCTACGCGAAAGACCGTGTTTATGCAGATAAACCTTGAACTCTTGAGCACCTAAAAACCAACATTCGTCACGTTATGGCTGAGATACCGCCCAATATGTGTCAAAAAGTGGTCGAAAATTACCTCAAAAGAAAGATGCAACAATTCGCGTGGTGGTCATTTAAATGATGTAGTATTTCACACATAATGTCAACGTTCAAACTTTATAATAAAAAAGAAATATCATGATAAAAAATATTTTATATGTGTTTTATTTACATTTACTTTTGAAACCGCAAAATGGATAACCCTTTATTACTACAATATGTGGCATTTACATTGTATGTAGATAAAGTACCCAACTACAGTTCATTTGACGATGATGTCAACACTCCATCAAAACATGCAAAACATTCCATTCAACATAAATAGGGGAGCAGTATGGTTCCAAGGCAATTTAAAAAAAAAGTAATGAACGATGAATCAGCATCCGTGGCCAAAATTTGAAGTTAGCATTTCATTAGCAAAAATTTAAAGATATCACACATGAACTTTCAAAAATTGCAAAAGACCAAAATTTGAAAAATTTCTTTTTACACCCCTTTTTCGCATACACTTTATTAAAACGATGCTCGAACTGCCAGCTACTGGATCTCTATACGATGTTAGAAGGAATGGTTCAATTCCAAAGCCGGAGTCTTCCAACAGCGACGAATTTCGGTCTCCTGCTTCAAACTTTCTCACAAAGTACAGTTTCGACTTACTCATATTGAATATGGATGCGTCGTGGCTGGAATCTAGCTGGCAGGAATCCACGGAGCGAATTTTGATAGTATGATCACATATCTGCAAATTCAAAAATACAGATATTTAAATTATTTACACTGGCAAAGGAGCGATATATTAACATTTGGGTAGAATTGAACCACTTGCGGTGTGCAGGATCTTTTACACCAAATCTAAAAATTCCATTTTAATTTCTATCCTTACCAGCATAGCATTCACTTTGAAACACCCTTTGCTATTATAATATGAATGTGGATATGCAGGTGGCTTAGTTAATTTTACATGTGTACCATCCAAGCAGCCAATGACACCCGACATGTCAAATTTTGAACCAAAGTGCATATTGGAATTGTGTTGTTCTACCGATATCATGAATAATTTAATCCACTTTGCTCACAGTACTCATTCCGTAATTGTTAACACCTTGCAAAATGGTACTCTCTGAGCTATGTTCGTAACTCTCTAACTATCACCCGTATGTGCCATTTTTGCCTTTTTCCTAAAACTCTCATAAAAGCCAACATTTGGAAGGAGATCAAGGGTTAAACTCTTCGACAAAACTAATCTCCGGAGAGCGAGAGTATCTGTAGTATTTGAATTCGCATGACATATCGAACTATTAAATCCATAACACTGCTCTGTTATCAATGTAGGATGATTGTGTTTCTTCATAAAACTTTCCTTCTCTTTCCTCAAAGACTTTTTATACCCTGCATAATGCAATATGCATGGTATATTCATTTCGGTCAGATGTTTGTGTCCACTTGAAGGAATCTCCGGAGATATAGACATGGATATATATTCGTGATCAGTGTCGATTAAATTTTCGATTTAACGATGTCCGTCCGTCCGTCCGTCCGTCCGTCCGTCCGTCCGTCCGTCCGTCTGTCTGTCACCTGGCTGGTTCGCACGATAACTTGAGTAAATATTGAGCTATTTCGATGAAATTTGGCATAAGTAATCTATGATCCAAGGGTACGGAGGGGATTGATATTGGGCATGATCGGTCAATAACCACGCCCACACCAAGCATTGAAAGCGACTAACCTCGAAATTTTCAAAATCTTTAACTTGCTATAACTCACATAATATACCACTTGGGACAACAATATTTTGCACATAGAGTTATATTATACTACTATATAACCTCGCCAAAAGTGGGTGAGCCACGCCTACTTTCTAGCGTAGCTCCCATACAAAGTGTCTGTACTTCTTTTAAATTGAAACTGCTGTAACTTCTACAATCTTCTGTCTAGAATAACCATAATTGACACTTAGATTAACACGGTAGTCAGAAATAATATGGCAGAAAATCCATGTGCCACGCCCACTCCTTTTTGGGTCTCCCATACAAAGTTGCGGAAATTAAAAAAAATGTTACTGGTTATAACTTGCAAACTATTCAGCGTAGAATAACGAGATTTAAGGTCTGGATAGTATTGTACGAGCAACTAGGCTCACAGAAAATGGGTGCACCACGCCCAGTGTTTATCGTAGCCCCCATACAAATTTTAAATTGAAACAGCTGTAACTTAAGCAATCTTATGTCTACAATAACCATAATTGACACTTAAATTAATATCGTAGTCGGAAATAATCTGGCGAAAAATCAGCGTACCACGCCCACTTCTTATTGGGGCTCCCATACAAAGTTGAGGAAATTAAACAAAAATGTTAACCACCATAACTTAGAAACTATTCAACGTAGGACACCAAATTTAAGGTGTGGATTAACATTGAAAAATTAATTGGATTTACTAGAAAGTGGTAAGCCACGCCCACTTTTTATATAGCTCCCATACTAAGCCTCGGAATTATCTTAAAATCCTTTTACTTCGTCAAAGTCAACCATATTTCGGGTGTAAATTAGTAGTATATGCAAAAATTGTTTCTCGAAAAGTGGAAATAAAAGAAAAGTTGGATATTCGAGTAAACTTTTTATATATAAATCTACATATGCAGGGTATAGTTTGGTCGGCCCCAGCCGACTGTAAGGAGATTTTTTATTACACGGACTCCGTGGACAACCGCCGTTGGTTTTGATGACGTTTTTGGGTGTTCAATAGTTTCGCATCTGTGTTCTGCGTTCCATACTTTAAATTAAATTCTATTTTTAACTTGTATGTGGCGGTTTAAATCCCAGAGTTTAAATCTTGCAGTGATGGAAATGGGAATCTGGTTACAGATGTCCAGAGTGTACTGAGTCTATGGAGGGAACACTTCTCCACGTTGCTGAATGGCAATGCTACGAACAATTCCGCCAGCGGAGGAGATTGCCCGATAACCCCAATTACAGAAGATGGTGTTGATGTTCCACCACCCGACTATGACGAGATTGAAACGGCCATTTTGAGGCTGAAGAACAACAAAGCTGCAGGTGCTGATGGCCTGCCTGCCGAGTTGTTTAAATCCGGAGGCGATGAGCTGTTCGCCTGCATGCACCAGCTCATAAGCAGAATATGGTCGGATAAAAGCATGCCTGATGATTGAAGGCTCAGTGTTCTCTGTCCTGTACATAAAAAAGTACAAAAGTAAAAGGAATAAGTCTCCTGAGTACCTTATACAAGGTCCTATCCAGCGTATTGTGTGAAAGATTGAAGCCCATGCTCAACAACTTGATTGGACCTTATCAGTGTGGCTTCAGACCTGGTAAATCCACCATCGACCAGATTTTCACACTGCGCCAAATTATGGAGAACACCCAAGAAAACCAGATCGACACACACCACCTTTTTGTTGATTAGAAAGCCGCTTTAGACAGTCCCGTAAGGGATTACCTGTACGCAACAATGTCTGAGTTCGGTATTCCTGCAAAGCTCATTCGACTTTGTAGAATGACACTGCATAACTCCTGTTGTGCAGTGAATATTGGGAAGGACCTCTCCGCACCGTTTAGTTCCGAACGGGGTTTCAGACAAACTGCAGATCTACGAAATAATGGCACTATCTTCAACAAAAGTGTCATGCTGTTGCCGTATGCCGACGATGTTGACATAATCGGCATGAACACGCGAGCAGTTCATGCAGCATTCTCAGAGTTGCAAAAGAGTCGCGTCGGATGGGTCATACGGTGAACGAGAGCAAGACGGAGTATCTAGTGTCAACAAATAAACGGTACCAGCACGTTGAACAGCACGTACTGGTGAAACCCACACTTTTGAAATTGTTAAGGACTTTGTCTATCTTGGAACCAGCCTGAACACCAGTATTGACGTCATCATGGAGATATTGCCAAGGATCACTCTTGCTAACAGGTGCTACTTTGGGCTAAGTAAGCAATTGAGAAGTAGGGCAATGTCGAAACGAAAATCACACCTTTTACATATGCCCTTATATATGATGGCGAAGGTTGGATAATTTTCATCTCAGATGGGAGAATGCTTGGAGTTTTTGAGAGAAAAGTGCTACGTAAGATCTTTGGACCTATTTGCGTTGGTGGCGAGTATCGAATAAGGTACGAGCATGAACTGTATGAGGTGGATGCCGATATTGATATAGTAAAGCGCATCAAAATCCAGTGGCTGCACTGGCTAAATCAGGTCAAGCAATTGGACAAATATTCTCCGGCTAAGAAGGTGGTGTCTTCGAAATTCGCTGATGGAAGAAGCAATAGAGGCAGACCTAATCTCTGGTGGAAGGACCAAGTACTGGAGAATCTGTCGGCGATTGGAATCTCCAACTGGCGTAAGCTACCGAAGGAAAGGGTTGGTTGGCGAAGCATGCTAGATTCGGCCTAAATCGATTTTCGGTTGTAATGGCCACATAACTAAGTAAGTAAGTAAGCCAAGCTCGGCGAAAAGCCTTTCGGGTGTTATAAGTGCAACATATTTATTTATTTTTTTATACTATAATTGTACATAATATACATACAATTATATAGATTTTTTCTTTCCTAATTACACTTAAGAATTCCATGTTGATGTCCTAAATGTGTTAAAATATTTCAAAATAAATTAAAAAACCAATTTTTATTTAATTTCAACACCATACATAATTTGTCAATTTTTGGGTGACATGCAACATGCAAGTGGCATACTAAAATATAAATGCATACATGTCTTCGTGTGATTCTGCTTCTTTTTTTAACTACGCAATAACAACAACAACAAAACAAGATCTAAAGAAACACTCATTTATAATTTCTCACCTTTAGTTGTTGTTATTGTGTCACGAAATATTAGGCGAGGATAGGAAATGAAATGACAAATGAATGCTTGACAGGCAGTATGAACTTACATAAGTAAAAATATTGTAGTACCATGCCAAATGCACAAACACACATATTTAGATATGCATGTATATATGTATAAGTATAAAAAACAACAATACAGAGACTGGAAGACACTGACAAAGCGAAAGACAAACATTCAGACAGGCAGAGTGGCATACATGCAACAGACAAAGATATTTTTATTTCTAATTACATTCCAGAGCAGCAGGTTTAGTTGAGATGGCACCATGTTGGTATTTATATAACGCCTACATACGTATGTATTTAAGTACCTGCATATGTAGTATAACAATCCTACGATCGCATGTTTGCGAGTCTTTAATCAAAAAAACCTTACGCCAAGAGTATATAGACAGTGCAGAGTGTGCAGCGTCAACAACAACCAGCGAAATCAACAGAATGTATGTACATAGTTGCCAACATTGCCATCTCAGAGCTTTACGCTGTTGGTTACCATGATTGTAGCTGGTATTCTTGTGGTTACTCTTGTTCTTATTATTGTTGTTGTTCACCACTAATGAGTTCGCAAACTCACTGTATAACAAACCGCATATAAACATACATACATATACAAATATACACAAATTTTCTCCAACAGCATAGTAGTTGTTTAAAAAACCACCATCAACATAACAACAGTATTCTATATTGAAAGAGTGTTGCATGCTTTTAGGCGTAAAGTGTACAGAAAACAAAAACTAAAGTATATTTCAATCAATATAATTAATGTTAATATACAATATAATTTTACAGATTATGACATGTTAATATTTGTAATTGGACATCGTTATGACGCCTAAGTGCATACAAAATAACATATTCACGTTATATGTATGTATGTAGTCAAATGATTTTGGAAAGTTTAACTTCGGTACCACCAAGATATAACGTACGCTATGACAGACACAGACTTTTGGAGATAGGAGAATTTAGTTTCCAGCCGTTTACGCCTGTCTTAAAACCTACTCGCATGTTTTTTTTGGCGTTGAGGTGGGGTAAAAAATACCTTCGCACCATATAGGAGCCGTCGTTCTTACGTGTGTGGTATATCCAGTAAAAATCTCCCTCTTCCTCTCCTGGATTCTTCACCTGCCCCGGGACTACTATTGCATTACTCTCCCTGCGTCCAGGGTCGCCATTTCATTTTATAATATTTTTGTCGCTGATGTGCAATTGAATTGTTGCAGGATTATGTCGTAGCAGTATTATGTTACATCAGGATGATATTCAGGAACTCTTTCCATTTCTCGCCGTTTCTTTTTAATCACGTCTTCGATAAAGTTTGCTACCGCATTCCAATTTTCTTCGTATGACATAATTTTCTATATGATATTTCCAGTTGTGTATGCTCCGATTACGCGTTCTAGCGCATATCTTTCATTACGCCACCGTTCACATTTAAAAAACGTGTGTTCTGCGTCGTCCAATTCTGTGTCGCAATATATACATTGTGGTTGGTGTGATTTTCCCATACGATGCAAATATTTTTAAAGTAGCCATGACCGGATAGAAACTGTGTGCGGTAATAATTTACTTCACCGTGATTTCTTTGAGTCCATTCTCTAAGGTCCGGTATTAACTTCGCTGTCCATCTTCCGCTTGGTTCGGTGTTCCATCTTGCATGTCACATATCTATGGTTTGTCGTGTCGCTTCTTGGGGACTTAGGCCCGGCAGCCTCATATTTTTTGCTTTCCATTTTTGTCTGCGTTCCTCAGCTAACAAGGCTATGGGAATTGTTCCGCTTATAACAAGGACCGCTGCTCCAGAGACTGTTCGGTATGAGGAGGCTACTCTGAATGCACAGGTGCATTGCACAGAAAGCAGCACTTTTTAGCGGCGTTTTGACTTTAGCGTGTCTGCCCACAGTTCGCTTCTGTGTGTAAAAAAGGATCGAGTTCGTCGTTTCCATTGGCAGTCTGCGCTTGCCTTGTCTTGGACCTCCAATATTTGCCATCAATTTGTTTAGCATTCCCGTTACTCGCGCGGCTTTTTCCGCGGCCTTCTTTATATGCGCCCAGAATGTCAGTCGAGGATCTAGCTGTACACGTAGATACTTCACCACCGTTTTGGTGGTCAAGGACTTTCATGTCGACCTCCGGCGGTATGTGCCATTTCGTCAGAAGGATCAACTCTGTCTTCTCTGTAGCGAGTTTCAAACCATGGTCCTCAAGCCATGCTTGTACTGTGATCATCACTTTCAGCTTTCTTTTTGACACCTCAGTATTACGAGCGGTTATTTTAGCAGCTATGTCATCTGCGTATCCAACAAGATGGACGTCATCAGGCATCTCTATACGCAATATTTCGTCGTAACTTATATTCCAGAGGTCAAGTCCGAGAATGGATCCATGAGCAGCCCCCGAAGATATTTGCTTTGATTTCTGATCCTCAATGGTTTCATAGATTAGAAGTCGGTTGCTTAGATAGCTTCGAATTATCTTCCTTATGTAGTTCGGGATTAAAAACCTTATCTCTAACTGGTCTCAGATGGGCCGACATAACATACTCGCATGTTTATGTAATACAAATAGTACCAAAGCTCAGCTAATAGTATTGTTAAGCATAATAATAAATATTTTGACGAAAATTCATTTAATTCATTTAATACGTATCTATGCATATACCCCAAAGGTTTTTAAAACTTACAACCTGGTGTACTTTTTGCATTTATCAAAATTGGCCTTTTTTAATGTGTTGATGTTTAATACCTTCCTCCGGAGTTGTGTCTAAGACGGATTGCTTTCATAATAAAAAACATTTCTTTCAAATTATTGATATTCTATTGATGATGTTTGATATTATACGGTCAGTGGATAAATAAATTTAGGCTAAAATATCTATTGCACCAAAATCCGCTATAGCAACGACAACACTGTTACTGGCATCAACATCAACAAAACAATAGTAACAACAACAACAACAGTGTAACAACCCAGTCGTAAATTTTGATGCGCGTCATAGAATACATATATAAATAGGAAGCGCTTCTCTTTCGTATCTAAAGAGCTGATTTTGATGCGCTTTGAGTAGGCAATAGGCAGCATTTCAAATCATTGATTGCGCAGTTGACTTAGAATTAACATTCAATTTCGACAAAATAGCACGCCGACATGCCGAGAGCATTCAATAGGTGTTGAATATTCATGCGGTAAGATTGTGCTCGCGCTTGTTTTGTTAAAAATGTTGCTTACACTGTAATAGAATGAGTGTGTCCACCAAAGTGTATCCAAAGCACAACAAGGGAAGCGCATCCAAAGTGCATTGAGGGAAGCGAGAAGGAAGCGCTTCCTTGTAATGGCATCTGAATGTTAAATTCAGCGCTATTTGAGGGGAGAGCGATGCGCTTCAGTGCTATTTTCGAGCGCTTCATAAGCGCTATTGGTGCACTCCATTTCCGATTGGGGATATCAAAGTTGGCACGATATTTCTATGTGAATGCGATGACGACAACAAAAGAAATCGTTACTGACATAAATCATAACAATGCAGAGCAATATGCACTCATATAGTCGTAGGAATATGGCACACGCTATGATATATACGATATGATACATATCAACATATGCGCTTATATTCAAATATGTAAAAGTATGTAAAATCGTTTTGTGTACTTTGATGCTCCTCTAACTACACGCGACAATGACGACAATGACGACAATGGTGATGCAATGGTATGTATCAATAAAGAAACAATACCACGTATGCATATGTATAACCAAATGCAATTGTTAACAGTAATAAATTGTCAATTGCATGCGCATTATACGGATTCGTTGAGTACAAATTTTCCCCTTAGATTTAGCCAATGCAAATGACGCCTATGATCATGGTGAACCATTTATTGTCATATGGAAGTAAATCTTTAATAGCGCTATATAAAATGAAGAGGAGAAGAGAGATTATACTTCCATATTTTATTGGGGTAGTCAGGTGGGATAATGCGCAACTTAACTGTTACCTTTTCTTCTTCCGTTTCCGTGCCTACAGCTGTCTTTCCGGCAGCCATTTTGGCCACAACGGTATCACGGTAAGGACAATTACAACCAGAGGGTGGCCGGTATCTGGATGCCATCGTTAGAAGACACACTCTCGTAGTGCCATTCATTCCATAGGAACAGTACTAATAACACCTGGGTTTTAATCGAGTTTTCCTCTCTAGATCCGCCATTTTCAGTCGAAAGCAGGGGCACCTCTAGCAGGAGTGGAATACTACCACAATGGTCGGTCTTTAGGTTATGGCATCTTAGCCAAGCCTGTTTGACAGTAACATGTTACACGAAAACAGCTAAGCTGCCAAAAACAGTGTTGCCAAAAAATCACCCTGTACGATAAAATCGCAAATGGTCGTTGTACAAATATTGTGATAAACTAGGTTGTGATAAAAAGGAGCTTACAGTCAGCTGGGCCGACCAATTTATACCCTACATATGTTAAGATATATATAATAAGTTTGCTACCATATCCATATTTTTCTTCTACTTCCATTACTTTATTTAGGAGCTACATTAAAAAGTAGGCGAGGCTCACCAATTTTTTTAGGGATAATTTCTGCCTATAATACTAATACACACCTGATATGTGGTTTATTTTCACTTGCTCACCTTACTTGCTCCTGATACTTGCACGTAAATCCAGTGTAATTAGCACGGAACACATTGAATCAAATTATTCTGAGAAACAAATGGAGTCCAAAAACTAAGTACTGAGCACATTCATACACATACACATATAGAAATAAAGTACGAATGCGTAAGAAGGCAAGAATTATCAATGTGACAGTGAAAATTCTTTGCGTAAAATGTTCTCTCTTTGCACAAGGAATTTGTATCAATAAAACACGTTTTTTTATAAAAAAAAAATACTAGTTTCTTTTTTTTTGCATTTTCCTTTTACTATTTATTTACTACCATAAACACCTACAAAATGAATTGCTGCTTCAAGTCAAAAGCTACAGTTTTTATACCCTGCATAATGCAATATGCATGGTATATTCATTTCGGTCAGATGTTTGTGTCCACTTGAAGGAATCTCCGGAGATATAGACATGGATATATATTCGTGATCAGCATCGATTAAATTTTCGATTTAACGATGTCCGTCCGTCCGTCCGTCCGTCCGTCCGTCCGTCCGTCCGTTCGTCCGTCTGTCTGTCACCTGGCTGGTTCGCACGATAACTTGAGTAAATATTGAGCTATTTCGATGAAATTTGGCATAAGTAATCTATGATCCAAGGGTACGGAGGGGATTGATATTGGGCATGATCGGTCAATAACCACGCCCACACCAAGCATTCAAAGCGACTAACCTCGAAATTTTCGAAATTTTTAACTTGCTATAACTCACACAATATACCACTTGGGACAACAATATTTTGCACGTAGAGTTATATTATACTACTATATAACCTCGCCAAAAGTGGGTGAGCCACGCCTACTTTCTAGCGTAGCTCCCATACAAAGTGTCTGTACTTCTTTTAAATTGAAACTGCTGTAACTTCTACAATCTTCTGTCTAGAATAACCATAATTGACACTTAGATTAACACGGTAGTCGGAAATAATATGGCAGAAAATCAATGTGCCACCCCGACTCCTTTTTGGGTCTCCCATACAAAGTTGCGGAAATTAAAAAAAATGTTACCGGTTATAACTTGCAAACTATTCAGCGTAGAATAACGAGATTTAAGGTGTGGATTAGTATTGTACATGCAACTAGGCTCCCAGAAAATGGGCGCACCACGCCCAGTGTTTATCGTAGCCCCCATACAAATTTTAAATTGAAACAGCTGTAACTTCGGCAATCTTCTGTCTAGAATAACCATAATTGACACTTAAATTAATATCGTAGTCGGCAAAAATCTGGCAGAAAATCAGTGTACCACGCCCACTCCTTCATGGGTCTCCCATACAAAGTCGAGTGAATTAAACTAAAATTTTAAGCTCCATAGCTTACAAACCATTTAGCCTAGGACAACGAGACTTAGGGTATGGATTAGTATTGTACGAGCAACTAGGCTCACAGAAAATGGGCGCACCACGCCCAGTGTTTATCGTAGCCCCAATACAAATTTTAAATTGAAACAGCTGTAACTTAGGCAATCTTATGTCTACAATAACCATAATTGACACTTAAATTAATATCGTAGTCGGAAATAATCTGGCGAAAAATCAGCGTACCACGCCCACTTCTTATTGGGGCTCTCATACAAAGTTGAGGAAATTAAACAAAAATGTTAACCACTATAACTTAGAAACTATTCAACGTAGGACACCAAATTTAAGGTGTGGATTAACATTGAAAAATTAATTGGATTTACTAGAAAGTGGTAAGCCACGCCCACTTTTTATATAGCTCCCATACTAAGCCTCGGAATTATCTTAATATCCTTTTACTTCGTCAAAGTCAACCATATTTCGGGTGTAAATTAGTAGTATATGCAAAAATTGTTTCTCGAAAAGTGGAAATAAAAGAAAAGTTGGATATTCGAGTAAACTTTTTATATATAAATCTACATATGCAGGGTATAGTTTGGTCGGCCCCAGCCGACTGTAAGGAGATTTTTTTCTATACTGGTTTCTACTCAACTCAGTAAAAATGAGAAACTTGTGTACAACGAACATATTCAAACACACATTTCCTCATGCTTAAGTGGAAAATGTCATTTTAAAAGCAAAAGTAAATGCTTAGTTAGTATCTGAATGATCTCATGGTCATTATTATTATTAGTATCATCATCATTATTGTTGAGTATCATTTTTGACTTGAAATTAATTTTGTGCGATGCTATTGTTTTTCACTACAGTTTTGTGTGCAAAAATGTTGTAAAATAAAATCCAACCAAATCACACACATATATGCTCTCGTACTCTCATTGAAAAGACCCTGCTGTACAACTAAGATCTAGTACGATTATGTACTAGTTTTGTGGCTGGAACAAATGACCTAGAGTAATAACTAGATGAACTTGTATGTTTATTTTCATTTAAAATGAATGATAGAATATGCGATAACAAGACACACGAGATGGTGAGTACCCTGGATTTAATCGCGAAGTAAAGGGTTATAAATTTTGCGGTTTCAAAAGTAAATGTAAATAAAACACATATAAAATATTTTTTATCATGATATTTCTTTTTTATTATAAAGTTTGAACGTTGACATTATGTGTGAAATACTACATCATTTAAATGACCACCGCGCGAATTGTTGCAAGCATCGATTCTTTTGAGGTAATTTTCGACCACTTTTTGACACATATTGGGCGGTATCTCAGCCATAACGTGACGAATGTTGGTTTTTAGGTGCTCAAGAGTTTAAAGTTTATCTGCATAAATACGGTCTTTCGCGTAGCCCCAAAAAAAAAAGTCAAACGGTGTCAAATCGCATGATCTTGGTGGCCACTTGATATCGCCACGACGAGAAATTACGCGGCCAGAAAATTTCTCTTGCAATAAAGCCATATTCGCTCGAGTTGTGTGGCATTTGGCACCGTCTTGTTGAAACCACATATTCTCTAAGTCGTATTCTTCAATAGCAGGCAAAAAAAAGTCAGTTATCATATAACCATAACGCTCCGAATTGACGGTGACAGTCGTTCCATCGTCGTTTTCGAAGAAGTAAGGTCCAATCACAGTCCTAATTCCTGAGAACGACGAGGAATCGACACATTCGGGTCTTCGGCAACACTTTCACTTACAGCAGCGATATTTTCGGTGGTACGAGCGAAACGATGATGCACAGGCCTTACAGTTGTAAGGAAAGTGGATGGAAGAGGAACTAGTTCCTGGTTCATTAGAACTAGTCAATTCAATAGTTGCGAACTAGTTTTTTTTCAGTGCAGGGGAGTGGAAAGTAAAAGTATGAATGAGAGCACTAACACAAGCATAAAAAACGAACGTGTGTACGTATAAACAATATGCGACCACGATAAAGAGTTTGTATCAGAGTCCGACAAGAGTAAATAAAATTGTACCCATATATACGATATACAAACTGTAAATTTGGCATCGTCTTATCAAGTATCATCAACATAGTATGCGTAAAAACGAGTGGATGGAAGTCGTTTGGTACTCATTGCTTCATTTTTTCTACACGAAAATTTGCGCTTTGACAAACTCAAGTTCGTCGTATAACGTTCATATATGTATATCGTACAAAACCCATGGCAATTATTGCTCGTGACGTAGCACGTAGTAGTCACGATGAAACCATAATTACTCATAAATGTATGTATATCGTGGCATCGTAAACATGAGTATTTGTTCTCGACTCGCATGAAACAGTAGTTAATCGTACTGGACCCTAGCAGTTACTATCTGGAACAGGACCTTAACTTTGACGCGATTAAATGCCAATAAATAATGTATAAATTCAACCCTCCCATCCGCAAAGTTCATCTTACTCCTACACAGTGCAAAAGTAACGCGCAGATATGAGTCCTACAATTTATTGGCGAAGTCACTTAGCAAAAATTTTTATGCGTTTCGTACGTGTTTGTCCACATTATGTGTATCTGGTACGTGTGTCAGAGTATGTATATTGAGGTTAAGAATATGTAGAGATAGAGATTGATAAAAATTACAAAATATCAAAGTTAAGGACTAAGTAAAACAGCAGAAAAAATACTATAAATACGTAAACTACTAACTACAAAAAGGCTCTATAAAATAATAACATATTTACGTAGCCGTATATCAATGGTTAGTGCGTTGGTCTTCTGACCTGTAGGTAGTGGGTTCAATCCCCGGCTGAAGCATAGCAAATTTAATATCGAAAAGATTTCTCTTTCGAACGATACTTACCTGTCGGCAAGCAATTGACAATACTTCCGGCAGTAATAATTTGCCATGAAAAAGCTTCTAAATGAGCTCTGTGACAAAACTCTGAAAAAATGATGTCACACGGGTTCCACGCACAACAGTACTGGAAGCGAAGATTGACCAAGAGCTCTTCGAGGCATATAAGTGCCACATATTAATTTTTTATTCTTACGAATATTAAACGAGTAGATCGTGTACAAAAATTCATATAAGAATCATAATGAAAATTGACTGATAATGTGTTAATGATGATGAATATAATGATAGGATTCGTATTGAAATATTTAAATTATGTTTTGCTTTCAATATATGCTATAGCCATATTTTAAATTTTTTGGTGTTGGTGGCTTTGCTATGTTCGCAGCAAATGAAAGTTTATCTCTTTCATTGTTTTTCTGCTATTGGAAAAATATATTTTTTTTTAATTCTTCAAAGATTTTATGGACATTTTATGATACAATAGTTTACCTGTATAGTTTACATGTTTACTTTTAACTGCATTTATACTTAACTCCATACTCGTCTCGGCAAATAATGAAATCTGTCTGCCTTCTGACATTAAGTTGAACAATGAAAATTTCATGATATTATTCACACTTTATTGTATACGACGCAACCGACCATTATCATGGTTGTCATGGGTTTTAGTAGGTGTGTGTGTGTATGTTCAGCGTTGAAATAGTTATTCGTTTGTTGTTTGCTCGGCCTCAACCCATTCGACGATTACTTAAGTAGAAGTACTGTTGCACAGCATAGGAACAAGTTTATAGCAGCGCTTTACACCGTTAAGTAAAGGAAAGAAAACTTTTGATTTTATGTTTTTACTATAAATATTTTAATGAATTACGTGGTGTTGAAGAATAAAAAACCAACGAAAACAACGTGCTATAATTATTCACGTTTTATAAATATTATGTTATTACAATTTACTTTTGCTTTTCGTAGGTACAGTTAAAGCTTATTTTGATGGATATTTATAGGAGCATCTGAAATTCGGGGTGCTCTCAAATATACAAATATATTACCACGATACAAATTGGTAAACAAAATATTTCAATAATTCTTAGTGAAGGCTATTTAATACTAACCAGACAAAAACAGCAATAATAACAATAATAATATTCAATTTTTATAGCACTACAACTTTTGGTTGTTTGCCGATTTGTTTATGACCATTTACCAGGTACCAACTGATACGATACATACGTTATTATTATTACTGTTGTTGTAGTTATTAGGTATGCACTGCGACCAAGAGATTTATTATGCCTTATGTTGGTATGTACTTTGATATTCAATAATTCACGGAATTCCATTCGCTTTGAAACAGCTGTCATTCAATATGCAAGATTTTGATAATACTTTTTTGTAGCATACTTATCGGCGCTATTAAATATGGTAATATTGGAGTAATGTAAACATACAATATATAGATATATGTAGTAATGTTGGTCCGTCGGTCATATTTTCTTGTAGTGCAGTGGGCAACAGTTATCAATTTATGTTTATGTGACATTTAACTCATTATATCACGAAATTTTGATTATCACAGTACCATATAGCTTACGATTTTAAAATATTGAAATATTTTTTTCTTGGATTTATTTCAAAGTCAAAAATTTTGCAAGACTTTGGGAGTTACATTAAGTAGTGGGCTGGACGTGCCAATTCTTTGCGGACTTATTACTATCTGTAGTACTAATCTGCGCTGAAAGATGCATATCTTAGCAAAGTATTTCGTAAATTATTTGGGTTTTAAAGTTGAAGATAACTCTGCGACTTTGTATGGAAGCTACATTAGGTATTGGGTGCGGCTCGCTGGTTTATAACGTGTTCTCAATACGGTTGTCTTAAGCTAAATACTTCTTAAGTTATGGCGCTTAAAACATAGAACAGATTCCGAGTCTTCTTATGGGAACTAAATATATAAAATTGTGAATGTAGCTTACCTATTTACCTTGCATGCCAAATATGGTTGTCCAAGATGAAAGATCATGTAAATTATAATATAATTAAAATGTTTAATATTTCACGATTTTTTATTGGAGCTTTGATAAACTAGTCTAGTTACCCTTACAACAATAATCCACACTTTAAATATATTTATCATCCGCTAGAAACCGCGTAAGATATTTCGGTTAAAATTTATTTTTAATATCTCTGACTTGTAAGGTAGAGAAGAGTAGCTTGCTGATTTCACGCCGTACGCTTATTTCCATCTACAATATTAATCTAAGTGTCAAATATGGTTGTTGTACACAGAAGACTTCCGAAATTACATCTGAATTTTTGTTGTTCTAGATGCATGTTAAACTTTTTTTAATTCCGAGGTTAGTTATTTTAATTGCTCCATGTGGATGGGGAAGTGTTCGACCATATGTCTCTCATGGCAAATTTCATTTAAATAACTCAATTTGTGCCTCATACCTATTGCCAAGTCTGGAATTCAACGGGCCTCACGGTTTTTGACAGGATGGATAAGAAATTCATATTCTCCAAACTCTTTGAAGTGATCATTCACGATCGCTCAGCGTGGAGAAACAACGAAATATGTCTAAAACAGGGCTCACAGCTATGGTACACTGATGGGTCCAAAATGGAAGATGGTAGTGCTGGAGCGGGAATTGTAGGGCCAAATTTCCGGAAGGAAATTGCAATGGGAAAAATAGCATCCATTTTTCAGGCGAGGGCCACGCCTTAGAGCTATCTGTCAGAGAATGTCTACGGAGGGGCACTCGAGGAAGCAATATATGCATTCTTTCAGACAGTCAGGCAGCTCTAAAATCATTAATGAATTTCTCGTTCCAATCTAAGTTGGTCTGGGAACGCTTTGAACTCCTCAAAACCTTAGCAAAGAGGAACTCTGTGACTCTAATATGGGCACAGCGACACGAGGGGCATTCAGGAAATGAAATGGCAGATTTGCTGGCCAAAAAGAGCGCAGACACTCCTTTCATAAGCCCAGAAACCTTCTGCGGGGTAAACAGTATGTGAAAAGGAAAAAAATAGTCTAACCGATTACTGGAGAGCCCAAACAGGCATGCGGCAGTCGAAAATATTCATTGACCCTGAACACACTAAGGTAGATGCTATCTTGAACCTTAGCAGAAAAGACATCAAGCTCTACACTGAACTACTAACAGGTCATTGTAAACTTAATTATCACATGATGAAAATGGGTGTGGTAAACAACAATCTCTGTCGACTCTGTCTTGAAGAGCAGGAAACAGCAGAACACGTTCTTTGCAATTGCCTAGCTGTGGCTAGACGCAGACTAAACTACCTAGGCAACGGATTCATAGTTCCCAGGGACCTAGTTAAAATCAATCCCATAGCAATGACAAGATTTATAAATAGTCTTGAGATCTACTAGTTAGGGAATAGGGCTGCACAAAAGAGCTTCAGGTCGCGCTGCTTCATAGCCTTAATAATAATAATAATTGCCAACTAGGTGACAGACATATGAACGAACATTGGGCCTTAGTTACACCAACAATTTAGGCGATGCTTAGCGAGTATATAAATACTTTTCTATACCTTAGAGCTTTCTTAAAATAATTACAAATATCTGACCAAACTGAATATACCATGCAGATTATATTCTTGCCCAACTATTGATAGTGAATACTTTTCAATTTTGTCAACACTACGAGTATAACTTTTTATGTTCAGTATACATACAAATACACTTTATTTGTGCTATTAGAATTAAAGATGTTAAGTAATATAGAAAGAAGGTAAGGTGTGTAACATCAGTGGATGGCTTCAATTAATAAATGCATTTACTGAACGACAATTTTTTTAATTAATAAGAAGCAAATAAAATTGAATATATACTTTATTGTCATTATTGTTATCATTTGATTCCTTTATAAGAGTAGAATATTTTATTTTTAAATTTTGCTAGTCCTGTATATATATTCCATTCATATTGCCTTACTCATTTCAGCTGCAATATTCCATTTATGTACCAATATACAAACCTTCGTGTAATTTATGCCTTAATTATGTTGTTGCATTTATATATATATATATATATATGTAATGATGATCATAAAAATTCGAGTTCATAATAATAATATAATACATAATATAATACTACCACCAAGTCGTAAATTAACAATTGTATATTTTTCCAAAGTTTTTCTTTTGCAAATATTAAAATGAAAAAAAAAATATTTCCACTTTACAAGAAATGCAGCTGAAAAGCTGGAAGACATATAAAAGCCTACTTTTCAACACATACGATTATGGACATAAATGTCAGCAATAAAATTTAACCGCATCAGTAAGTAAACGCCATAAAGAAAATAAGATATAATAGAAAAACTGAGAGATTGAGGAAAAAAAACATGTAAAATAATAAAATTGACACATGTTTTACATACTCACATACATACTTATTTACGACTTTCACATATCGTAGGGAACTGCCTACTTGAATATATGAGTTCTTATAAAATTCTGTATCAGAGTGCATATGTAGAATAGTAGCCAAGCAAGGCAAAGCCGACTACCATCAATGCGTATGTGCTAAAGTAATTTATGTGTGTAAATCTTCTATTGTGCACGCATAAGCACATGTCAGTTGTGAATCGAATTCAAGCATATTTGAAGGGTCAATTGCTTGCAAAAATTTGGCAAAATGCCGTCAATAATGAACTACCGAGCAATTACCGAATGTAGTAGCAGCAGTAACTATATTTTATGACAAATTTATATTTTATATTGCCTCTTTATACTACTTACATACTATGTATGACTATCGAAAACGAATACATTGCATTACTTATTATGAAAATCAAATTCAATTTTTAGTAGACTGACATTTGTATGAGAATCTCTACTCTCACGTCACATATAAGAAAGAGAAGAGAATATTTGAAAATAATTTTTGTCGTAGAGAGAGAGAGAGAAAAATTCCGTAGAGCGTAGTTCGTACTCTTATTTCGAAAATAAACAAAACTGACCTACATATATTAATTTCAAATAATACGAGTAGATTCGTATGTTTTATAAATAAAAGAATATTTCAAAGTTAAAAACATAAACATTTAGTATGTGCAATATTACATATAATAAGAACCGATTTTTTTTTTTAAATTGCTTAAATAATGGCTCCAATAATTTAAGTTTTATAAAGAGTGGGGAAATGACTGTTTGTAAAAATTTTCGAAATAGAGTGATGCAAGTAAAATCTGCAACAATTATATTCTAATGGAACGCACTTTGTACCAAAATTTTCTAAATAGCAAATGTGAACAATTTAGCCGGCAATTGAATAATGGCACGTGTTTCAAAATAACGAATTCTCTTTCCCTCTCTCTCTCTACAATACAATTTTTTCGAACATAAAACTGTGCACTCTGATTTTAGGTGAACTCTCGTGAAGCCGGGTTGTGTTGTGTTGTTGCAACAGTTCGGATTTCTGCTTCGTTTTTTTTGTAATTTTTTACTATCTATCGCCTGTCGTCGTTCATATCCTTCGTGTATGCATTTTTATTCGCTGTATCGTATACCGAATTCTATGTTTATGTATTACGTTTAATCTGCGCTTCTAAGGAAATTTGTTTAGTTTGATTTTAGCATTCGTTGTTACCGGTTGCGTATAACGGGTAAAGTGAAATTCTTTGCAACATTCTATTCTTAACGGTTTTGGATTTATTCAGTGGTGTTTTGTTATCATTTTTTTTATAAACCAAACAGTGATGCAATATAATGCAATAAAAATCAATGTAGACGTTCACTTTCTCACCTACTCATAATATTGGGAATACTTTATAAATACCTAGTTACTGAGTTCATTTAACCAAGCAACATAGCTTGCTAGTTGTTGGATTTTCCTATTGCACAATTGAACTAATTTGTTAGTTTCTTTAGTTAGTATTTTTTTGTTTGTTTTTATATTGTTGCCGTTCTCTTTTCTTATTTAATACTCATCCATAACTTTTTGCACATCTACGTACTCTACGTTGCTCTATGCTGCTGCTGCTCAACTTTAATAACTGAATTCATTTCTCACATGAATCTACCAAAAATGTTTTTTCCGCTTTTTTACCCACAATATTTTTCAATGCAGTGTCTGCATCCGTTGCTCTTATCATTTTCATTGGTTCTTCATTCGTCCTTTTGCTTCGCTCACCTCTGATGTATGTACATAATTTTTATGCATCAACGTGATGATGCTGGTAGTATAATGCACAAAATTCTTTGAATCCAGCATTCATCATCACGATGTTATAAGTTGATGGAAAAAATGCGGGAGTAGAACAAAAAAAAAATAAGATATAAAAAATGAATTGCTGACGAGAAAACAACAAACAAAATATATGAACTTTAAGTGAAAACATTTATTGTCGCGATATCGTGTTAATTATCTTTTGATTTTTTTTTTGTTTCTTTGTCAATTCATCAAATTACTTTCTTTTACTCTGGTTGCAACGTATTGTTTTATGCGATCAGCGTTGATAACGTTTGCAGATGCAGCTACATATATTTAACGTGCGATCTTCTTTTTAAATATCATTCGAATTTTAATGGAATATTAACTTTGTTGCGGGTGCCGTAGCTCAGTGGTTAGTGCGTTGGCCTTCTGATCTGTAAGTCGTGGGTTCAATCCCCGGTTGAAGCATAACAAAATTTAATATCGAAAAGATTTTTCTTTCGAACGGTACCCACCTGTCGGCAAGCAATTGGCAATTCTTCCGACAGTAACAACTTGCCATGAAAAAGTTTCTTAAAGAACTCTGTGACAAAGCTCAGAAAAAGTGATGTCACAAGTGTTCTGCCGTTCGGAACCGGCTAAAATAAGTAGGTCCCTTCTAATACTGTCCAAATTTAAGACGCACAACAGTAATGGAAGAGAAGCTCGGCCAATGAGTCCTTTGGGGCTTTAAGTGCCACATATTTATTTTTTTTTTTATTAACTTTGTTGCTTAGAATATTTTTGGACATGGACAAGGGAATACGATTTTCTTAGAATTTGCTACAATATCCATTGAGCGAGGGTACTAAACCATTAATTTGAAAAGTACTGATGCAGAACAGATCCTTTCATCAAACACGCTTTTCTAATCATAATAAATACTAATAACTTCTAAGTGGGCGGCGTAGCTCAATGGTTAGTGCATTGGCCTTCTGATCTGTAGGTCGTGGGCTCAACCCTCGGCTGAAGCATAACAAAATTTACTATCGAAAAGATTTTTCTTTCGCACGGTACCCAAAAATGCTTCTTAAAAGAGCTCTGTGACAAAACTAAGTTAAAGTGATGTCACAATGGTTCTGCCGTTCGGAACCGGCTAAAATAAGTAGGTCCCTTCTAATGCTATATAAGTTTAACACGCACAACAGTATTGGAAGAGAAGTTGGTGGCATCACAATGGGTCTTTCTGGCCTAAGTGTAACTTTTAAAGCCCTGAAAATTGTTTCTGAATTATTGAACAATATTGTAGCTCCGATTGCTTATGACAGTTTTGAAGTAAACAAAATCTGAAGGAAAAAATACGACATCTATGTTGTAAAACCATCTTGAAGATTGAAAAAATGATAAAGAAAAAAATATTGCTTTGCCGACATTACTTTGATTGTAAACCTGAACAATATTTTGAATATTGTTGCACTATGCATAGCATATAGCGAATACATATAGTACAGCGAGTGCATATAGTACAGCAATTAGTGCATACATTGTAACTAAATATTTATGCATAGGTAGATATATAAGCCAGTACGCTGATACGGTAATTATATTCATAATTCGTATAGGCTCTAAAAGTTATAAATTTTCAACATGATAACAGGCAGCCTTAAAATGTGATAAGATTAGTGCATGTTGGATTATGTGCACTATATGCTATACATATGTATATTTCTATAATCGTCCGGTAGAATATGAAATTTCGAATGAAACTTCTCATAACAATCTAAATTTACAATGTTGCATAGTAAAAACTAAAAGAAAAAAAAAAATAACGTGAACTAATAATAAAGTTAAAACAGCAATACCACAAACAATCATTTCGTAAATAGAAACACGTACCTGCAAGTGAACAAATATCGCAAGTTCTGCCAAAGGATTTGCTTCCACTTCTATTCATAGTACATTACATAATGCAATACAAATTACCGGATCTCTTGATGATCCTAAGATTATAATGGAATCTTTTTCAATATACACAAAAAGTAGTAAAAGTAAAGAACGCATTTGCTTAAATAAAAAAATATTACAAACGACTTATAATTGGAAAGTAAAATTTTTTCGATATTAAAGTTTTGTTTTCGCCGGAACTTGAACCCGGCGGATTGAAGGCCAAAGCACTAACCACTTAGCTACGGTACTCATCTAATTCAAAATTGATTAGTTGATGTTTATGCTGTTAACAAAAATATTTTCGGTATCAACGATCGTATAAGCATCTTTCCATTAGCCATACAGTTTGGCATAAAACGAACAAATATATCAAGAGATTGTATATATCCTTGGAAATATAGAGATCATACTTACAGCCACACTTCAAAAACACTTCATTTTTAGCTGCCTCAAAAAATTAAAAAAAAAACTCGAAAATAATTGTGAAAATTGCGTAAGAACGGACAAATTTATAAAACTATTTATTTCGGGTGCCGAAGCTCAGTGGTTAGTGTGTTCGCCTTCTGATCTGTAGGTCGTGGTTCAATACCCGGCTGATGCATAACAAATTTTATATCGAAAAGATTTTTCTTTCGAATGGTACCCACCTGTCGGCAAGCAATTGGCAATTCTTCCGACAGTAACAACTTGCCATGAAAAAGCTTCTAAAAAGAACTCTGTGACAAAGCTCAGAAAAAGTGATGTCACAAGTGTTCTGCCGTTCGGAACCGGCTAAAATAAGTAGGTCCATTCTAATACTGTCCAAAATTTAAGACGCACAACAGTAATAGAAGAGAAGCTCGGCCAATGAGCCCTTTGGGGCTTTAAGTGCCACATATTTATTTTTTTTTATTTATTTCGAGGAATGGAACCAAAAAGCCCAACACACGAGAGATTTGAGTATAACGAATGTATTTTATACCATTAATGTCATCAAGAGTAAGGTATTATAAAATCCGAATGCCATTATAAGCAAGTTTGCTCGGAAACCTACATTTCCTGGTGTGGTATTCAATATTACTTTAATCGACTGCATTTTAATACTAATTGTATTTGGGATCTCACAATAAAAGTAGTTAAAAATAGCATTGGCTCCAACCAATTGCTTATTAAATAAATATATCCCGTCCTAAAGTCGGGATCTTGGGATTAGCTACGCTAGTATATATTTACTTTATATACTCATGCTTGTATGAATGTTTTAATTATTATTACTATTGCTTAATAGCCCAATACACATGATGGTCATGTATGCCTATGTACACATACAGGTGTACATGTAATAGTCACAATAGTAATGCAATGTGAACAGCAACAGTGCACCTGTAGTGATAATTTATACGTAGGCTGCCTCTTATATTTTTTTTTAGAAAGTATCACCTAATACGTTTTCGTAAAATTTAACATTTCCATTGGAAAGTTTGACATTTTTTAGCATAAACATACTCAGAACGTTTTGATGTACAAGCGTTAGCGGTCAAAAAATGGATTTAACTCGTGAACAAGAATTATGAGCTATGATCAACAACAGTGCTTCGATCGTATCGTCTTCATGCGGCATTTGACGATGAAGCACCAACCCTCCAGGTTATTTATAACTGGTCGTCCCAAATCGGTCATTGTGCCACAAACCATCGATGCTGTGCGTGACCTGATAATGAAAGATCGTCATGTGACATACTATGAGATAGAGGCATCCTTGGGCATTAGTTCCACAGTCGTGCATTCGATATTGCATGAACACTTAGCTGTCCTAAAGATTTTTTCTCGTTGGATCCCATATAATTTAACAATCGCTCAAAAAACTTCGTTCGCGGTGCTTCGAAAGACGTTTATAAGATCGTGACACGTGACGAATCATGGATATATGCGGATGAGCCCGAAACAAAACAACAATCGACCGTGGGGATTTTTCAAGACAAGCCAAAACCAACATAAACCATATTTTGGGAGGTGTCTCATTCGGAGTTGCAAAAGTGCTTCGACAATTGGTTTGCGTTCATCGAGAATACTTTGAAAAACAATAAAACCAGTTTTGACGATAACCAAATGCAGTTTCATATTTTAAAAAACATATATATAAAAGGCAACCCTCGTATACATGTCTCGCATAGCATGTACTTTTGTATACATACATGTGTATGGTGTATATGCGAAAATTGCATATACTCCTATATGCAATTAACAATGGGCGCAACAATAATTGTGTTTACAAAATACACGAAATGCAATAATTTTGCGGTATTTGCGGAAAACTTACTTCACATATATTTACATTCACATGTACCCCTTGTATGCGGTATATACGAAGTGGTATCATTTTGTTGTATGATGATACAATGTTGCATTACACATATTAGAATATACCTTTTACATATTCGTATGTTAATAGCAAAGATACTTTATATGTTTCTAATTTGTTTATTCTGGTATTTGTATGCTTGTGTGTGCGCACTTGTATTAGAATTTAGATATGTGTGCCTATACATGACGCATATATTATATTCAATTTTTATAGCTCAGTGTTATCAAGCCACAAAAACACCAAACAGAACTTAATACATTACAATTGCATTAGCATTAGCATACAGGAATGCATTAGCAGTATCTTGTATATAGCATTACATGAAAATAAGTATATAGCTAACTGTAAAAAAAAAATATTAAGACGATAAATTTTATACATTCTTTCCTTAAAATATAATTTGGTTTCTTTTACATTTAATTTTATTCTCTCCTCCAACAAAAGTATCTTTGTAATATTAATTGGAAAAATATCTTATACAATTTCTGAGTAAATCTCCGCTCAAACATCAAAATTTGGTGATACGATTGTTGGTGGTGTTGAAATATTTATATAATTTTGTTGTTATGATAAAATATTTAATTTTTGTAAAAAAAAAAAAAATTATAAATATGTATTATATAAATATACTTATAGCCCTCGAAAAGCCCTTGTCAAACAAAACGGATTTATTGCATTAAAAATAGTCCCAAAATGAGTCGGACTCTCAATACAATGGTTCGCATTGTCTGAAATCATATGGAATGAAAGTTTTAGGTCGTATGAAGGGATGTTTTTCTTAAATGGTTGTACCTTTAAATGCCATTTATGCCCCATTAGTTATCTAAGAAAACACTAAAATCTAAATCACATGAATGCGGTGGTTAAAATACGGTTTGTTGTTATACAATCGATGGGATCGAGCATTATTGTGTGTGGCGCATTATTGGACTAGACGTATAAGTTGCCAAAGTAGTATTGTCCATTAACACTTTGGTTCGGTGGAACGAATTCTTTTTTGGCAAAGTTATTAGTAGTTTTATCAGCTCTGCGGTTTCAGTTTTTAAATTTCAGATGGGCAACATGTTGCTAATCATTTTTTTAGACAGCGTTTTTAGAGCGCATATATCAATCATGAACTTTGCCACGGGATTAAAAATCATACAATCAAATAAGTTATTCAGCTGTAGGTTTAATACAGCTACCTCCAACGTTGAAATAATACGAAGGTTCCAATCAAAGGCTCTAAGAATGATTGTACATGCGCCTTACTATGTTACAAATAACCAAATCCATCGTGAAGTCAAAATTCCCACAGTCTTCCATGAACTAAAAAACCATGCTTCATCGCACAATCGCAAGACTCCAAGGCCATTCAAAGCCACTAATATTAGATTTAACTGTCAATCGTATTACCTTCATCCGTTTGAAGAGAAAATATACAAAAGATAATCTATGCTAATGTCCAACAGTTAAGGAATGGTTGCACAACTGGGTGTATTCCATAAAAGACCACACATTCCAAGCAAATGTGTTCAGTTATATATCGATTGCATATATATAGATTGCAATAAATAACTGATTAAAAAACATTTTTGTGCTAAAATTCAAATACAATATTTTGTTTTGCTTCATATGTGGAGTAATCCCTCCAAAAATGTTCAATATAATGCAGAATATGTAGCAATTTGTATGGAAAGGAAATATTAAATCGCATCGTTATGATATATAAGTATAAAATCCGACACACATACACCTTTTAGTTGCATTTTCTGTGGTATGCACATACATAGGTGTATATACATATAATAAGGTGGATCGCTCCGCTTGAAAGATTATATTGAAACGTTCTCGGGATAAAGAAAATGTTTTTTCTAAACCTTTAAACGTAAATCTAGTAAATTTTTGAAAGCAGTTTTTGTAGCAAGCTTTGATTTTTTAACAGTAACTCCCAAGTATGTTTTGTTAATCATTTCTTTGGCAAGAAAAAAGAGGCAGAAATTTGGTTTGGAACATTAATTCACCATTCTAAGAAATATCCGGTAAACTTAAGTTGTACTTTAATGGAGAGTTAGCTGCACACTTCCAAGGGAACAGTTGATTGGATTTTTAATAGCTTTAATCTTATGATGGGAAAATGTTTGATTTGGGGGGGTAGAATAATGGTAACTGAATATGATTTCTTAGGGACTCGTCGAATTTCAAAGGCATTTTTCCAATGAGCTATTATTTTCAAAAGTTGGACAATGAACCAGTGTGCTATGATAAAAAAAAAACATTTGGGCTGTTCTAAAAGGGTTAAGAAAACAATTTTTTTCTTCATAACTTTTCAACATAATCTATCAAACTAAGTGTGAAATTTTGATGCGCTTTTTCGTGATCCACCTTAATGTATACTCGTATATTTTTTTAAAAAGTAAATTTCATTATAAAAAATTTCATTATATTGTACAATATTATGATGCAAATATGGTGAGTGCTTGTGTTTCGCTTGCACTCTTCAACACAATAAATGTATGCGTTACATAATGCATGATACACACACACACACACTCCTAACTACACTGCTTTATTATTGTAATAACATAATACTTGCCGCGACAACGATATAGGTTAATATAATGCAAGTGGGCAAAAGCGGACTTTTGATGAGTTACTAGTATGACATGCCACCGTTTTCCAACATCCACTGTACTTAGTTATATGCATGTCAATTCATAAGAGTGTACATATATGTACCTATATACAAATAGTATATGTACATTAAGGTGGAGTAATTTTTTATGGCGATTTTTAATAATGGAATATTGAATAAGTTAATAAACATATCTTCTTCCTATGATGTTTTGAGGAGCTCCAGCCTAATACAATTTCAAAAATAAGTTATAATAATTCATAAAATATACTATATTTGTGAAATAGCATTATTATCATTATTTAGAATATGTTTGAGGTAAATTATATTTGTGACTCAAAACGATTTAGAAAAAGAACCGGTTCGCTCCTCCTTTATATGCTTATATATGTAAGTATAAATATGTAGATGTGAATGCGTTGGTGCTTCCAAGTGAATTTTAGCAAGATCATAAAAGAAAAAACAATATATATAAAATAAAAGAAAAAAATTAGCTACCATTATTCTTTAAGCGGATACAAAAGAGTTGAATACTCCTAAGTGAATGAATGAGAGAAAGTGGAAATAGAAAATTCAGCAAAAGAAACCAAAGCAAGGATTTTATCAAATACATACTTAAACATAGATGCTAGTGCATATATGTGTCCACAGTATTATGAGTGCGTGTATAGCATAATATGGCGGAAAAATTTAACACTATAATGCGCTTAGAGTATATATATATATATATATATATATATATATATATATATATATATACATATATATATACATATATATATATATATATATATATATATATATATGTATATGTATATATATATGTATATATATATATATATATATATATATATATATATATATATATATATATATATATATATATATATATATATATATGAAATCGATACGCGATAAATTATATACGAGCGTATAATATGAGAAAATGAAAATTGAATTCTATAATAAATGATAATGGCGATGTCATAACGATGATACATAATAAATTTTGGTATTTGAATAGAAGGATAAAACGATGTTAGTTGGATATATTTTACAAGACAACGCATTTACTATGTGGATTATGAACAATAATAAATTAATTTTAGTTAGTTTTATAAGTCCATTGACAAGTTGTCTAAATAAATAGTTCAAATACTGTTATTGTAAGTGTTATAGTTTATTTGATATGTGTACGTATATACATAGATGTGTGAAATTGTACACACTTATAGTGAAGAAAATATTTATGTTATGAGAAGTTTAGTTCGATAACTCCTGATAGTGCAATTCTTATATACGATATGCAAAAAAATTGAAAAATTTTTTATTAGAAACATTTTTGTCGAAGACAGTATTACAATATTTCTATCAAAAAGTGTTCGAGCTGTGATCTCGGTTCAATCAATCAAAAATTCATTTTAATTGCTGCTTAATTGGTCTTTGTGTATAAATTTAAGACGCTGACAAAATGCAGTTATTGATACAGGGCTGCCACTCTTTCAATGCAATGTTTTAACATATTTAATACTACCAACACGATTGAAATTGTTATCAATCAGATGGTAGTATTCAATTGTTATATGTGAAAATATGAAAATTCGTTCTCTTCAATTAATCTTCAAGAATGATAGCTTTATGAAACAATGATGTTATTGGCAATCTCGTTTAGAAGTGGCCACTGAGTACAGAGTGAGAGTGAGAGCACACGTTTATATTATACTAAAAAAATCTCCTTACAGTCGGCTGGGGCCGACCAAACTATACCCTGCATATGTAGATTTATATATAAAAAGTTTACTCGAATATCCAATTTTTCTTTTATTTCCACTTTTCGAGAAACAATTTTTGCATATACTACTAATTTACACCCGAAATATGGTTGACTTTGACGAAGTAAAAGGATTTTAAGATAATTCCGAGGCTTAGTATGGGAGCTATATAAAAAGTGGGCGTGGCTTACCACTTTCTAGTAAATCCAATTAATTTTTCAATGTTAATCCACACCTTAAATTTGGTGTCCTACGTTGAATAGTTTCTAAGTTATGGTGGTTAACATTTTTGTTTAATTTCCTCAACTTTGTATGGGAGCCCCAATAAGAAGTGGGCGTGGTACGCTGATTTTTCGCCAGATTATTTCTGACTACGATATTAATTTAAGTGTCAATTATGGTTATTGTAGACATAAGATTGCCTAAGTTACAGCTGTTTCAATTTAAAATTTGTATGGGGGCTACGATAAACACTGGCCGTGGTGCGCCCAGTGTGAGCCTAGTTCCTCGTACAATACTAATCCATACCCTAAGTCTCGTTGTCCTAGGCTAAATGGTTTGTAAGCTATGGAGCTTAAAATTTTAGTTTAATTCACTCGACTTTGCATGGGAGACCCATGAAGGAGTGGACGTGGCACACTGATTTTCTGCCATATTATTTCCGACTACCATATTAATCTAATTGTCAATTATGGTTATTCTAGATAGAAGATTGTAGAAGTTACAGCAGTTTCAATTTAAAAGAAGTACAGACACTTTGTATGGGAGCTGCGCTAGAAAGTAGGCGTGGCTCACCCACTTTTGGCGAGGTTATATAGTAGTATAATATAACTCTATGTGCAAAATATTGTTGTCCCAAGTGGTATATTATGTGAGTTATAGCAAGTTAAAGATTTTGAAAATTTCGAGGTTAGTCGCTTTGAATGCTTGGTGTGGGCGTGGTTATTGACCGATCATGCCCAATATCAATCCCCTCTGTACCCTTGGATCGTAGATTACTTATGCCAAATTTCATCGAAATAGCTCAATATTTACTCAAGTTATCGTGCGAACCAGCCAGGTGACAGACAGACGGACGGACGGACGGACGGACGGACATCGTTAAATCTAAAATTTAATCGACGCTGATCACGAATATATATCCATGTCTATATCTCCGGAGAGTCCTTCAAGTGGACACAAACATCTGACCGAAATGAATATACCATGCATATTGCATTATGCAGGGTATAAAAAGATTGCGGAATAACTTGCCTTAAATTTTACCCACATTAAAGCATTACATGAAGGACAAAGATTTTAACAATATTTTCTTTCAACAAAATGTAGCCTAAATCAATGTAAAATATACATCGAAGCAGTTTATGATCATAAGCTACGGTGCCGTAGCTCAGTGGTTAGTGTGTTCGCCTTCTGATCTGTAGGTCGTGGTTCAATACCCGGCTGATGCATAACAAATTTAATATCGAAAAGATTTTTCTTTCGAACGGTAGCCACCTGTCGGCAAGCAATTGGCAATTCTTCCGACAGTAACAACTTGCCATGAAAAAGCTTCTAAAAAAAAAGAACTCTGTGACAAAGCTCAGAAAAAGTGATGTCATAAGTGTTCTGTCGTTCGGAACCGGCTAAAATAAGTAGGTCCATTCTAATACTGTCCAAAATTTAAAACGCACAACAGTAATGGAAGAGAATTTCGGCCAATGAGCCCTTTGGGGCTTTAAGTGCCACATATTTATTTTATTTTTTAGTTTATGATCATATGTTTTGGCATTAAATGCATTAAAAATTGTTTGTCCAATTTTTCAATTATTCAATTCAAATTTCAAATTATACATACATTGCTTTCTTCAGACAATATGTAGCCCAATCATAAACGTAAAGTTATGCAAGAATTTTGTTTAAAAAAACTGCTTCTTGAGAGATCTTATGGACATAGAAGACGAACTATATAGTTATTGAAAAAGTGGTACTTAGCGCAAAAATATTTAAGCCACATTATGTAACATTACGCGACAAGCTTGATAACGTAACTTAAACTTGTAACATGTACATCGTTGAAATGATATTTAGTTACAATTTATATATCAAAATTTATTTTTTATTTATTTATTATTACTTAGTCTACTGAATTATACATCTTACAGAACATAAACACCTAATTAAATGTAGAGAATAAATTTAACTTAAATCTACTTATTCCAATATTAAAATCTATAACTCTATGAAAATTGTCACACACACGAAACATCTTGTGTTTGGTTCACTGTAATCATGGCATTAACAAATAGGCGTTTATGTCTCAATTCACGCAGTGGAATATAGAAATTGAACAGGTTAATTAGTTCTGTCCAATTTATGTTGCCGTTAACCACATTAAAGACAAATAGTAAAGAAAAGTAAATTCTTCTATCATACAATGATTGTAGATCTAGCAATTGGAAGACAGTTGGAAGACCATCTTTCCAATGCAACTTGTACAAAGCGAAATTTGTAAAGTCTTTTTGAAACCTTTCAATTCTCATTGAGTGAGTTTCGTAATATAGATTCCAAATTAAAGAGCAATAATCCAAATCAATATGTTTTGAAAATGAACGTTTTGTGTAAAAAATGACACTCGAATCTTTAATTTCATAATGAGGATTCAATGTAGAACCATTCAAGTTATAACTGTAGACGATATTACTAGGCTTTTGAGAATACGTAACTATACAGCATTTTTTTTTTTGTATTCAGATATAAATGATTGTTAACGCACCATACCTGAAATTTACATTGATTTTCAATTTACTCACTATAGCTGGGTATTGTAATTATGTGTAGCACTATTTGATAACGAACTTAAACTTTTTTCTTTCTATTTTTCCGATTTCTTGTCAAGTTTTCGATAGAAAATTGTTAAGTCGTAAACGTGAAGCTTGCGTGACAAATACTATTTGGCTTGCAAATGACTAATACTAATGCAATACCGCCACCGGCATTCACTTGTATATTTCTACAAACTCTAACTCTCTGTCTCTCTGTCTCTCTCTCTTTCTTTTTCTTTCTCACTATCCCTGTCCCTTCCGATTGCAATGACTTACCCGCGCACTGGCAAAATGTTAATGTCATTTTTTCGCGATTCTTATATCATTCGTGTATTGTGTTTTGCGTGTGGTGAATGGTTGAAGCCATTTTTTTGTCATTTAGACGATTGACAGCATGCGATAAGCTAAAATAGGTGACAAAGAATATTGTTAGAATTCCAACAAGAATAAGAATTGTGTTATAAGTATAATAAGTATGATATTTCGCTATCGACTATACTAATATTAATGCACTTAATAATTTGTACTCACCTACATTATAATTTATGACTGAATCGAAATTGAGTTGAAGTTGAATTATTATGTGTTGATTATCTGGTATTGATTTAACACTCATCATTATGATGTGTTGATTACTTCGTGATGAAAACTGGTATAAAGGAATGAGAGATGAAATATAAAATAAATACAAAATTATAAAGTAAATAAAATAATATCCATATCAATTGACAAAAGAAAAATTGTCCGTCCTCTAGGTTAGGTTAGGTTATGTGGCTGCCCTCTCTCTGAGAGAACACACTTAGGCCAGAAAAACCCATTGTGATACCACTGAGCTTCTCTTCCAATGCTGTTGTGCGTGTTAAATTTGGACAGCATTAGAAGGGACCTACTTATATTAGCCGGTTCCGAACGGCAGAACTCTTGTGACATCACATTAATTTAGATTTTGTCACAGAGCTCTTTTAAAAAGCACTTTTTGGCAAATTGTTACTGCCGGAAAAATTGCAAATTCTTGCCGGCAGGTGGGTACCGTTCGAAAGAAAAATCTTATCGATATTAAATTTATTATGCAACAGCCGGAGATTGAACCACGACCTACAGATCACAAGGCGAACACACTAACCACTGAGCTACGGCACCCACCCAGTAATGGAAGAGAAGCTCGGCCAATGAGCCCTTTGGGGCTTTATGTGCCACATATTTATTTTTTTTTTTTATTCATTTAAATTGCTAAAGCAATAATATACAATGCGTGCTAGCTTCTGTATATACGAGTATTGTAGGTATCATTAAAGAAAAACGATTATAAAAATGTTAGCTCGTTACTGTAACTGGAGCCTCTGCAATTATTGATTGTCAAAATATAAAAAATTTTAATTTAAAATAGAATGAATGCAGCAGTGAAAAAAAATCAATTAATTTGATATCCTTTAGCAATAATACATATTCATAAGTATTTTGAATAAATGCCATTCTTGCTAAAAAAAAAATGTAGGATGAATATCTTTTTTTCAATATAATGCAAATACACTTGCAAAAAAAAAATATTGAAAATATTTAAATTTAAAAATTGAAACTTTGCATTTTTTCTGCATTTTATTTGGTTTGTAAAAAATAAAATAACAAATGCCATAGTTATTGTCATAATTTTGTCAGCTCTTTGCCATAAATTAAAACAGAAAATAAAATTTATAAAATGAGAAACCAACCAATAACAACAAGAATAACATGACATCAAATAGGACAGAAAGATGCAATATCAAATTAAAGTTGCAAACTTTTTCCAAAAGATTATGTTAATCCAGCTTAACTAACGAGAGAGGGAGAGAGAAAACGAATGAAAGAGGGAGATATGTTTTTGCATATTAGCTGTGATTAAGCAGGAATACTTAGATACTTATGTGTTATTGGAGAAAGCTGAAAGAAAGCAAAAATAAAAAAAAATTCAAAACGATGCATGTGATGAAAATATTTAACAAACTTAGATTCATATATATATTGAATATCTGATTGAAAATCTGATTGTTTGGATATTCGGTTAATAATCATTTGTGCATAAAATAACCGGTTAATAATATTTCATTAGAATAAGTGCGCAAATTCGATCAGTTAGAATGATTGCTTCATGATTTTCGGCCAAAGGAAGAGAAGCGATTAGCCGGCTAGGCGTTCGTATACGAATGGTAGAATAAATTCATACCCTCTGTGTACGTGAGAGAGATGCCGGTGGGCTCATACCTTGGTTGAGTTGATGTTTTGATTTTTCTGCTACCTCAATTACCGACCGCTTCTTGATTTCTAATAAAATTAAAGTTATCTAAGGTTAATCGGTTTTAAATATTGAAATAATAAGTAATAATAAATAAAATCTACTTGTATCCGATGTTTTCGCTGTTGGTGTTTGCTGGATATCTCATTATTTTTCGTTTTCGTCTGGTTCAATCTCGAACTATTGATATTGAGAACTGGATGACAAATCTTGCTGTTGTTGTCGGTGATTTTCTTCCATTTGTTCTGATGGTTAATTGTTGTTGTTATTGTTACCGTTCATGTGATGGTGGTGCTGCTGCTACTTGCTGTTGCTGTTGTATTTGCAGTAGCACACGTTTTATCACCTTCTAGATTGTACCTTTGCAAAGCTTGTGTCGCACAATCTACTGCAGCTTGTTGCATTTCTTCGTTTATATCAGCATTTTCAATAACTGCTTTACGGTCAGACATTTTGTTATATTTGGTGTTCGTTTATGATTATCCGAATTGTTAAGCCTTTCGTTGGTGGCTAATTTCATTATTCAAAGTAAAGGTTTAAATCAAATTTTGATTCATTTAATTTATTTTGTTATCGAAAGAAATTTCGTATTGAGACGGAAGAGAAATGCACGTAAATTACAAATCAATTGTTTCTATTGTATACGGGATATACACAATTTATTACTAAAACGAATTAAAATATATTCCAGAATGGAAATTATTATGTATATTATCGAGTACAAAAACACTCGAGATAAAAATGAACAAAAAATGAACAACCGAATATCGATTTAGGCCGAAAATAACATGCTTCGCCAGCCATCTCTGTTCTTCGCTAGCTGGCGCCAGTTAGAAATTCCAAGCGCCGTCAGGTTCTCCAGTACTTGGTCTTTCCACCGGAGGTTAAGTCTTCCTCTTCTGCGTCGTTCTCCAGCGGGTTCCGAATATAACACCTTCTTAGCTGGAGCGTGTTCTTCCATTCGCTCGACATGACCTAGCCAGCGCAGCCGCTGGATTTTGATGCGCTTTACTATGTCAATATCGGCATACAGCTCGTACAGCTCATGGTTGTACCTTATTCGGTACTCGCCACCAACGCAAATAGGTCCAAAGATCTTGCGTAGGACTTTTCTCTCGAAAACTCCAAGTATTCGCTCATCCGAGGTGGAAATTGTCCAGGCTTCAGCGCCATATGTTAGGACAGGCATGATGAGAGACTTGTAGAGTGTAGTTTTCGTTCTTCGAGAGAGGGCTCGACTTCTCAATTGCTTACTCAGCCCAAAGTAACACCTGTTAGCAAGAGTTATCCTACGCATGATCTCCAAGCTGACGTCATTACTGCTGTTAATGCTGGTTCCAAGATAGACAAAGTCCCTTACTACTTCAAAAGCGTAGTTGTCAACAGTGACGTGCTGTCCAAGACGCCGGGACTCTTTGTTTGTTGACACTAGATACTTCGTCTTGCCCTCGTTCACCGTGAGACCCATCCGACGCGACTCTCTTTCCAACTCTGAGAATGCTGCACTGACTGCTCGCGTGTTCATGCCGATTAAGTCAATATCGTCGGCATACGCTAACAGCATGACACTTTTGTTGAAGATAGTGCCATTATGTCGTAGATCAGCAGCTCGTATTATTTTCTCCATAATAAGATTGAAGAAGTCGCACGATAACGAATCACCTTGTCTGAAACCCCGTTCGGTATTAAACGGTGCGGAGAGGTCCTTCCCAATTTTCACTGCACAACGGGAGTTATGCAGTGTCATTCTACAAAGTCGAATGAGCTTTGCAGGAATACCGAACTCAGACATTGTTGCGTAGAGGTAATCCCTTACCGGACTGTCGAAAGCGGCTTTATAATCAACGAATAGTTGGTGTGTGTCGATCTGTTTTTCTTGGGTCTTCTCCAGGATTTGGCGCAGTGTGAAAATCTGGTCGATGGTGGATTTACCAGGTCTGAAGCCACACTGATAAGGTCCAATCAGGTTGCTGAGCATAGGCTTCAACCTTTCACACAGTACGCTCGATAGAACCTTGTACGCGATGCTCAGGAGACTTATTCCACGGTAGTTGGCGCAAATTGTCTCCTTTTTTATGTACAGGACAGAGAACACTGAGCCAATCATCAGGCATGCTTTCATCCGACCATATTCTGCTTATGAGCTGGTGCATGCGGGTGAGCAGCAGCTCAGACACCCTTTTTACAGCAAAATAATATACTGCGTCGTATCTCTTCTGAAACATAAGTGCTCGAGATATACTCTAGAGGCATCCCTATCATTTTCGTTCCTATCTATCCGTGGATGTATCCTTGGATTGTTAGTTCAGTTGGTTCAGTCTCCATTATTCGCTATTATTCGCGTGTGTTCAGTGATTGATTATTAATTACCAACTATTTTCGCGACATCCTATAAATATATTAGTTATATAGTTATATATATTTATACAATATCATTATCCTTAAACACTTCATAAAAAATATGAATGCATACTTTGCGAGTATCAACTATATAAAACGTATATTTTTAGATCGTCGTGGTTTCGAGATTAAATAATGAACTTACTATTGATTTTATTCAGTAGATAATTTTATGCCATATATTATTTAATTGTAATTTTACACTAATATGGAGTCGAAAATTATGCACACCGATTTTCGATCACCTCGATCGAAGGCAGTTGCTGGTTTTTACGCAAAGGCTATTAGTATTTTTATTACAAAGTGACGAGTTGTATCAAGTAGAAATGGCATATGTATTGGCATATTTCATCAACTAAATATTTTCCGTTTAATTTCGATTGGAAAGAAAGACACTATCCACTTTGTTGCACTCTACTATTTCGGTAAAACAATTTATCTTTCTTAAAAATATTGCATTTATTCACTTATCATTTGCAACATATTTTTGTTTCCATTTGTTTCATTCTTTATGTTCTTATTTGGTTAAATATTGCTTGGAAGAAAATATATTAAATTGTCGTTTGTGTAGCTTTTAACTTCGTATTTGGACTATAATCATGGTAGACAGAAAAAAAGAGAGACAGAGAGAGAATGGGTAAGATTAGCGTTTCCTAAAACAAACAAAAATAATTTTAATGTTAGCGACAACAATTCTGAGTAGGAGGACTGATATAACAATGACGACTGCAAAATCAGCGAAAGACTTCTAAAAAATACAGAGAAAAACACACAAGAAACAAAAAAAAAAAAAAACAAATAAATGTTATCGCGGTTGACTTTGTTGAAATTGTTTACATCATCGCTGCGATTGTATTTTATATTACCACAAATAAAAGCGAGAAAACCCAAAGCGCGTGATATGTGATTTTATTACCTTTGCTTGGAGTGTCGAAATGTCATTTAGCTGATAAAACCAGCACCGAAAAATTATTATGAAATATCCTTTTGTCAGGTGAGAATTAATGAAGGTTATCAAAAGCAGTAGCAGCAGCAACAGAAACACACAGAATAACCACTTAGAAGAATTGAATGGGCACTACAGCATAATTATGGGTGGGTTTTCCCTTGATTCTGGGTATGAGTGAGCGTTTCCTCTATTTTCCCCTTTTTGCATATATTTAATTTCAGTTCAACCAAAATGAGAAATATCGTTATAAAAATACAATTAAAATCAATTAAAAGTATTATCGACTTAAATACGAATAAACGAGTAATTGCAACGGCAACATACGGTAATTATACGATAATATAGTGCAGTGATACAGTGCACTTAAAATGCCTGAAAATATGCTATGAAAAATATAAAACATCTGAAAAAAAGATTTAATCATAAAAAAAAAAATGGCAAACAACAATTGCCATTTCGAATGTATTGACCTGTGCATTTGTGTAAGTGTGCGCTCAATATAGCGAGTACGTCAGCGACTGTAGCGGTTCACATAACACAATACTAAATGTATATGTGCTGTGACTATATGTGACCGCCAACTTTGCGTTTTACAATCTGTACGCGTGTGTAAAGTCATCTTATTGGAAAAATCAGCAAACCAAAACGAGCATTTTTAAATTTCCCAATTACGTATTTACACGCACAGCGAAAATATGGCTCGACAACCACTAATAATGAAAATGAAAAGGAAACGTAATATAACGGAAATTTTATTACTAATTGTTGCAATCTGGATTAACAATTGTGTCGACAACGAAGTCAATTGCACGTATATGCTAGGTGATGGGGGGGATGGTGGTGGCAGCATGGATGATCATCATTATAATGTACCCATGGGTGGTGGTAGCATGGAGAATATGGATAGCGGCAATGGTCATAGTAGGATGCCAGAGGAATCTGAAGAGCATGATCATATAGCTCATCATTTGGGTAAGTTTGTGGTCAATTGATATGGAAAAAAATTATTTCCAACCAAAAAAGAATAAATGATAAATGAATACATGCAAATTATTGAGTGATATTATATTCAGAATATATAGTAGGATTCAATTAAATTTAATATTGGGTAATTTGTGAATAAGCTATTGATTTTCAGTGGCTCTCCATTTTTTAATATTAAGAGAGTTTTGCAGAGAGCGAAACAAATAGTTGTCAGACGGTGCACCGGGGTATACGGTGGATGTATCAAAACTCCCCATGTTCCGTCAATTTGTTGCGAGTCATCAAATATGTGTGTGGCCTGGCATTGTCATATTGAAACACAACTCCTTTTCTGTTGGCCAATTCTGGTCGCTTTTCCTTGATTACTTCATTCAAACGGACGATTTGTGAGCGGTAGAGATCAGAATTAACCGTTTCAGCAGGCTGTAGTAGCTTCTAATAGACAATTCTCTTCCAATCCCACCAATATAACCTTGTTTGCTGTCAATCCGGGTTTTGAATTCGTTTATGAAGAATATTCTCATATTTAATTCATTTTTCATCGCCCGTTATGATTCGCTTCAGCAGCGTTTCGTTAATGGTAATTCGGTTAATAAAATTTCTTTGCGCTAATTCATGTGGTATCCAAATATCGAGCGTTTTTGCGTATCCTACTCTTTTTAGATGATTCCCAACTGTCACATAGTTGTTGTTGAGTGCCTGCGCTATCTTCTGACAGCTTGCGTCCATCGACTTTCCAGCATCGATGTTTATCTTTGACATCGAAATTTCCGTAACGGAATCGTGCATTCTCATTGTAAGCCGCACAAAAATTAGGGCATGTTTTTGCAGAGGTTTTACCTTTTTTTATAGTAATATTCACATATTCCATTGATTTTCAAATCAATATAACTAAGAGAATATAATTATGATTATTGTAATTATTTGTTTTGCGTAAAAATTTTCCAAATTTTCTGGTTAATATCTAAATAATCTAAATAAAATATTGCTTTCGAATTGATGGGCAAATATTGGTGCTCATACGAGAAAGTGTGAGTAATTGGGCAACTAACCCAAGTACCATAAGATTTTTTGTTTTTTTTTTTTGTAACCAGCACGCGATTATATAATAATATCGCATCGTAGCATGTTGCGATAAATCGGAGTTATCTTCTGAAACATTTTTACACTAAAGTTGTCTGGATTTCTCACAGAATGAAATTGATGAAGGACGTAGAGCTGTAAAATGTATGACCGACCACCAACACTTTCTTTAAATATAATATTATATACTCCAAAAATAAAAGTTTCACCATCTCAATCTACTTTAAACGAGCAATTCCATTCGCATTTGAGCGTTCCTAATACCGTTTGAACACTGCAAAATCACTTTGTCATGTCTATCGGCGTAGTGTGATGTTTTTCTAGCAATGCTCGGCTCAAACGCATCCATTGTCCTCGGTAAAGGTCCCCTGTGATCGTCTGACCCGATTTCAACAGCGCATAATATATCAAACCCAGCTGGTTCCACCAAATACACATCATGATTTCCTCCCCATGATTATTCAGCTTGGCCGTCGATGACGATTCATGGCAGGGGTATCCATACTTTGCCTGACGTTATCGCAGTGAACCCACTTTACGTCGCCGGTCACAATTCGATGCAAAACCCCTTTATTTTTTTACGCTGAAGCAGTTGTTCACAGGTGAAAAAACGGCGTTCGACGTATCTTGCCTTCAGTTCATACGGGCCCAATTTCCTACTTTCCGGATCATTCCCATTGTATTTATATGATTACAAATGGTTGGGTGAATGACTCCAAGAGTTTTGCGAGTTTATCTTGCGTTTGTGATGGATCTTCATCTAGCCTTGCCTCCTCTTTATCTTTGTCCTCAAACTTTGGTGGCGCTCTGGGTCGTTCTTCGTCTTCCAAACCAAAATTGCCACCTTCTTCCAACTAAAGTATGGTCACATAAACTTCTACTAAAATACGATGACTTCCAGGCAGCCTTTTTCTTCATATTGAAATAATGACTCCCTCTAAAACTCCCCGCAAAAATACATTATTCGGTACAAAAGTTGATATTTTCGGAGCTTGGTCATTTTCATAATAACAATAAGAGGAGATAATATTAACTGTATAGAGAAAAACAATAGTAACAAATATCAATAAACTATTTAAAGCGTTGGTGCATGCAATGTCCAAATTGTAAACTTTCCCGTTGTTTGTTTTGTTTTCTGTTAGTCAGTACCAACCGCAACGCAAGGAAGGCACATTAGTGTTATGATTATGAAGCGTTCAAATGTTTATTACTTTTGTCTGCAATTTTTATTATGACAGTTGAAAGAAGTAAAAGAAGAGAAGGAAGTAGAAGAAGAATAAGAACCAAGAGCATAAACTAGAAAAAATGTTAAAGCAAATGGTTTCTAGTAAATATATAGTAAATGGTGGTTAGTAGAAAATTGGTGGTTACAATGAACAGAGTGATTTTTTAGCAACTTTCTTTTTGTCAACACTATTTTTGGCAGCTCAGCTGTTTTCGTGTAACATGTTACTGTCAAACATGTTCAGTTTGGTCTATAATTTAACCATGAATCGACTTACAAACGATCGGTTCATTCATTCATTCATTCGGAATTTTGTGACTAAATTTCGCACCAAATTTACATTATTGGACATTAAACCACCTAGGCGCATACGTAGAGTGCACACAAAGCAAAATATTGCAACTGTATCCGCCAGTGTTGTTGATGAGCGTGAATTATTGATTTATTCGTGAGATACCGGCCGATATGCTGGAGAGAGTATGACAAAATTGGACGCAGCGTATGAACCATTTGCGGCGCAGCGCGGTCAACTTTTAACATGAAATCTACTTTAAGCATTAAATTATATAAATTGTTCTATCGATTCAAATAAAGATTTCATACGTTTCTCTAAATTTTATATGATTTTTTTTTAATTAAATTCGAAGGCTCCTAAAAATCACCCTGTAAAAGAAGGAAGTCGAGGAAGAAGTTGAATTTAAAGGAGTTTCATCAAGCATATTGCCACAGTATTCTTCTGCTATATCGGAAAACGTGTAAATAAGATTAATTTGAGAAAAGACCAACTAAGAAACTATCGATGCTTCTATGACGACGACGATGAGCTTTCACGACATGTCTTGAGTTTCATCTTACTTGGTTGCCACTTGTAATTTTAGAAAACATTTTTTGCGTAATTTATTTGAAAGCACGTTTTACATACATTGATTGTTGATTTATAGTGTTGGATCGCTCTCTCTCACACCTCCAAGGTTTCACTTTCAGCAATCAAAATCAAACTTAAAGACTAAACTATGAGAAGTGATAACTGGGGTTATTTTAAGAAGAAGTACGTGTATCGTAAATGCATATAGGCGAATGAATGGGTGTGCCTCTGCTTATAATTTTGTTCTCATACATTTTTAACATGAATAAAGTAGCAAATCTTGTTCGTTAGTACAACAGCAACATGAAACATGATTAAAAATTTATTTACTTATTTTTTCACTTTATTAGCTGCATTGCTCTTCATTAATATACTAGTTGTAGAATTTTATTATTTTAAGATTTTATTTCAGGCTAATGCTACTACTCTACCACTGTTACTTTTTACCACTCTTCTTTATATTTCTTCTCAATATCCATCGCGTGTACTTTCAATTGCTTATGTCTTGCACATTTTGTCATCTATTTATTTACTATGACTTTCAAATTATAAGTTATAAATTAATTCTTGAAACTTCTTTGCTTCTATTCGGATCATTAACAGTGCTAAGACCTATGTACATAGGCGGGCTTCCAAAACGTACTAATAAAAGCAAATGTATAGAATTTAACTGTATTCATATACAACTCTTATCCGCATATATTGCAAACATACCCTCTCTTTATTTTGGCATTATAAAACACTATTAATATACAGATGTTGCAATTGTTTAAAAATATCGTAAACGGTAAAGGCAATACAAGCACACTATTGTTGATAGCATTGTGAAATGCATATTTCTACTGGCTAATCATATTCGAAATTCCTTATATAAATAAGGTGTAGTATAAACAAATCCATAATTTTTGCAATAGATGGCTTTAGTAATCTGTATCTCGCGTTGTATAAGTGCGATCGGGTTACTAAATAAACTTTTCAGGCAGATTTGTGATTACTTGACTCGGTATTGTTTGAACACGCGTCAAAGATGGACACCAGTAAAGAGAAAATATGCCATATTTTAGAGCTGAAAATGTGAATGGTGTTAATGGTCCTGATACTGCAACAGCCAATCATGTGCAATTTTGGTTTCGTCGATTCCGTTCCGGTAATTTTGATGTCAAAAATGCACCACGCTCTGAAATTCCAATTGTCGAAAATATCGGTAAAACAATGGAAATCGTTCAGTCTGACCATCATGTAAGTATTGATTCTATTGCCCAGGAGCTAAACATTGCATAAAAAGCCGTTTGAAACCACTTAAATAAGGCTGGATACACACGGATACTCACGAGTTAACGCAAAAAAACCTCATGGACCGAATTTCCATCTGCGAATCGCTGCTGAATCGCAACAAAATCTATCCATTTCTGAAGCGGATGGTTACTGGTGATGAAAAGTGGTCATTTACGATGACGTCAAGTGAAAACGGTCGTGGTCGAATCGCGGTGAGCCAGCGCAAACAGGAGCCAAGCCAGAATTGACGGTCAGGAAGGTTTTGCTATGTGTTTGGTCGTATTGGCAGGGAATCATCTACTATGAGCTGCTCCCCTACCGCCGAACTCTTAATTTGGGCCTGTACTGTGAATAATTGAACCGTCTAAAGGAAGCAATAGCCCAAAAGTGGCCAGCTTTGGCCAATAGGAGAGACTCGCCAGAAATTCCGGGTTATTGGTTGAGAGGTTCTTATGCATCCACCTTATAGTCCGGACCAGGCACCAAGTGATTACTACCTGTTCCTGTCTATGGCTAATGATTTTCTGGTGAAAAATTAGCCTCAAGAGAAGCTTGTGAAAATGGACTGTCCCAGTTTTTTGCCAATAGGAGCGAGGGTTTCTATGAGAGTGGCATTATGAAAATGGCAACAAGTTATCGAACAAAACGATGCATATTTGACCTAAATCTGATCATGATAACTATAAAAACTTCAATTTAATGCAAAAATAATGGATTTCTTTTTACTTATATATTTTTTTGGGGATAAAAATCGATACTTTTATGGCTGCTAGGGTGCATTTCTTTAAATTTTTACTAATGTTTGCAAGATATTCATACAAAAATATATTATCATCATCAAAATACTAATAAAATAAAATATTTAATATGTTAATGATGCGCATTTTGCTTTTCTACTACGTTTAGATTATTGTATTATTCGTAATGTGGAGTTACAGATTTTATACGTTTACTTTACAATTGAAGTTGTGGAAGTCAGGCACATATAAAGTATTGTATACACACACACATCATACTCTACTGACAGTAGAAATTTGGCAAATATTACAGAATATTCTAGTAGTTGGGTGCCGTAGCTCAGTGGTTAGTGTGTTCGCCTTCTGATCTGTAGGTCGTGGTACAATACCCGGCTGATGCATAACAAATTTAATATCGAAAAGATTTTTCTTTCGAACGGTACCCACCTGTCGACAAGCAATTGGCAATTCTTCCGACAGTAACAACTTGCCATGAAAAAGCTTCTAAAAAGAACTCTGTGACACAGCTCAGAAAAAGTGATGTCACAAGTGTTCTGCCGTTCGGAACCGGCTATTCCGGTCCATTCCATTCTAATACTGTCCAAAATTTAAGACGCACAACAGTAATGGAAGAGAAGCTCGGCCAATGAGCCCTTTGGGGCTTTAAGTGCCACATATTTAATTTTTTTTTATTCTAGTAGATGTGGATACGTGGAGACAGTGCTGCACACAGGAATTTATTTTATGGGAGCAATGGGAATGTCATTATATTACAGCTAGACACCACTTCAATCGAAAGTTCTAAGTTTTAGGTGGTGGAATGGTAGTAGTAATCACAAAAGTCTCCTCTTCGTGTGCACGTTACTGTGTGCAGTAATGTATACACCCATATGCATTCGAAGGTCTGCCTGCCTGCATATATTACTGCAATATTCTTGTACTACTTCAACACTCAATTTCAAGTTTTCTCTAGTCAGTAAGTGCATATATGTGTGAGTAATTACAATATTGCTATCTATATTTAAATAGTTTTGCATTAGAGTTTAATCAGATTATAAAGAGTAATCCAATAGGAGGTACTTTTTCTTATTGGGGATTCTCAAACTTCTCACGCGTGATAACTGTCATGTTCATATGACATTTGTGTTCATTATTCATTGACATTTCACCATGTTCAGTGAGAAATGTTTTTCGTGCTTACCCACAAATCGTGCATATCGAGAAATGGACCCGTGAATTGACCTCTAAAATCTTGTGATCTGACGCTTTTGGATTACTTTTTAATGGGGGTATGTGAAATCGCTTGCTTATATCGATAAACCAAAAATAATAGCTCGCGTAATTAACCGAATATCGCCCGAAATGCTCGAAAGAGTGAAATTGAACCCATAAAATGGATCATGTAAGCTCATGTAAGCTCTTATAGGATCACCCTTTACATATACATATATATGTGTGTATACGCATGCATACGTATATTGGTCAGTGTTGATTTCTATGTCTATATTTGCATATAAATTGTAATTACATCTGAATATACATAAAATAATATAATCATGTATGAATTTTGGCCTTTTTTTAGTACACAAACAAACACATTCACATACTTGAACACAATATTTTATATGTAAGTAATTTTTAGTATATTACGTAAATATATATGTAGGGTTTGAAACTTACTGTAGTATTCTGAGTGTACACAGCATTAATCAGGTCATCAATCACATATGCGGTTGTGGTCTGTTGGAGCAGAACAATGGCTAAGTTAACAAGTTCGGAGGTAAAAAGATTTGAGAGAAGTGTATGCTTTCTGATCTGTAGGTCGTGTAGCTCCATCCTCGACTGAAGCACAATTTTAATAACGAAAGTACCCATGCAATTGGCAATTCTACCGGCAGTGACAATTTGCTATGAAATCGCCTCTAATAGAGATATGCGACAAAGCAGAAAAAGTAATGTCACAAGGGTTCTGCCGTTTGCATTCGGCTGATATAAATACGACCCTTCTAATATTATCCAAAATTTAATACGCACAACATTACTGGAAGAAAAGCTCTGGCAAAGGTACCTTCGTGTCCTGTAAGTGCCATAATATTCTATACGTGAATAGGTGTTTTTGTTTATTAATAGTTATATTAAGTATTTGTTTATTATTTATTATCTTTCACTTTCAACATTTCAAAGTGAATTCATACAAGAGAGAGAGAGAGTTATCTTGTTGCTATATAATTGGATGAGTATTTATTACAAATATTTTGATACAAATAGATTTCGCCATCTGATGTAACTATGACCATGTCGGAGGTAATAAATCTGATAATCAAACTAAATATGCGGGCATAAAGCACAACAGCGTAAGACTGTCTGTAATATTTTACAATATAACCGGCTCAAAGTATGAAAACATATGTCCATTATATTAATTTCAACTGGAACTTAAAACAAAACCAAACAATATTTTTTGGTTAGAAAATTTATGATTTTTTTTTTTTAATGTTCGTTTTTGAACATTCAAATATATTTTGACATTTTTTATGGATCTAATATAAGGTGTAGTAAAAAGAAATCCATTATTTTTCCAATAGATGGATTTAGTAATCTGTATCTCGCGTTGTATAAGTGCGATCGGGTTACTAAATAAACTTTTCAGGCAGTTTTGTGATTGCTTGACTCGGTATTGTTAGAACATGCGTCAAAGATGGACACCAGTAAAGAGAAAATATGCCATATTTTAGAGCTGAAAATGTGAATGGTGTTAATGGTCCTGATACTGCAACAGCCAATCATGCGTAATTTTGGTTTCGTCGATTCCGTTCCGGTAATTTTGATCTTAAAGATGCACCACGCTTTGTCGAAAATATCGACCGTCATGTAAGTACTGTTTCTATTGCCCAGGAACTAAACATTACACAAAAAACCGTTTGGAACCATTTAAATAAGGCTGGATACAAAAAGAAGCTCGATGTATGGGTGCCATACGAGTTAACGCAAAAATACCTCGGGGACCGAATTTCTATCTGCGAATCGCTACTGAATCGCAACAAAATCGATCCATTTTTGAAGCGGATGGTGGTTACTGGTGGGTCATTTACGACAATGTCAAGCGAAAACGGTTGTGGTCGAATCATGGTGAGCCGGATCACCCGGTGACCAAGCCAGGATTGACGGTCAGGAAGGTTTTGCTATGTGTTTGGTGGGATTGGCAGGGAATCGTCTACTATGAGCTGCTTCCTTACGGTCAAACCCTCAATTTAGACCTGTACTGTCAACAATTAGACCGTCTGAAGGAAGCAATCACCCATAAGTGGCCAGCTTTGGCCAATAGGAGAGGAATTTTGTTCCATTAGGTCACACTAATCGATAGTGACTCGCCAGAAGCTCCGGGAGCTTGGTTGGGAGGTTTTTATGCATCCATCTTATTGTCCGAACCTGGCACCAAATGATTACTACCTGTTCCTGCCTATTGCGAATGTTAAAATCGACTGTCCCAGTTTTTTGCCAATAGGGACGAGGATTTCTATGAGAGTGCATATTTGACCTAAATCGGATCATTCTAACTATGCTAAATAAAACCTTAAATTTAATGCAATGGATTTCTTTCAATATCGATACTTAACCACATAACTCAAAATAACGAATTCTAGTTTAATAACATTGCAAACAAGTATAAAGACTTCATATTTTCAATGGAATCTCCTCTATTCATTCATTCATTCATTTGTTCAATATGATATTTACAACATTTCCAAATATTGCAAAGTGAATACAAATTTTGAAATTTCAAATATTCATTTTTTAATGTATTCTTATAAAACTAGCAATACACTATACATCAACAAAAGTAACAACAACAACATCTAACCAAGAGAATATACAATAAGTAAGCATACAGCACACACATACAAAAATTGCAATATTTTTTTTCCATGATTAAGTAATAAATCATCGCGATTTTTTCAGCATTTGCTATTGCTTTTTTTGTGTATTCTTGTCACACATTGTCTGCACAGTCGCTATATAAATACTTTGAAAATACAATAATAGTGAATCGTACATCGAACATGAGAATGGCAATATTGTATAACGCATACTGAACTCTAACATGTGTTCCATCCAACACACTCACACAAAATTGGTGAAATGTTGCAGAATAAAAGCAGCAGGTGTGCATCTTCCCGAACATACATACGGAAGATAGGTGAAAATTTGAATACGCTGTTTTGTGTGTGGCTTCAATATGTATGTACAGCAAGTACAAACGAGAAAGCTTTGTAATGGTGACAATGGATGATACGGATGATGGCATTAAGGGCAGCAACAGCAGCAGCAGCATCAGTTTCATTGAAAGCGGATGCTACATAATTTTAAATATTTTGCATTAGATACGTAACCAAAAGCAAAAAAGAACAACAAAAACAAGCAGACAAAAAAATAATTTATTTAAAACCACCAACGACAAGGCAACAAACAACCAATATAGATAAAAATGCGTGCTCGTTGTGATCGTTAAATTATACCTATTGTACATAAAGTAGATTTTCTTTTCATTTCAGTTCGTTATTTCTAATAACTATGTACATATATTTTCATTTGCTAACAAAGAGACGAAAAGAAACAAGAAAAATTAAGAAAAGAAAAAAATCGAAATAAATTTCCTTTATTATGATGATGGTTGCCTTAAACAGCGTGTATTTATGTCTGTTATAAGTCTGCAAATAAAATTCAACCTCTGTGATGCCAATGGATGTATTTTTACTAATTCAATCCAAGAAGAAATTCACCATTAGGCGTGTTCTATTCGGCAATCGTGCTAACTTTAGCCAGTATAAGTACTTTTTTTTTGACTTTGAGGTGGGGTAAACGATACCTTCGCACCATATAGGTGCCGTCGTCCCTACGTGTGTGGTGTATCCACTAAGAAACTCCCTCCTCCTCTCCTGGATTCTTCACCTGCCCCGGGACTACTATTGCATTACTTCGTGGCAGGAGATCCAAGATGGCGTCCTGGGAAGGACTCCAAGTTCTGTTACTCTCCCTGCGTCCAAGCTCGCCATTCGATTTTAAAATATTTATGTCGCTGATGTGCAATTGTTGCAGGGTTATGTCGTAGCAGTATTATATTACGTCAGTATGATATTCAGGAACTCTTTCCATTTCTCGCCGTTTCTTTTTAATCACGTCTTCGACAAAGTTTGCTACCGTATTCCAATTTTCTTCGTTTGACATCATTTTCTCTATGATATTTCCACTCGTGTATGCTCCGATTACTCGTTCTAGCGCATATCTTTCATTACGCCACCGTTTACATTTAAAAAACGTGTGTTCTGCGTCTTCAAATTCTGTGTCGCAATGTGGTTGGTCTGATTTCCTCATACGATGCAAATTTTTTTTAAAGTAGCCATGACCAGATAGCAACTTCACCGTGCTTTCTTTGAGTCCATTCTCTAAGGTCCGGTATTAACTTCGCTGTCCATCTTCCGCTTGGTGCGGTGTTCCATTTTGCTTGCCACATATCTATGGTTTCTCGCCTCGCTTCTTGGGGGCTTAGGCCCGGCAACCTCATATTTTTTGCTTTCCATTTTTGTCTGCGTTGCTCAGCTAAGAAGTCTATGGGAATTGTTCCCCTTATAACAAGGACCGCTGCTCCAGACACTGTTCGTTATGAGGAGGCTGCTCTGAGTGCACAGGTATGTTGAACAGAAAGCAGCACTTTCCGGCGGCTTTGCGACTTTAGCGTGTCTGCCCACAGTTCGCTTCCGTAAAGAAGGATCAAGTTCGTCGTTTCCATTAACAGTCTGCGCTTGCTTTGTCTTGGACCTCGAATATTTGCCATCAATTTGCTTAGCTTTTCCGTTACTCGAGCGGCTTTTCCCGCGGAGTTCTTTATATGCGCCCAGAATGTCAGTCGATGGTCTAGTTGTACACCTAGATACTTCACTACCGTTTTTGTCGTCAGCATTGTATCAAGGAATTTCATGTCGACCTCCAGCGGTATGTGCCGTTTCGTCAGAAGGATCAGCTCTGTCTTCTCTGTAGCGAGTTTCAGACCATGCTTGCACTCTAATCATCACTTGGTATAAGTATAGACGCCAAATATCTTAATACTCGTTAAGTTCACTGCTGCCAATTACTGCTGCCAATTATTCTACTGTACAGAGATGTTACTTATCGATATTTATATGTCTAAACCTCATATAACGCATATTATAATTAAGAAGGAACGAAAAGAAAGAATGTTGCAACAAAATTATTTCACTATTTTTGTAAATGTATCAATTCAATAATCAGAATTGGTTCTGTTTAAATATTATATATAAAATATAGCGTATGTCGTATATTTTTATATAAAAATGATAGCGAGATGTCGAATAAAACACAGCTATTGGTTCATCGACCGTCTGTTAGGCAATAATTAAGACTCTGACAATATGACTAATATAATAACTCTAATATAATTATGACATACAAATCTCTATAGCTAAATGTGTATAAGCGTCAATTAAAACACGGCTATTATCTTTTCTCCATTTAGCTAAGAATTGGCAATCAAACGGACATCACTGATGTAAATAAGTACATAATGTTTTTATACTGACTATGTCGTACATGATACGTTTTGTTTTTGTTTATTGCATACTTTGGAGGGCAATGAAATATGGTAAATCTTCTTTAAATATTGTATACGCATCCAATTTTTCATAATTTATTTATTTATTTCTTTTATACCCTGCATAATGCAATATGCATGGTATATTCATTTCGGTCAGATGTTTGTGTCCACTTGAAGGAATCTCCGGAGATATAAACATAGATATATATTCGTGATCAGCGTCGATTAAATTTTCGATTTAACGATGTCCGTCCGTCCGTCCGTCCGTCCGTCCGTCCGTCCGTCCGTGAAGGAATCTCCGGAGATATAGACATAGATATATATTCGTGATCAGCGTCGATTAAATTTTCGATTTAACGATGTCCGTCCGTCCGTCCGTCCGTCCGTCCGTCCGTCCGTCCGTCCGTCCGTCCGTCCGTCTGTCTGTCACCTGGCTGGTTCGCACGATAACTTGAGTAAATATTGAGCTATTTCGATGAAATTTGGCACAAGTAACCTATGATCCAAGGGTACGGAGGGGATTGATATTGGGCATGATCGGTCAATAACCACGCCCACACCAAGCATTCAAAGCGACTAACCTCGAAATTTTCAAAATCTTTAACTTGCTATAACTCACATAATATACCACTTGGGACAACAATATTTGGCACATAGACTTATATTATACTACTATATAACCTCACCAAAAGTGGTTGAACCACGCCTACTTTTTAGCGTAGCTCTCATACAAAGTGTATGTACTTCTTTTAAATTGAAACAGCTGTAACTTCGGCAATCTTGTGTCTAGAATAACTATAATTGACACTTAAATTAAGAGCGTATTCGGAAATAATCTGGCAGAAAATCAGTGTGCCAGGCCTACTCCTTCATGGGTCTCCCATACAAAGTCGAGGGAATTAAACTAAAATTGTAAGCTCCATAGCTTACAAACCATTTAGCCTAGGACAACGAGATTTAAGGTATGGATTAGTATTGTACAAGCAATTAAACTCACAGGAAATGGGCGCACCACGCCAACTGTTTATCGTAGCCCCCATACAAATTTTAAATTGAAACAGCTGTAACTTCTGCATCCTTCTGTCTAGAACAATCATAATTAACACTTAGGTTAATATGGTAGTCGGAAATAATCTGGCAAAAAATCAGCGTACCACGCCCACTTCTTATTGGGGCTCCCATACAAAGTTGAGGAAATTAAACAAAAATGTTAACCACCATAACTTAGAAACTATTCAACGTAGGACACCAAATTTAAGGTGTGGAAAAATTAATTGGATTTACTAGAAAGCGGTAAGCCACGCCCACTTTTTATATAGCTCCCATACTAAGCCTCGGAATTATCTTAAAATCCTTTTACTTCGTCAAAGTCAACCATATTTCGGGTGTAAATTAGTAGTACATGCAAAAATTGTTTCTCGAAAAGTGGAAATAAAAGAAAAGTTGGATATTCGAGTAAACTTTTTATATATAAATCTACATATGCAGGGTATAGTTTGGTCGGCCCCAGCCGACTGTAAGGAGATTTTTTCGACTACGTTGCTCCTTACTTCAGCTACTAAGTACTAATAAGCACTGTTTTAAAATATGTATTTTTGTATACGATATTTGTATGTATAGTACGTATGAGTGACTTACAATTCAAAATTAGTGGAGATATACTCGCGTGTTAAAAATATGTATTTTTCTTTCAAACTGACTGTTTTATATTCTTAGGTTTCTCATAAATTGCAAAGTGAGTGTACCATATGTAATCGTATGTACAAATAGGTATGCTTACTTGGGCGTGCTTATGTATTTGAGTAAAGTATATAAGTGTAATATGCATGGAATTATATAATTCCAGCAGGAAATTGATTCATGTACAGATTTCTTCAACTATGTATAATCGAATGTTTCAATTAGTCGAAACATTCGCATCAGTTAAAATCAGTTTAAAATTCATGTTGTACATTTTAAATAAGAGATCTTATATTTGAGTCGCCAATGACACCATTAGAGAATTTTTAAACGCGAGTAGCACACACGCCTCCACAATAAAAAAGTTTTGATGTCCGACTAACCAGAATAGTTTCATTCTATCTTCATTTTTTTGCTGTTAGAAGCAATACAAAACCAAAATAATGTAACTAATATGGTCTGTCGCACATCATAATTTTCTTTTTCATCAGTCACTGCAGAGTCACTAGGTACTCATGACTCCATCTTTTCCAGAAATGTTCTAGCATTTTTTGGTCTATCTCTCCACAACTGCACACCACATGTGCCTGGTTGTATCTCAATTACATAAGGTGGAGGCAGAATAATTGGCTCTCCAACCAGGAAATGACCTAGAGACAATGCTTGCACATCTGTTGGGTCGTCGCTTAATGGGTGGAGTGGACGAGAATTCATGATACCCTCAATCTCAGTCAAAGATGTGATAAACTGCTCATATTCCATAATTTTTGCACCCATCACTCTGAATAGGTAATGTTTCATCGGTTTCACAGCTGCTTCATATGTCCCTCCTTGATGGGGAGCTGCCGGAGTCATGAAATGCCATTCCGTCCCTTTCACATTTAAATGTTCGAACTCTTCTTTCGTTCGCCATGATTCTATCGCCTTCCTAAACTCTTTCACCGCGCATTATCGCTGTACATTCTCTCACATCTGCCTCTTTTGCTAATGAATCGGTCATAGCAATCAAAGAATGCCACTGATGTCAATCCTCCAACGGCATCAATGTGAACTGCTCTAGTTTTAAGGCAAACAAATACTACAACCCAATGCTTTCTCTTCTCTATCACTCCTTCTCTATCTATCACTAATAACTTAAATGGACCGGCATAATCCACTGCGGTATGTAGGAATAGTTTGCCAACTCGCACTCTATCTCCTAATAAATCTGCCATAAGTTGTTGCTCATAACGATGACTGTACCGTATGTATACTACATATTTATGCAAATAATTGCTAATCTCACTTCTCAATCACGAAATCCAATATCTCTGTCTAATAAATTGCATCATTACTTGCGTCGCGCCGTGCTTTGTCATGCGATGAGCATGGTCTATCACCAGTCATGCCAATCTGGAGCTATTTGGAATGACCACATCTATCTCAGCTGCACCAATTCTGCCACCGACACAAATCAAACTATTTCGGAGAATAGAGTCTGGGATCACAACTCCGATTCTCCGATTTTTGTACATTTTTGAGGTTACTTTCGACTTATAGTGAATAATTTTTGGTTTTAGAAACACAAACTTACTCTACAGGCAACCGCTATTAGGCTACTTCAAAAAAGTAACTAAGTAAAAACAACATCATTTTTATTTGAGTTTTTTTAATATTATTAGTTACCACATAATCCTATTATCAATGCCCTTCGGAGTGTCTTATAAATATTTATGTCTTATTGACATGTATCTCTGATAGGTATGTGTGTACTCATACATATGCGTATCAGTTGGTCATACAGTACAGCAAGGAAAAACAGTACTCTTACATACAATCGGGTATAATAAATTTCACACTCATACATATACAAATACATATATAGGTACATGCAAACACAGAAAAACATTATAAGATTTAAGTAAACATGAATAATAAAACAAAACGAAAATTGCAATAAAAAGCAATGAATACGTCCTGCCGGCACACAGTGCTTCAACTCCTTACAACGCGTGGACAAAAACCAACAGAGTTATTATATTTCAATGATACTTTGTGCATTAGTAAATTCCTAGCCACTGATCTCAACTATGAAAACATTATTTATGTAAACTTTATAATTTTGAAACATAACAAATCTAATATCGCAAGGATTTTTTTTTTCGAACGGTACCCACCTGTCTGCAGGCAGTAACAATTTGTCATGGAAAAGCTTCTAAAAGAACTCTGTAACAAAGCTCGGAAAAAGTGATGTCTCAAGGGTTCTGCCATTCGGAACCGGCTAAAATTAGTAGGTCCCTTCTAATACTGTCTAAAATTTAACACGCACACCAGTAATGGAGGAGAAGCTCGACCAAAGAGCCCTTCGGGGCTTTAAGTGCCACATATTGATTTTTTTTTATAATTTTATTATAATTTTTTATAGTCGTTTTCTACATGTTACCAAAACTGCTGAATTTTTACCGAAATTACAGTTGTTGGACCAATTTTCTATTTATGATTTTTCCAAGAAAGGTCGAAATGAGTCGAAAAGGGTCTAAATTTTGACGTACCGAAAGACAGAGGTGGGTACTTTAGCATTCAAAGATAACTCAAATGGAACTTGTCGTGACTTTTCTTCTCTAAAACTCAACATTTTTATATTTTTCTTACTTTAAAGTGTCAATTTTCAAGCACTTTTAACAATGGCTTGGAATCGCTGTCTCAAATATCATCAAATATCATGGCCACAAGAAATTGTGTGATCTGTGCTGTGGATTAAGAACAAGTTTTTTTTTCGAATTTAAATTAGTTGGACCAACCACTGTAAAATGATACAAAATTCATCAAAATCGGTTACTCAAAATTTGCGATTTATTTCCACTGATCAAAGCACTGTGAGCCAAACCAAAACAATGGGAGAGAGTCAAGCGGTTTCTACCATTTTTTTATGCTGCCCATCTGATACGAACAAATGAATACAAATACAAATATATGTGTGAAGTATGGTATTACGCACACATGCCCATGCACAGACAGTGGAGAAATGACTGTCACATATACAATATGAGTGTGTGGCCCCAACAGGTGTTTTCTCTGGCGTGAAGGATATGGTCAATGAATTCGAGTGACTTAACTAAAGCAAAGTAGAAAAGCAACGCATACAAGTATTTACAATTCTGACTGATTATAATTCTCACAGGATACATTTGCTTCCGGTTGACAATGTTTCTTTTTTGTTTTTTTTTTTTTTTTTTTTTGATTTGTCGCTCCCTTTCCATTTCCATTTTCATTGTGACTGTGTTTCTTTGATTTCTGTTGTTTGTTTTTTATTGTATTTATATTTATTTTTATTTTTTTTTATTTACATACATTTGTTTATACACATTTGCTTTTCATTGTGTACCAATTTGTGTTTTGTTCTGTTTTTATCATTTTGTTTATTGTTCAAACGCTTGAGGGACCAAAAAGAATGCAGTGTATAAATGTGCATTCATAGAAAGATGCATACACGCCCAGACGCTCATAGGAGGAGAAAATTCCCTGCAATAACTGTCACTTGTGCAATTGGCAACACTAGCTTTGCTTCTCTTTGCATAGTAATATTATTATGTACGAAGTCTATTTATTGGTTTGCAGGAAAAGTCATGACATATTTTGTAACAGATGCTCATTTGCTTGTTTCTTTGGTTCGCTCTGTCTCTTCTCGTTTTGTTTTTCTCTTCTTACGGTGTGGTTCGTTTTTTTGTTTATAACTGTTATTAGTAGTAGGGGTTAACCTGTAGAGAAGTGCACCAACGTTTCTAGATCCACGCACGCCGAAGGAACAATTACAACCCTCAATAAATTATGATACTTAAAAATATATATGAAAATGCCCAGAATCGCCCCTAGAAAGGTGACCAGTTCCTTTTAATTTGAATATCTCTTTTTCTGAATGTTATGAACGTCTCTATCACCATAGTTTAGATGCGGTATATCTTGAAGACGTAGACTACGCCGATGACATCGTTCTATTTTCCAGCCAGAAGAACCTAAACTAAAACTTTGAACATCAACACCCCACCAACATCATTTAAAGTTTATAATGAGGATATTGAAGAAGTCTCCCAGTTCATATATCTTGGCAGTCTAATTTCACATGATGGAGGAGCCAAATGTGATTTTTACTCGAGGATACGGAAGGCAAGGGGCTCTTTTGTGAACCCCAAAAATATCTGGTACTCAAAAGAATTAGGCAAAGCCACAAAAATACGGCTCTTCAACTCCAACGTAAAGACAATCCTGCTATACTGCTCCGAAACATGGCTGGTGTCCAGAGAAACAACTAATAAGCTGCAGATATTTGTAAACAGATGCCTACGGACAATTCAGAGAATTTGGTGGCCCGATAACTGGATATCCAATGGCGAGTTGCTAAGCCGAGGAATGCAGAAACCAATCCACCATTAGATAAGAGAGAGAGGAAATCTAGATGGATAGGGCATACACACCGGAAGCCAGAATACTCTATTAGCAAAATGGCACTTGAATGGAACACACAAGGACAGAGACGATGAGGTCGACCAAAGGGGTCCTGGCGTAATAGCATCTATGAAGAATTTCAATCTCATGACTCTACACTATCTTGGAACCAGATAAAATCAATAGCAAAAAATCGTAATCAATGGAAATCTTTTACTGTAGCACTATGCGCCCACGATACGGCGCCCACGATATGCGCCCACGTAACAGCAAATAATAATAATATCAACTATATATTATTAAGAATGGCTCAACGAAAAAAAAAAAACAATGATGAAAAATAAAAAAATTTCAATTTAAACAATTTTGGTATTTCGATCAAAATGCTATTCAAATGACACCCAAAGTTAATTTTCATCAAATTATGATTATGCTCGTTTCGGCATTGTTCAGCATTCACCGATCGAAATGGCCTTTCATTTTTCGTAATACTCGTTAGACCTTATGTCCATCAAATGTAATTTCTGCTAAACTACTGGAATGGTTGTTTATTTTGTTCTGATGAGTATATCAACCTACATCTCATGCAATTCGTCGGAGATAGGACTTACTTACTGTTTTAAAAGCGCGAAATCATATTGTTTGACATAAGATCATCAATTTACTAATAGAGTATCATTAATAATCATTGATTGAACCTTGTTCGATACACCAATAATTTAATCTTAGCCATCACCAAATTATGCGTCATTTTTTCCAACAAAACAAAAAATGGTATGCTACGTAGTTGTTCAATTTCCATGGCTGTTAATAATAGATAAATTCATTTCTTTTTCATATTACATACTATCGTACAGTACATACGTGTATATTTTATTATCCAAAACATTTGACTATTTTTAATGTTTTTATACCAATTAATTGCGAAATGAGCACGCACTTATATAATCTTATAATGATAATTATTTTACACTTTCAATTGCTGAACTTTAAAAAATAAGAAAAATAAAGCGAATAAATAATGTTGGCAATATAACATAAGTGTAATAAAACAGAAAATGAAATAATAGTGTTGAGAACAAAAAAAATGGATTGTCAGTTTTTCTTTTGCAAAATTTATTACCCACACATGCTACGCAGCTCAGTATGTTAGTTTTGGAAATAAACTTATATAAAACTCATTTTTATTGTATGTGAGTACGCGCAATGTTACACTCATTTTCCGTATTGCATCGCAGCATACAATATTTATGTGTATAGCATTGGAATTGAAACAGCAGACGTGTATGTACACCGGTTTTTTCAAGTGTTTTGGTGAAATTTGTTATAGAAGCATAGAAGCAAAACATATGCCGGCTGTGGTAATGCAAGAATGCACCATTATACACGCACATGCTGGGATGCAATAAACAAGAAGATTTTATTTGTACTTTTTATATTTGAAAAAAAAACGTCAAATGCAATACACCTTCCCCCTTGTGCATTCACATATGACGTGTCCATAGCTGAAACGAATATTATTGCTTAGCAGTTGCTATATAATCACAAATACTCACACTCAAACATGGAGACATCCGCAGCACATACACTCATCATAAACACTATTTTATGAATATACAAACAAATAACATCACGAAAATCTCATAAAATTCAAGTCGGATTTATTCTAGAAAGTGAGAAAAATAATAGAAATATTGCCGCGTAAATTCAGGGAGAAACAATATGTTGCCATAAAAACGTTAAAACCATAGCAACACTTTAAAAAATTCATTTATTTTTTCTTCACAGAAACTATTTGTGATAAAGTCTACTATCATTAGAGGTCCTCATAACAACTTAAATGTGAACAATTAATTATCTATTAGTTAGTTAGTTTTAATTTTAATTTTATAATTTTAAAACAGTATGTCTCGATAATTGTAAAGCATGACAATTCAGATCTAATTCGCATTCTGCCATTAAAATCGAAACCAATTGTTATAAAAATTGTGTGAAGATTTATATCGAAGACCAGCAATAGACTAGAATGTTTTTATAACTAAGAGGAAGCGTTAGTTTCTTAAATATACGTATTTGGACTAGACCAGCTTTTCTCTGCAACTGATCATATTGGTTCAGAGTCATCTCAGAGTTTAGACCCCAAATGGAGTAAATTAATTTGAAGGAATTGATTTGTATCCAATATAATCTCAAATACCTGATTTTATTGTATGTATAAATATAATTTCACGATGATTATTTTATATGCATGTTAACAATTGAATTTAAACAATTTTCATTAACGATTAATTATTTTTTAAAATATTAAAATATTAATATATATTCCTGATCAGCGTCGCTTGAATTTTCGATTTAACAATGTCCGTCCGTCCGTCTATCTGTCGCCAGGCTGGTTCGCACGATAACTTGAGCAAATTTTGAGCGATTTTGACGAAATTTGACCTATATTCGAAGGGTACGGAGGGAATTTATATTGGGTTGATCAGTCAGATGCCACGCCTACAGCGAGCATTCAAAGCAACTAACCTCGGAATTTTCAAAATCTTTCACTTGCTAAATCTGGGACAACAATATTTGGCACATAGTTATATTATATTACTACATAACTTTGCCAAAAATTGGCGAGCCACGCCTACTTTTTATAGTAGCTCCGATACAAAGTGCCTGATATTCTTTTAAATTTAAACTGCTGTAATTTCGGCATTCTTCTGTCTAGAACAACCATAATTGACACTTAGATTAATACTTCTTAATATGGCGTCCATACAAAGTCGAGGAAATTATAAAAAAAAATATTAATCGCCATAACTTCAAAACTATTCAGCGTAGAACAACGGTATTTATGGTATGAATTAGCATTGTAAGGATAACTGGATTTACAAGAAATTGGAGAGCCACGTCCAATGTTTATAGTAGACCCCATACATACACAATTTTTGTTTTATTAGGTCTGCTCACTTACATTACTATCACTATCAATTTCTGTCATCTGTCACTCTCGATATGAGAAAATCTACAAGAAGTACGTTCTGAAATTTATCAGAAACTTGTAAATTGACATTCACAGTTCGTAATTGACATCTGGATTAATTTGATCGCCAACGCTTTTCATGTTGAAAACTGTTAACAATTGTTGAAAGTTTTTTGTTAGCGAACACACCTAATATTTTGTAAAATGGAAAAATTCACAATAGAAATTTTTCAGCAGTGTTACCATCGAATATTGCCCTAATGCTCTTTAATATTGAGAATTAATTCGTAGAGTTAATGCGGATTAGCTGCAGTTAATGCCCGAGTTAATTCGAATTAAATCGTTAATCCGGATTAACGCTGCTCTCTGTCAGGGCTATAAGGATAAAGAGACTAACAAGAATTGGGCAAGCCATGCATACTGTTTATGGTTTACTGTTATGTTTAAATTTATTGAAGATTCTTTTAAATTTAAGTAATGTGGAATGATGGGTTTACCATACTTCGTCAAGTCAACTATATTTCAGGTATAGATTAGTATTATCGGACGAAATTGTTCCTCTTTTTATACAAATAATAACCTTATAATGCAGCACTACTAATGCTTAAATCTTTAATCTTACCAATTCTTCTTATTCTTCGCTTAATAATTCACTCTTCTCTTTTCTTCTCTTTGTAATTTGTATTTTTAAATTTTGATCCTGCTACAATAAAATGTGCAAAAAAATGGCTACATCAATTTGTATAACTGTGCATCTTGACGCGTATGGCGACCTACTATTACAACTAATCCTTATGGACAATCGAACAATGTAATTAATTTTAATAATAACTTGATCCACATATTCATCATACGATATATGCATTCGTATTATCATAGAGATGCAAAATCATGAGGAGTTACTGGAAGACATACGAGATGATACATCGATAAACAGTATACCTGAAAAGGGTGAGTAACAAAGAATTTGTGGGTGGACAATGGGGGATTTTTAGCATTATTACATATATTTGAAAAATACCTTTTATCGTATAATATATTGTAGCTAGGTTTAATGTATATATATATATATATATATATATATATATATATATATATATATATATATATATATATATAAATATATATAAATATATATATATATATATATATATATATATATATAAATATATATATATATATATATATATATATATATATATATATATATATATATATATATATATATATATATATATATATATATATATATATATATATATATATATATATATATGTATATATATTAGTATTTTAATGATTTTATTTTAGTTCTTTTATTATGCTTATTGTGCTTTGACAGTGTTAGAAGGGACCTACTTATTATAGCCGATCTGACATAATTTTTCTGAGCTTGTCACAGAGTTCTTTTAAAAGTTTTTCCATGGCAAATTGTTACTGCCGGAAGAATTATCAATTGCTTGCCGACAGGTGGGTACCGTTCGAAAGAAAAATATTTTCGATATAAAATTGGTTATGCTTCAGCCGGTTATTGAACCCACAACCTACATATCAGAAGGCCAACACACTAACCACTGAGATACGGCGCCCACAGTGTGCATATGTATCTCAAACAAATTTTATATTTCCGTTTTTTGCTCTGCAAATTGCTATAAAATTGCTTAGATTGTCCCAATTCTCCTAAAAATCCAGTGCCATTAAAAATTTCTTTTTTCTTATATTTTATCATTTATCATAGTATTAGTTATAAACATTACCATGCAAAATGACACCCCAACGTCACAACATCTGTGCAACTGCCCATTTTCTCTGCTTTTTTCAACATATTTTTTTCTTGTCAACTGTAATAATACTGGGTTCTCCTTACAAAATCATTCAAATCTCTTCTACGGTACCTCATACAGAACTTGATCCTTGTGGGGTAATTTGCGATGAATCTCCAAGACATATCGGGCAATATCTCGATCATATCTGGAGGTATTTTTGTTTTCAGACCGTCAAGAGTTTCAGGATTATCCACATAAAGAGAATTTTTGCGTAGGTCCACGCTGTTCTTCAAGCGCACCCAATGCCGTGGAGGACATTTGAATGATTTATTTCACATATAATGGCAAGGTCCAAACATTATATTGTAATAAGAATTTGATCGATATTCTAAACAGAAGTGTGTTGGATTTACGTTTACTTTCGGAACCACAAAATGGATAACCTAGTAGAAGGCTTTGTTAAAATAATAATATAACATAATAATAGGAATAATAATAATGATAACAATAATAGTAGCAGTAATGTACCAGTACCAACTACCAATACCAAGACTACTACCACTACTATATAAACATTTGTCACGTTTCTCATTTCCATCGAACTTTGCAGAATTTCGTTTCATATCATTGCGCTTTCTTATGCTTGCTACTAGATATGGTACAATATATACTACAACTTAACTATGCACTTATATATATAAATGTTGAATATTAAAGGACCGACATGCAAGCGTATGTTATTGTACTTCTGTACACAAAGAGATAGAGGGATAGAGTATTCCGAAAGGAGTATATCTGCAAAGGACTATAATCAAAACGATTGCAAGCAAAAGAAAAGAAATTTCTTAAGAACAGGGGGAATTTTCATTGCATTGCATTAACATTTTTCTGTAGCATTTTTTTATGTTGATGGTAATACACATGTTGGTACATACTCGTATACGAAGTACTTATTTTTACTTGCATTTTTACTCGTAACGGTTCATGAGAGATTAACATATATATATATATCTGGATGCCCGAATATGTTCAAACATTAACATATTTATCAATGCCACGAGCGTAAATAGGTGGGATATTTTAAAAGAAGAGAAATAATGAAATTAGTTTGGCTGCTTCAAAAGAAGTACGAAAAAATGGTGACTTTTTTTACTGAAACAGAAAAGCATATAGTATGATTAACAACTTGCTACATACTTATTGAGATTTCAATATAAACGATAGAATGAGTCGATAGACGATTTATATAATTTAATGTTTAAAGATGATTTCATGTAAACGTTGAACACGGCTGCGCCTCAATTGGTCCATATGCTGGGTCCAACTTTCACATTCTCTCTCTCTCTCTTCAATATTGGCTTCCAGTGCGTCAACTGTTGCAGGCTTGTCGCTATAGACATGAGCCTTAACATAGCCTCACAAAAAATAGTCTAAAGGCGTTAAATCTCACGATCTAGCCGGCCAATTGCTGATTTCAATTTTCGCATACTCTCTCTCTCTCTCTCTCTTCAATATTGGCTTTCAGTGCGTCAACCCTTGCGGGCTTGTCGCTATAGACATGAACCTTAACATAGCCCAACAAAAAATAGTCTAAAGGTGTTAAATCGCACGATCTAGCCGCCCAATTGACCGGCCCCGTCTTTGAAAAAGTACGGTCAAATGATGCCACCGACCCATAATCCACACCAAATACGGAAATTTTGATTGTTCACGTATCAATTGAACTAGAAATGAGCTTCGTCGCTGAACACAATTTTCTGATAAAAAAGTGGATCTTCATCCAACTGTGCCAGCGCCCATTCACCAAAAGTTAGCCATTGCGGTAGGTCTGGTAGGTCTGGTGGCTTTAGTTAATGCACCAGCTGTATTTTAGAAGGTTTTACACTCAAATCCTTCCGCAAAATTTTCCACGTAGTGGAGTAACAGAGGCCCAATTGCTGCGAACGGCGCCGAATCCATAATTCACGGTCATCAAAAGCACTGGCGGATACAGCTATACGTATGCGTGTTGGTAGTTTAATGTCCAATAAAGTAAATTGGTGCAAAATTTAGTAACAAGATTCCGAAGAGCCACCTCTGAAGGTCGACCAAACTGATCGAGCATGAATTTTGAAAATAAAATTCAATAATCTGCAAGCGTTGTTCATTTGAAAGTCGACTAATGGTTAAATTATAGACCAAACTGAACATGTTTGACAGTAACATGTTGCACGAAAACAGCTGAGCTGCCAAAACAGTGTTGTCAAAAAGAAAGTTGCTAAAAAATCACCCTGTAGAAGCGTGCCTGTCTCTCTGGATTCAAATACATATTTAATTCCTTTTAAAAGCGGCAGCACTCGTGCTTATCATATAGAACTGCTGAATCGCTGATCTCAGTAACAAAATTATAAAGTCTTGATTCTACATATATCGTATAATACGCTAATCAGTTTCAGATATATGACAATTGTAGAAGCTGTTAACTAAAAAATAATTGCCTCCCCCTTCCTCTCTATGAAGTAGCTCTGCAAAACGATTGTGCTTCATTCTTATGCATGCATGCATGTATTTATATGTATGTTTGTGTACCATACCTTGATATTTGTATGCAAATCGAAGCAGAATATTACAATTTTTTCTCTTATCTTAGGGTAAATTGACTATGAAATTATATAAAATTGTTAGAACCACTGTGTAAGTAGTATGAATATGTGGTACATACATCTTATATGTTGCATATGCATGCGATTACAGATAGATCGTCTGAAAAAACAGATAATGATATAGCAAAAAAGCAAATGACATCATACGTCTCACATCAATAAAAAAAAAAAAAACCATGATTCTATTTTATTTTCGTGATTTTCATATATTCGAATTGTAATTTTGATTATTGTATGATATATGCAAATTGTACGTACGAATAATGCATTATTATGTATGTATACATATGCATGTTTTAGCTTTCCGTTGTGCACTTGAATGTATGCTAATATTATCACCTTTATGTCGCATTAAAGAACATTTTCCATTTGCAATCCGCATCCACGAATATATCATACATTTATTTCAAATGCCTATTCAATGACATTCTTTGAGTACATCGATTATCTTTAATGTGCCTTTTCATCAAGAATTTAAATTCTTTGTATCCAAAGATGAATAAAACAAAAAATCAAAAAATACATAAATCTCTCGTCCCAATACAAAATTTTGCTAATAATTGCCTCTGTGAATAAGATAACATGTTTATTTACGCATATATGTTTGCATGAATATGGATCAATGTGTGTATGCGTTACCCTCATGTCCTTGACATATGCCTTACATGTTTACTATATACATATTTACATACATTCTTCTTTTACTTGATCATAGATTTGTTTTCAATAACTCCGAATTGTCAAATATACGAGGGCGGTCCCAGAACTACCCGACCTAACAAAGAAAACAACAAATTTGGTAAAATTTTTCATTATTTCTCAACATAATCTTCTTTTAGCTCTACACACTTTTTCCAGCGATATTCTATAGCTTCGATACCCTATTTATAGTATGAACTGTCTAGCTCATTAAAGTAGTCATCTACAGCAGACTCCACCTCTTCATTGTTTGCAAATCTTCTACCACCAAGCCATTTTTGGGAGATAAATCTGGCGAATAAGGTGCGTGCTGAAGCAATTCGAGTTTTAACTCATTGATTTTGGCCATCACAATAGCGGATCTGTGAACTGGTGCATTGTCTTGATGAAACAACACTTTCTTTTTCGCCAAATGGGGCCTTTTTTCACAAGCACAAAATTCGACATTTTTAACAAGAAAAATGTGCATGTTTTTGTATTACAAAACAATTTTTCAACAATAACCATTGTTGACAGATATCAAAGCAATAAAAAAGAAATGGTAGGTTGCTCACAATAAACATTGCTTATTCAGCCACCATCGACAAAGTCTCATTTCGTATGCATACACCTGATATATGATTCATATAGGGAAAATATACACATAAAGTAAAAAGGAAAATAAAAATTATGTACTTACCATATGTAAACAGAGCGATTAGCACATACAATAGCAATGCTAATTTTCCGGATTAGTCCTGAACCCGAAAAAAATGAATGTCAAGATTACAAAATATATATCAAAGATACTTGAAAAAAGTTTGAAAAACTTAAATTCGCCATACGTTTTTAAAAACACACTTTTATCTGAGAGCTAGGTACGAATTTTATCTGATTCCATCCTTTACCAGGCTGCATCATTTATTAATAAATACGATTATAATCATTTATACCGAGTTTCAGCTTTATAACTTTATATATTCGTATCGAAGTGTGGTATGCTTTTAGTCAAATTTCTAAAAACTAAAATTTGATAGTCAACCTTTGATGATTCAACTGTTGACAGATAAATAACTTGCGTTTTATTAGTCATTAATATATAATTTATCATGACATTTTTTTAATGATTCTCTGAAATCCCGATATCTATCGTAACTAATCTTAGAATTTTCGGTATTCAGACAGCCAGGGGTTGGCATCGCTATTATAAATTTATTCCGTCTTTTATATACAATTTTATTAGAATAAAACAAAAACAAGAAATAGAAAAAATTAGATACCCGAGATTCAATGGCATACATGATGGCGGTGATGATGATGATGGTTGTGGTGATAATTTTTGTTGAAGTTGGTTGGGGGTGCATGGCAGTGAAAATGAAATTCCTAGAAATTTGTTTTGATGAGTATTGATGTGGTTATAAATGTTATTTCGAAAGAGATTTTCTGGATTGTCACAACGCCAAAGAGACTTTCATATCACATAAATAAATATACAGCAGCATCACAACACAACAGACAAACATAATGTGTGTATGTAGATGCGATAGTAGATTGCCGTTTAGTCGTTGATAAGGATCATTATTTCCTTCATATTCGTCCCTCCCTTAGTAAGTGGCTATGTACGTTCATTTAATAGAGTGATGCATATAAAAGTCAAGTCATCACCAGCCAATAAGAAAAATTGGGAGCACGACCTCAAATATTTTATGATTAAATAAACACACAGATTATCATCATAAGCATTAGCAAGTGTTTTCTTTTGATAAATAATTATGGGATCGTCTAATTACATTATTATATCTATTTTCATTTCTTATTTATATGGTTTTGTCCACTTCTACCAAATGTTAAACAAATTGTAATTATGCTCTATACATTTGTATATTGTACTAAATAATAAAATTTCATATACTTCTTTTATAGATCTGCCGAAATTTGGTGAGCCACTGCAAAATGTTACAATACCAGTGGGGCGTGAAGCCATTCTACAATGTGTCGTCGATAACTTGCAAACATACAAGGTAAGCAGATGTAATAGCCAAGACAGACGGCAGCGTTAATCCGGATTAACGGCGCACTTAATCAGAATAAAATACTAACCTGACAGATGTTTTATTAGGTCTGCTCACTTACATTACTATCACTATAAATTTCTGTCATCTGTCACTCTCGATATGGCAAAATCTACAAGAAGTACATTAACTGAAAACTATCAGAAACTTGTAAATTGACATTCACAGTTCGTAATTGACAGCTGGATTTATTTGTTCGCCAACGCTTACAGTACATTAAGAATACATTCTTCTAGAGTACACCCAATTAAAAACAATTTAAATAAAATTGAAACCCGCATTTTACTATTTGCAAATTATATGTCAAATCTACCGTCTACAAATTAAGCGGATGCGTTCTTCCTTAAACTCTTAACTTAACACTCAAGGCAAGCATATACAACATATGTATATGTAAAAAAAATTAATATGTGGCACTTAAAAGCCCCGAAGAGCTCTTTGGCCGAGCTTCTATCCCATTACTGTTGTGCGTATTAAATTTTGCAGAGTATTAGAAGGGACCTACTTATTTTAGCCGGTTCCGAACGGCAGAACACTTGTGACATCACTTTTTCTGAGCTTTGTCACAGAGTTCTTTTAGAAGCTTTTTCATGGCAAGTTGTTACTGCCAGAAGAATTACCAATTGCTTGCCTACAGGTGGGTACCGTTCACACAGTCGCACATATTATCGCTGTGACTTATTATTGAATGTGAGTGCTGTCTTATGAACTTCCTAATCTATTTTGCAACTATGAATATATTATCGTCGTTACCTTTAGTGAGGTAGGCGTGTGATTTTAGTGTATTTGCCAGACAAAGAAAGTTTTACTATCGAATAAGAGCGATTACGAAAAAACAGTAAACAACAATAATAACAAAGTGAAATCAAACAATTTGCACGAACCAAAATAATGAATATTCTACTTATTCACATACACGCAAAACTTTATGCTAAAAAAGAGCAGATCAAAAAATAGTCAGATAAATGGAAAAGAACATATGTAGGTGCATACTAGTTGTTGCAATAGTTAATTGAAACAATTTTTTGTGGGTTCCATTCCTCCTTCTTCCACATTTCCAAATAAGTTTTGTTCCTCCTAGTGATTTGACAAACGCGGAGTATACCATATAAATGATGGAATAAATTCGTAAAGTTTCGGTAGTATAATAATCTTAAGGATCGCTATCTCTTATATTGTACATATTCGCTACAAACACACGCATATAAACATGGACGTAAAGAGCAAGATATATAAATTGATATTGTGTGAATAAACATTTTACGAGTAAGAATCAATTCATAAAACCAATGAAGGAGTGCAAATGAATTCGTCGTAAAGTTTGTTCGTCACTTTAATGGATGGATGGATGGAGTAAAACGGTAATAAAGCGAAATTGAATATATGGTAGATGTGTGTCCATCGAAATAATGTTTGCAATATGTATCCTAGAGTACGTAGAGTATATATATGTATATATACATATATATATATATATATATATATATATATATATATATATATATATATATATATATATATATATATATATATATATATATATATATATATATATATATATATATGTGGCACATATATGTGCCACATAAAAATAAAATAAATAAATATGTGGCACATATATGTGCCACATATTTATTTATTTTATTTTTATATATGTGGCACTTAAAGCCCCAAAGGGCTCATTGGCCGAGCTTCTCTTCCATTACTGTTGTGCGTCTTAAATTTTGGACAGTATTAGAAGGGACCTACTTATTTTAGCCAGTTCCGAACGGCAGAACACCTGTGACATCACTTTTTCTGAGCTTTGTCACAGAGTTCTTTTAGAAGCTTTAGAAGCTTCTTATATATATATATATATATATATATATATATATATATATATATATATATATATATATATATATATATATATATATATATATATATATATATATATATATATATATATATATATATATATATATATATATACATACTTATGTGGCCGAAAATAACATGCTTCGCCAGCCATCTCTCTTCTTTGCTAGCAGGTTCTCCAGTACTTGGTCTTTCCACCGGAGGTTAAGTCTTCCTCTTCTGCGTCGTTCTCCAGCGGGTTCCGAATATAACACCTTCTTAGCTGGAGCGTGTTCTTCCATTCGCTCGACATGACCTAGCCAGCGCAGCCGCTGGATTTTGATGCGCTTCACTATGTCAATATCGGCAAACAGCTCGTACAGCTCATGGTTGTACCTTATTCGGTACTCGCCACCAACGCAAATAGGTCCAAAGATCTTGCGTAGGACTTTTCTCTCGAAAACTCCAAGCATTCGCTCATCCGAGGTGGAAATTGTCCAGGCTTCAGCGCCATATGTTAGGACAGGCATGATGAGAGACTTGTAGAGTGTAGTTTTCGTTCTTCGAGAGAGAGCTCGACTTCTCAATTGCTTACTCAGCCCAAAGTAACACCTGTTAGCTAGAGTTATCATACGCATGATCTCCAAGCTGACGTCATTACAGTTGTTGATGCTGGTTTCAAGATTGACAAAGTCACTTACTACTTGAAAAGCGTAGTTGTCAACAGTGACGTGCTGTCCAAGACGCTGGGACTCTTTGTTTGTTGACACTAGATACTTCGTCTTGCCCTCGTTCACCGTGAGACCCATCCGACGCGACTCTCTTTCCAACTCTGAGAATGCTGCACTGACTGCTCGCGTGTTCATGCCGGTTATGTCAATAGCGTCGGCACACGCTAACAGCATGACCCTTTTGATGAAGATAGTGCCATTATGTCGTAGATCGCATTATTTTCTCCATAATAAGATTGAAGAAGTCGCACGATAAGGAATCACCTTGTCTGAAACCCCGTTCGGTATTAACCGGTGCGGAGAGGTCCTTGCCAATTTTCACTGCACAACGGGAGTTATGCAGTGTCATTCTACAAAGTCGAACGAGATTTGCAGAAATGCCGAACTCAGACATTGTTGCGTAGAGGTAATCCCTTACCGGACTGTCGAAAGCGCAGGATTTGGCGCAGTGTGAAAATCTGGTCGATGGTGGATTTACCAGCTCTGAAGCCACACTGATAAGGTCCAATCAGATTGCTGAACATAGGTTTCAACCTTTCACACAGTACGTTCGAAAGAACCTTGTGTGCGATGCTTAGGAGACTTATTCCATGGGGTCTCCTTTTTTATGTACAGGACAGAGAACCCGGAGCCTCCAATCATCAGGCATGCTTTCATCCGACCATATTCTGCTTATGAGCTAGTACATGCAGTACGAGCTAGTACGAGCAGCTCATCGCCCCCGGTCTTAAGCAACTCGGCAAGCAGGCCATCAGCACCTGCAGCTTTGTTGTTCTTCAGCCTCAAAATGGCCGTTTCAACCTCGTCATAGTCGGGTGGTGGAACATCAACACCATCTTCTGTAATTGGGGTTATCGGGCAATCTCCCCCACTGGCAGAATTGTTCGTAGCATCGCCATTCAGTAACGTGGAGAAGGGTTCCCTCCATAAGCTTCTTCGAGGGGCTGAAAGAAGCTCTCCTTGCTCACATTGTCCTTCTCATCCGTCGGAGCGTGGGCACATATAAGGCTGATGTTGATTTTGCCTTGATGCGGATTGTGTGCAACCGCTCGTTCACAGGCGTGAAATGTGAGACAAGATATAGTAGTCTCTTGCTGACCAAAAATCCACTTCCTAATTCGTGCCTTTCAGCATGGCAACTGTAATAAATGTAACAGGACGCTCTTTTGGAGCAGCCCTGTCCTGTCCATTGCATTTCCTGGAGAGCGGTGATGTCAGCTCTGTATTTTTCGAGGACATCAACCAGGTGGATAGAGGCACCCATCCTATAAAGGTAAATAATGGTCCTTTTTTCGTTCGCGGGGGTCATCAACAAAAGCGGTAGTCCTTATCCGCGGTATTTTCATTGGCACAACCTCTATATATATATATATATATATATATATATATATATATATATATATATATATTATATATTATATATTATATATTATATATATATATTATTATATATATATTATATATTATATATTATATATATATATATATATATATATATATATATATATATATTTAGGTTGCGTACATACTCTGTATCTTTATATTTTTACCATGAGCGCAGTAAGATGGCCGCCAGACGTATGTATGAGTGAAAAATGTTGAAATTGATTCTAGTCATACCTATAAAATTGAAAGTTTCCTTAAGATTGATTGATTGATTTAGGTGTGAGATATAAGGTTGACGTAAAATCATTTTTGTACCCAAACATGCTTTTGTTGTGCTTTTGTTTTTATTTTTGTTTTTTTTTTTGTTTTTTTTTGTGTTTTTTTTTTTTTTTGGATAGAACATAAAAAAATTGCAATCAAATCAAAGTGATTCGTCGCCTCGCATTTTACATAATTCAGCAGTGAGCATTTATGGTTTGTCGTTTTGCTTTTTTGTTGTTCGTTTTCTAACTTTAAGAAATCTTCGTCCATATATGATATTGTAATGTCATTGTATGTAATTATCAGAAGACACAATTACACAAATTGAAATATTTTTTGTTTGTCGTTATTTTTAACCCCCTTTTTGACAATAACTCTCACTGACATCTCTGCCTCACTATCTTTTTGTATTTCGTAGATTGCGTGGCTACGTGTTGATACACAAACAATTCTAACGATACAAAATCACGTAATAACCAAAAATCATCGAATGAGCATAACTCATGCTGAGAAACGTGCCTGGATATTAAAAATTCGCGATGTTAAAGAATCCGACAAAGGATGGTATATGTGTCAGATAAATACGGATCCAATGAAGAGTCAAGTCGGCTATTTGGATGTTGTTGGTGAGTAACTATGCACATATACATATATCTATACTTAGAGGAGGGGTGTTGTATATAGAATGGTTGAGTCTAACATATATATATTTATATATATATATATATACATATATATATATATATTAGGGTGGGTCAAATTTTTTCGACCCAAAGGCTCATCGTGATTCTTATTTTATGGGTCATTCTAAGCAAATTTGCCAAAGAAACCATAGCTCTAAAATGAATTTGGAGCCCCCGGATTTTTCAAAATAGGTATTTTTTCTAGAAATATTCGAGAATAGAGGCAAAAAAATGCTATTTCCTTTAGCCAAATGTGTATGTGGGGGTTTTTTGGGTCGCGGAATCCATTTTTGACATTAATTTTTATTTTTGAGTGCCGCCAGAGGGCGCTTTCGTACATTTTTTTGGAAAAATATACGATACTGTTGTGGAAATAGACGAATTTTTGACTTTGTATTGAATATATTCAAAATACATACTCGAATTATAAATTGTTAAATCATATTCCATACATTTTGTTCCTTTTTCCAGCTTTTCTAAAAATAAAATCGATAGATTTCAAGCTAAGACCTAAATCACATTTTTACCAGCTTTTGAAGGAAGAAAACCTCAAAATCTAGCTGGAAAATCTTAATACTTATAAATTAATTAATTAATATTTAATTTTAAACATGGATCTATTGCCGTCAACATCACAAGCCGCACCAACATCAATAAGTACCGAAAGTAGTTTGAAACATATGCCTTCTCACGATGTTCGTGCTTTTGGTATGTCTTCTGATTTGACTGGTCTGAATCTGCCAACTAAACAGGATATTTTAAGATGCTATTTTTTCTTGGCCGAACGTGCTAAAATGCAAAGTAAAATGTTTTCATATAAAACATTTACTCCTCAAGTGACAGACAAATTGATTGGAATTTGGAGCAAACTAAATATTGAAATTATATGCAAACGAAATATTGTTAGAAAATTGAATACCTTGCTTGACAAATACTACACTGCAGATAAATGCAAAGCAAAAGGCTCCAGTCTCACATCTTTCTTACGATCCATAAAAGAATTATTTTACATTGGGAAATGTAAATGTGACTTGAAAGCTGCTCTATGCTCATGTGGAATGATTCCAGAAGAGTTGAAAGAGTTTATGATGGATCAACATAATGACAGAAGATCTACGATACCGGAATACCAGACAGAAATTGAAGAGCAAGCACCTACATCTACAATAATAGAAACAATTGAAGAGAGCCAGGGTCTAACATACGTGCCAGAAGACATTAGAAAGTCGTGAAAAATTCGCTAGACTTGACAGCAAGAAAGACTTTCAAAAATAACTCCTTCGCGTTTATTTCCTAAAACTCTTCGTTTTGTTTCTTAATTACTGAATTCAATTAATTTTTTTTATTAATTACATTTTATATGCTTTTATTATTTGTTATGTTGAATTTTAGAAGAAAAAATAAAGTAAAATATGCTTTGTTTACTCTTTGTCTTAAATTCGATATAGGTCGTGAATGAATAACCCCCCCCCCCTTCCCCCATCATTTTTAACGCTAAACACTCTGGGCTATTTAAAGTTTTGGGTTGTCTTATGAGAAAGTCAAATATTCGTCAATTTACACGAAAAATTTCGTAAATTTACCCAAAAAAAAACGATAAAATTAAAAAATGAACGAAAGCGCCCTCTGGTGGTGCTCAAAAATAAAAATAGATCTCAAAAATGGATTCCTCGATCCAAAAACCCCCACATACACATTTGGCTAGAGAAAATAGCATTTTTTTTTACATCTATTCTTGAGTATTTGGGGAAAAAACCTATTTTGAAAGAGCCGGGGGCTCGAAAATCATTTTAGAGCTATGATTTCTTTGGAAAAGTATCTTCAAATGACCCGTAGAATAAGAATCTCGATGAGCCCCTTAACATTTTTTCGGCCCCCTACAATTTGACCCACCCTAATATATATATATATGTTTATATATATATATATATATATATATATATATGTATATATATATATATATATATATATATATATATATATATATATATTTATATATTTATATATATATATATTTATATATATATATATAGAAAGAAAATGGATATGCTTTATATATATATATATATATATATATATATATATATATATATATATATAGCATATCCATTTTCTTTCTATTATTTTCACTACTTTATGTGGGCGCTACATCAAATTTTTTAGACACAATTTTTGCCCGCCCATTTCTTGTGAGTCTAGTTGCTCTTACAATACTAATATATGCTTTAAATCTGGCTATTCTACGCTAAATTGTTTGTAAGTTATGGCGGTTAAAAAATTGTTTATGTAAGGGAGCCCCATTAAGATGTGGACGTGGCATGTTGATTTCATGCCAGGTTATTTCTGAATAACATACAAGTATTAATGTAGTGTTAATTATGGTTGGTCTGGAAAAAAAGCTGCCGAAGTTACAACGGTTTAAATTTGAAAGAAATTCAGTAATTTGGTATGTTAGCTACCATGAACAGTAGGCGTGGCTTGCCCACCTCTTGTTAATCTGGTTACCCTTACAATACTAATCCACAATTTAAATGTAGTTGTCCGACGCTGAATAGTTCGTAAGTTATAGCGGTTTTAATTTTTAATTTAAATTTACTACTTTATTCAAATTTCTTATCTCAAAGAGTATTTCTTTTCTATTGTATATTTTGTAAGATTCTAAATTTAATAGCAGAATCGTAACATAGTGCTTGTAGCACTTTGAACTTCGTTCATTTCATTCAGTTCATTCAGTTCAGCATTCAATAAAAATTTTAATAAATACTCGGAATACTTTCAGATTATGAAAAGTCGCTGAAGGTGTCTTACTTTTTATTGTTCAATTTCTTTTAGTTGAGTGGAATGTTTTAATCATGATTCAAATTTTTGATCAGATACCGGATAATTTTACCACAGGGTATAGCAAACCTTATAGCTGGATTGATAGCCTCGGTGTCATCTGAAATAATTAGCATCTAATTCGGTACTGGTAATCTGGTAACAGTTGTTTTTGTATTAGATGAGTGTTGCTGTTGGTATAACTACATACATATGTATGTAACAAGTAGTAATGGCAGCATTCGTCATAGCATATGTAATAGTTTTGGTAGTGGGGTCAAACATTTCTGGCAACATTTGTTGTCAATTAGTTTTAATATATCTCTAATGATTAATGAGCTTGTTTTTCTTTCATTCATATACAGTTGTTAACTACTACATGAATAGAGAGTATAATGAGTAGAGTGCGTGTTTGTGGGTCAAATTAATTGTAATTTGTCTCAACCAAATGGGTGAGTGAGAGTAAACTGTGTAGCTACTTTCGAGGATACCACAAGTTTTTAATCTGTTCTAATTAAGATGGCTTCCTCTGTAGGCAGTAGAAAGTAGCACATAGTGTATATATTCGAACAAAAAGAAACGGCTAATTTTGTTCCAGCTGGATGCTAATATTTTGGCCCGCTTGCTGATGTTGTATTTTTCAGATTATTCACATGCAATATTCTGAATTCTGATAAAAAAAACAATTCTTCTGCAGGATTTGGATTATTGTGAAAATATGATAGATGGTGAATTTATCAGGTCTAAAGTCACACTGGTAAGGTCCAATCAGGTTGTTAAGCATAGGGTTTATTCTTTCACAAAGTTCGCTCGATAAAACTTTGTATGCGATGCTAAGAAGACTCATACCCACGGTAGTTAGCGCAAATTGTGGCGGTCTCCTTTCTTGTGACCGGGACAGAGAACACTAAGCCTCCAATTATCGGGCATGCTTTCATCCGATTATATTCTGCTTATGAGTTGGTGCATGTTAGTAAGCAGCTCAACGCCTCCGATCTTAAACAATCATCAGCACCTACAGTTTTGTTGTTTCTCAGCCTAGAAATGACCTCCCTGACCCCGTCATGGTCGGGTGGTGGAACATCTATATCATCATCTGTAATTAGGAACTTCGGGAGATCTCCTCCACTGACAGGATTGTTCGAGGCGTCGCCATTTAGTAACGTAGAGAAGTGTTCCCTCCATAAGCTTAGTACACGCTGGGCATCTGTAACAAGATTCCTATTGTTGTCACGACAAGAAGAGGCTTCGGGATTTAAACCTCCACTCAGGCGCTTGATCTTTTCGAAGAATTTTCGAGTCTCATTCTTGTCGGTACACATCTCTGTCTCCTCACACTATCGTCTTTCCAACTCCCTCTTCTTGTGCCTAAAGAGACGTCTCTCTGCACTCCTTTTCTCTCTGTACCGCTCCTTAACAGCTCACGTTGCAGCCTTCATCTGTTTCAGACTTGAATCGTTCCATTAGAAGTGTGTACCTAAAAGAAATAGGGAAAGGCATTTCTATCTTTCAATTCGAGTTTCTCACTTTTACAAATTTCATTAATATTTTTTATTAGAAAATAACTTTAAAGTAACTTTGGAATTTCTACGTGACTGATCAGAACATTTTGGTAGCAGCCAAAAAAATTGGGAACCCAATTTTCAGGGATTGCAATTACAATTATCTGCTTATAGTTTAAAAATAAATTATTCAATATGTTAACGAACGAAAATATTGAAATAAATAAATATAAAAATGAAAAAACAGAATGAGTATTATTAAAGAAGCCTTATTCCGTTGGAGCGTACACAAAACGTACAAAAATAATTTTATTTTTGTTTTTAACGAAAGTCTGAAATTGCATATAAAAAATCTGACATCAATGTTGCTGCTCTTGTTACCTGATCTGCGTATGTGAATTGGCTGGGGAAAAGCTTTCTCTTGTATTGCTATTATTGCTCTTGTTCAAATTGAAATAAAAATTTTACATGCTACGTTTTGCGGTAGTACCTTTCATATTACTCTTGTTAATACAATGTGTTGCATGTACCATTTTTCTGTCGGTTGTGCGTCACTACTTTTACTGTTGAATGAATACCTTTATACCAATCTTTCCTCGCTTTCCCTGCTATCGTGTTCTCGTTCTAAAATTGCACAAATGCGACAAAATGAATTAAATAGTCAATTTGAATATCATGCATGTGTAAAGCATTTGCATGCACATACATAGTTGCACATACGTGAGAGTTCATGTGTGCGAGAAAGTGAGAGCCGTTGCATATATATGTAAGTGTAAAGCGGCTGGTTCGCTGGATGCATGCTTGGATGAGTAGATACACATAAGCGTAAATAAAAGTATGGAATACAAAATACATATATGTATATATATTTAAATAGTGTCTACCGTTGCTTTGTTATGTTATGTTACTGATGGTTTAAAATAAGTTACAATGGCGTTTGTTTTTTGTTATTGAATTTTTATAAGAACTTCTTAATACTACGCACTTCATTCTAACATACCAACATATGTATTTACATGAATATATGAGTACGAAGGTGGATTAAACTATTATTTACATATTTTTTCTGGTGTATGTAACACCTAACGCACATTTGTCCATCACGGGCATCTTGAGCATCCATATTTATTAATTTAAAGCTGTCTCATCGTTCACTCAGTCAATTAAGATCATCTAACTTACGTTTGCTAATAAACTTTATGAAAGACGTACGTTATGTTGCTAGCACGTTGCATAATCATGTTGCTAGTACAGATGCTGATTATGATGCGTTTAGAAGAGGATGTCTGTGGACAGTAGCCTAAAAAGAAAGAAAAAAAGAAAGAAGAATGATCATAAAATCTGTAGAATTTATACACTAAGTATACAAGTTTAACGTATCCTCACTGAACTTACTGCGGCAGCATCATCATTAACTGATTGGATCTAAGCAGTGGTTTTGTATGAGAGCTACAATAAGTACCAGGCGAAAGTCAACAATTTGTTGTGAATGTATTTCCCCTTGCTGTACGAATCCACTTGTTAAATATGGTTCTACTTACTTATTTACTTTTGTGGCCATAACAACCGAATATCGATTTAGGCCGAAAATAACATGCTTCGCCAGCCATCTCTGTTCTTCGCTAGCTGGCGCCAGTTAGTAATTTCAAGCGCTGTCAGGTTTTCCAGTACTTGGTCTTTCCACCGGAGGTTAGGTCTTCCTCTTCTGCGTCGTCCTCCAGCGGGTTCCGAATATAACGTCTTCTTAGCTGGAGCGTGTTCTTCCATTCGCTCGACATGACCTAGCCAGCGCAGCCGCTGGTTTTTAATGCGCTTTACTATGTCAATATCGGCATACAGCTCGTACAGCTCATGGTTGTATCTTATTCGGTACTCGCCACCAACGCAAATAGGTCCAAAGATCCTGCGTAGGACTTTTCTCTCGAAAACTCATGAGCATTCGCTCATCCGAGGTGGAAATTGTCCAGGCTTCTGCCCCATATGTTAGGGCAGGTATGAGAGTGTAGTTTTCATTCTTCGAGAGAGGCCTCGACTTCTCAATTGCTTACTCAGTCCAAAGTAACTCCTGTTAGCAAGAGTTATCCTACGCATGATCTCCAAGCTGACGTAATTACTGCTGTTAATGCTGTTTACAAGATAGTCAAAGTCCCTTACTACTTGAAAAGCGTAGTTGTCAACAGTGATGTGCTGTCCAAGACGCCGAGACACTTTGTTTGTTAACACTAGATACTTCGCCTTGCCCTCGTTCAGCGTAAGACCCATCCCTCTATAGGGAAGATGCCTCTATCCAGCTGATTGATGTCTTCGACAAATATAAGGCTGATATCACCGCAATTCAGATAATTCGATGGATGGATGGGATGGATATATTACAGTTGCCATGCGGAGAGGCACAAACTCAGATGTGGATTTGTTGTCAGTAAAACAACATCGTGTCTCACGGTTCACATCTGTGAACGAACGGCTGACAGCAATCCGCATGAAGTCAAAATCAGCTCCGACTGATAAGAAGAACGATGCGACCGAAGAGAGTTTTTTCAGCGCCTCGACGAAGTTTGTGACAGCTGCCCCAGCCATGATATCAAAATTGTGCTTGGCGACGTGGGCAAAGAAGGTACCTTTGATTCAACTGTCGAAAAATTCGGCCTCCACCAGAACACTTCCGATAACGGAATGAGGCTGATCGACTTCGACGTCCATAAAGCGTCGTTGCTGTCTCCAGATCAATGAACGTAGAGTCAAATATAGTAGATCTTTTATGGAAAAAATATCAGTTTGTCAACAAATATTTCAAAACATACTTTTGTATGACAGGCTTTTACTGTCTAAAAAAATTTTGTAGAGACTGAAGCAAGTACTAATGCTAAGGTTCCAGACGTTCATAATATTATGGTTTTACAAATCTAATCTGTAAAAACTTTGGCCAGTTACAAAACTTGTTTGATGGTTCGCATTATCTTGATAGTTACCAGTTCTATTTTACGTTTTCATTTCTTTCCTTGTGTTTTTAAACTGATTGAAAATAATTAAATTTTTTAACTTAAACTTATCTTAAACTCAAATGAATACATTTTGATGAGGAGATTAACACCATAACATAATTTAAAGCCTTGTCCTCTGCGATACGTTTTCCATTCCATTCCATGGTATGAATATGCATTCTCTCATTTTGGTTTTTTTCAACTTAATGCACAGATGGGTAAATCTTTCATCTCATCTCATGCAACTGCAGCGTCATCGAATTGTATTAAGGGGTATTATGTTTGCATCTACATACCTAGATACTTTATCGCTGCTAAGCTTACTGTTTCCATCAACTCATATAGTCGCCAAAGTCAAAAAAATTACTTCATACCGAGTGTCATTAAATTGATTGATATTGCATTGGATCAGATCGAATCACAATTAACAGTTAAAATATGCAGAATTGAGTTTCACAATTCGGTTTGTGCATTTATCATGACAGGAATAATTATCAGGCAATGATGCCGAAATGAAGATTCCTTGGCTTTTTGTATTCAGCACCCAATGTAACAGTGTTATTTCCCTGCACTTGTTCCGCTTGATTTTCTGAAAGTGCTAATAGGAAATGGCTGCAAAAAGAGACAAACGATAATAGCTTTCACCTTCCACCCTCCAATTGTAAATTTCAGTGATGCATAAGTATTCGGCTATGACAGTAGTTGTTTACTATTGATACACAGTGTATTACGATGAAGTAGTACATAGTTGGAAGGCGTATATGAAACAACGTCTGCAACTACTATGATTGCGATGCTTTGCTTTAATTAAAACACTTACGTATATCAAGGATATTGTCATCCCACATATGGTATGTACATTAGAGCGGCTCAATTCTTTTGTCACCAAATCGTATAGCAAAAAAAGGAATATGTGGATAATTCTAAGCAATTCTGGACTAAAAAAATACTTTTTAAGCATTAATCGTTTTCAGTGTATTATTTTTTTAACTAATTTCTTTACAACACTGCTCATACGAAGGCGGTCCCAGAACTACCCACTACAAAGAAAACAACAAATTTGGGAAAATTTTCTTCATTTCACAACATAATCTCTTTTTAGCTGTATACACTTTTCCCAGCGATATTCTATAGCTTACATACCCTGTTTATAGTATGAACTTATAGCTCATTAAAATAGCAATTTTTTTGCAAATATCTTCTACCACCAAGCCATTTTTTCAAACTTGGAAATAGAAAATAATCTGAAGGAGCTAAATCTGGCGAATATGTAACTGTCTTCGCCTTCTTTGGACACGATTCCACTGTCCACTGTTTGGACTGCTCTTTTGTTCAGGTGTGAAGTGGTGGACTGTATAGAAACATCTTCACAACGTTGTTTTTGTTCTATTGTGAGCAAACGCGGCACCCATCTTTTTCAGCTCTTCATTTCCAAATTTTCGGTCAATATACAATTATATAGCACTTTTGGAAATGCCTGTAATTTCACCTAGCTCACGCACCTCCAGCCGGCGATCATCCATATCCATTTTGTGGATGTTCTTAACCATTTCTGACGTGGCCTCCTCAATTGGTCGAACACTACGGTGTTTGTCTTAGCAGCTCATAAGTCCTCGTTTAAACTCTGCAACTCTGCAACTCTGCATATTCAAAGTATTTTGAATTTTAACAGAGATTTGGAAGCATTAGTGGATCGGAAGTATAACGAAAGTCATCCTATTAGAGTGAAAGTTTATGGTGACCATGCTTTATCTGATTTGAAAGACGCAGAACGACCCGAAGGGCCACCAAATTTTGAATATGGAGGCAAGGCTCGGTGAAGATCCATCACAAATGCAAGATAAACTCGCAAAAACACTTGGAGTCACTCACCCAACCATTTGTCATCGTCTAAATTCAATGGGAATGATTTCCCAAAAGTAGGAAATTGGGTTCGTATGAACTGAAGGAAAAAGACATCGAACGCCGTTTTTTCACGGCTTTTGCATCGAATTGTGACTGCCGACGTAAATTGGATTCACTACGCTAATCCAAAACGTCAGGCAAAGTATGGATACCCCGGCCATGCCTCATCATCGACGGCCAAGCCGAATATTCATGGCGAGAAGATCATGCTGTGTATTTGGTAGGACCAGATGGGTGTGGTGTATTTTGTGCTGTTCAAATCAGGTTAGACGATCTCAGGGGACCCGTACCGACGACAATTGATGCGTTTGAGCCGAGCATTGAGAGAAAAACGGCCGCAGTATGCCGATAGACACGACAAAGTTATCTTGCAACATGATAATGCACCCACCTACCCCACCCGTCGCATAGCCCAGACATTGTTCCTTCCTATTACCACTTGGTTCGATCGATATCACATGGAGTTTCATATCGAACATGTCGAAATTTTCCCATGCGGAATTCGTATACTGTCAGAAAGATGGGAAAAGTAGTGGCTATCAACGGACAATACTTTGAACATTGAATATATAAGCAATTTTTCACAATATAAATTCAATTTTTGAAAATAAACCACATGAACTTCCAACAAATAATATATTTTATAGTTGTGAGGAAGTTAGTTTCAAAAATAATGCATTGAAAATATGATTTCTTAAAAACCTTTTTTTTATTTTCAAAAACTATTCTATTAAAACTTTAATTTGTTATTTTTTCAGAATTTTTGAATCAAGCATTCAACCAAAAATTGATGTGAAAAAATTACGATGGGCATAGTCTTGCCACTTGGAATATGATTTTTCGTCCACACGGAAGATCAAAATAAATGTTAGGCATATGGTTTCTTGCTTAGAATTATCAATAGACTCCTTTTTTGCTATACAATTTGTCTACGTTTTAGCGCCCATACAAATTGACCCGACCTAATGTGTATACATATGGAGGACTTTTAAAATAATAACAAGTAAGATTCTACAATATATCCAGTCAATATGAACTATATTCAGTAAGCATGGCTACATGAAGCTTTTAGTATTCTTAAATAGTAAATTTTTAAAATAAATTTAATATAAATATAATAATTGAATATAAATTTAATTATAAATTTGATATTTTTAAAGAATCATAAATAAAAACAACACTTACGGCAAATAGAATACAATGAACAAAGTTATAAAGCGAAATGTTATATAGTCCTTACGGTCCACACTATGACTGTATATAGAATTTCATTCTACGAAAATGCTGCGTGATTTTCACATTCTATTTAGGTATGCGGCAACAGTCATCATCTGCCAGTGTATTCTTTATAGAATTTCTGTGGAAATTGTCATAAAATCATAACAGCACTTGAGTTCTACTTGAGTTCTACTTAAGTTCTACTTAAGCTCATCACAAGTGCAATTCATTATAGACTTCTTAAAAGATCAAAATAAAGCTATTGTAGTTAATATTGAAAAGTAGCGAGATTTCGATACAAATTGGCGTTTTTATGATCGCCCATACTCAAGTATTGTATATTGTATTATCAGAAGAAGCCAATTAATTTATTATACGTTTTATTTTTTCATATAAATTCACATATGAGCGTCCATATTGTAGATTCAATGGTAAAATCCACATGAAACACCACATGTTTGTCGTTTTGTTGTGTATATTTTTGAAAATCTTCCCGTTTCTCCTTATTTTGTACTTTTTATTTTGTGGAATGTCAAGCATAAAATTATAATGAATTTATATAAACATTAACTGCACATAAATACACGTAGATGCATTCATACCACCAGGAAGGACAAGCATACGTGTCTGCATTAGGTAAGGCTCAGGAATATCTCTTTATATTTGAGATTAGTCTTCGTATTTCTTATTGTCCATCTATGCGGATATATTAAAATGTTAATATTACGTATTTTTATTTTAATTCATGTAGTATTATACACATAAATTCTTTTATTTTATTCAGCCATCTCTTTATGTCGTTATAAATAATTTTTATTAAGGACATAATCCTTGTTCATCAAGGGGACCACGCGAAACCAGACCAAGGTCTGTTAGAGGATATGAGCCCTATAGCTGATACCTCTGGGGTCCAACCACAAGTGTTACGGACACTGCGACCAAACGATATCTTTTATACTCAAGCCCGTTTGCGACTCTAGAATCCCCTCTACTTTTTTAATGAAGGATAGAATTGATTTTGTCGAACTTTTGATGATTGAAGCTGGTGTTGGGAAACTCAGCTGAAAGTGTTTAAGGCGTAGTCTGGCCAGGGCCGGATATTCGCTAAAAATGTGGCTTGATGTTTCATCCTCCTCCGGACAGAGTCTACACTCCGTGTCAGAGGATAGTCCCATTTTGTGGAGGTGGTATTTTAACCAGTTATGTCCTGAGAGATAGCCGGTTATTAGGCGTAGGTTTGTTCTACTAAGACTAATTCTGTCAAAAGCTGCATTAAAGCTGATGAGACCTTTCGCTTGGCGAAGACCTGTCGAATTTGTCCATTGTAGAAGGTATTTGTCATTGTAAATGATTGGTAAATAATTGTCATGGTAAATTATTGATGATAGAACATGGAGAAAAATGCTGGAAAACTGTTTGTTCGGAAATTACTTGAAATTATAAAAATCGTTTAAGTCGGAAGGAAATATTTCTTTATTATCTTCTTCCTTTCAACGTTTTGTTACTGAATGAAGAATTCTCAATGCCCGGTGGACTGGCTGACGGGCATGATTTCAAGCCACTGTTGAGTGGAAGCAGCAGAGTCTTGTTGAAATACCCATGGTTTGTTTCGGAACATCGGTTATTTGAAAGACTTCACAACTCGCTGATAATTTTTTGCCGTTGTTTCAAAATGTAAGATTGTGGCACCATCTTAGGATACTCCCCACCAAACCATCACTGAGGCGGGATGAGGACATCATTCAGTCCTTGGCACTAGTCCACACCCTTTCTTGGATGATATTGCATACACCCTGTCATTCTGTTTATTAAAATGTACCTTTACGGTAAAAATTTTTTGTTACACTTTGCATTCAATATATTGTAGTCCCAAGATAATAATTTTCTGTAAATGTATTAGATCAAGAAAATACAACACCTATACACCAAAAACTACTAATATTTGTACTAATTTAAGCTTTTTCTTTCTCTCAACTTCAATAATAATAACAACTACTGGAACAAAATAAAGTACCACCTGATATTCTTGATTATCCGACCAGCACCGATATGGTGATACGAGAAGGATCGAATGTAACGCTGAAATGTGCTGCAATAGGATCTCCAACGCCTACAATAACATGGCGACGTGAAGGCGGTGAACCGATACCACTGCCAAATGGTTCAGAAGGTATGTATTAAATGTGCAATATTAATTTATTTATATAGATATATACCATATAACGTAAGGTATCATCATTATTTTGTTTATATATCGCACAAAAATTGTAAAAAAAAAAAAATTGTGCCTAAATATTGTCGACTAAATATACTTTATCGTATCATTAAGCATAGTATAAAAATACATCTACTCAGGATGTGTTGCGACCATTGGATGTGACCCGTTATCATGCTGATTAGTAATCTGACTAAAAGCCTAATTTGCCTAATTTGCCTAAAAGCAGAAAGAAAGGTGACCAACTAGCAGAAATTTTAGACAGCATGGTTTTTGACCATCTTCAATATCTCTGGGCATACCAATTCGACTTATGGGCTGAAGCCGTCCAGGGGGGAGGAGTTGAAAAAGTTGCAAAGTTTACTCACTGCATAAGGCAAAGACAGAATTGAAAATTTACGTCAGTGGCAAAAATACAGGAGGAGTATCGTACCAGTTCTAGATATGTATCTGCCTGAAGATGTACATAGTGGCTTTTCCTTGGATGAATATATCAAGGGGAGGGAGATTCAGCACCACATCAAAAGCTGCTCCAAACGTAGTAGGAAATGCCATTGTACACCATAAAGTCACTGCAGTTCACTGCAGTTTAGATAGGTCGAATTAATCAGACAATGCATAGGATGCATAGGTGATAATGTGTCTAATCATAGTGGTGCATATCCATAGAACCCTGACAGGAGAAAGACACTACATCTTCCAAAGACACAAATATATTCTTAGAAAGCAGCCAAAGCTTCCGATGTTTTATGTGCAACGAGTGATTTCAGAAGAAGTTTGTTGTTTAACGTCCTTGGATAGTTGAATAATGACTCCTCTGAGTGCAAAAAGAATGAGGCCATCAGATTTTCTCCGTCTGGTAAAGAAGATTAAACCATTTTTTGCGGGCTTTGCCACTAACTGCGGACCTGCACCATTGTCCCTGTAGGAAAGCTTAGGCACGCCAAGATTATCACCAACCAGAGTTCACTTGATTTGCAAGTCAAATGATTAGGGAACAACTTCGCTCTCAGAAGAATTATTGACCTTTGGGGCTATTCAGTTACCAAGGACTGATGCGCTGATGCGGACCCTCTGAAATCAATGAATAAGTTTATGATTATGGGAAAAGCAGAAGAATGGTGACTTCAGAAATGGTTATGGCTCCAGTATCATCGCCTCTGCTCCCGAGGCAGTTGGATTTTCACTTACGTGGATACTATCTGGAGTGACAATCATATTGTTGTCCATTGCAATTTGATTGCTCTCTTCGTCTGCTGTCATTGTGACAGCAATGCATACACAGCCCCCTCAGCTCTTCTCAGAGATCAGGCTACTTCGCATGAAAAAGAGAAAAAACTATGAAATTGGAAAATACATAACGTTCCAATCAATCAATCAAAAGAGAGCGTGACGTTGGAACAAGGACATAATCCTTGTTCACAAAGTGGATCACGCAGTCCATTGATTGTTTCGTGTCCACTTGAACTCAAAGTTGAACTGTGGAAAAGGTTCATGCAAATGGCACTGATTGCTGCTGATTTTTGAATATGAATGTTAAGCGGTAGGAGTCCTATCAGAGCCTCTAGTGCAGCCGTAGGACAAGATTTCACAGCCGCGGTTAGAGATAGACACTCCAGTATTTCAAGTTTATTGCATTCACGGATTGCTGATATTTTGGTAACTTTTGGCCACCACACCATTTTAAATTAGACACTAATTATGATATATACATTTAATTTTATTTTCAACTGATTACTCGACTTAAATCTCACTCTATTTTTACTTATGTTTCAGTGATTGCCTATAATGGTTCTTATTTGACCATATCAAAAGTTAACCGTCTTAATATGGGTGCATACCTATGCATTGCTTCGAACGGCATACCGCCCACAGTCAGCAAACGTGTTATGCTAATTGTACACTGTAAGTATGCAGAGCTCTCTTATTTATTCATCATATATGCATGTACCTATGTTTTCCGTTTTTTGCATAATTTAATTAAAAAGCGTGTATATTTCAGTTCATAGGGTAGACCACCGGACACAACAACAAAGAATTATTATTATTTAGAAAGTTAGAGAAAAGAAGCAAACCAAACAAGTTGATGATGCTTATGTTGGTTTTTAAAAAGAGAATATGCTACAAACGTACATACAAATAGTAATATATACATACATACGTACTTATAATGTATTTATGCAAAGGGTTTATGTATATAGGATGTGCACTATGTGTATATGTGATATTCACACAAACACAAGCATTTGAATACATTTGTTTACATTTAATTTTTAATTTGTTATTCTATGCGCCACTTTGCACGAGCCTTTACTTTTTCTATATACCCTTTGCAATACCAGTGCACTTATGTATGTATGTATAGTTCTTTTCACTCGCATTACCCTACCGTTATATCGTAACAGCGCTTGTCATATGCTTATAATAAGTGCATATTTTACTTCTAAGGAAGAAATGTCTGCTTGAAAATAGTGCACATAAAAATTAACAATATAAACATATATGTATGTGTATAACATCAGTCAGCACCACAGACGACTGCAACGTATTGGTCATGTTTCGCCACAGTGTATTAAGCTTGTTTGTTAGGCAATATGTGAATTGTACTGTATGCAATACTTTCAGAGAAGTAAGAAAAAAACCAATAAAATATCTAAAAATTTCTAATTTCAACTAGCAGTCAGCTGCGATTTACTTCGAATAGCAAATAGAAGCCACTCAGATACTACATCATGTAAATGTACAAAAATATAGGAAATAGTAGCTGCAGCTGTAACAAATCACAGTAACAATTTTAAACAAAACCAGTTATTAGCAGCTAAAACAGCAGTTACCAGTTGGTAACAGCAAAAACAAGATTTTTTTTTCTTTTGCAAAAAAGCCCCTGCCTTATTGCTTCCTGGGCTTTACTCCTCGGACCGTCGACTCAGAATAGCAACGCAATAACTACTGGGTTACGAGAACAACATTACTCTCTTTCTATTAGCATTATAATACCATTGCAATATTAGTACTACTATTGTTAGTAATACTAGTAATACTACCACTATTCCATATGAACCACTGAACCATGTTGTGTTCCATCAGAATAACACCAAGTCTCACATGTTTACAGTGATCCACCAGAAAATCGTGGGACTTGGTTGTGAAGTCCTGAAGCATATGGACCTCGCGATCTTTTTTAGAATTATAAAACTAATTCACTGATAAGAAATTGACATCACGAGGAGATTGTGAAGTTTCTAAATCGAGTTTTTCGTAAATACTGAAAGCGGCTTCTATGAAAAAGGTAATAGGAATGGTTTGAGTAGGAGCTGATTTGCACCACCTATTTGCAAAATTGAAAATTGAAATACTTAAAGAGATTTAACTACTTTATTAATTCGTGGTCGCAGTAGAAGTGAAGGCTATGCTTATGATCATATGTACATAAGAATGAGATGGAGAAAAAAATGCATAAAATTTTAGTAAATTGCAATAACAGAGTTTGCAAAAGAAAATTACGGTTTTATATATGATCACGAGATTTAGTGCTGCGAGTCCCGAAATAGAACTAGTGCTGCTACGAACATCCTACCCACGTTGGAATGTGTAGGCTTTCAACCGATTCAATCTCAATAGGGAGCACAGCAATTTTTCCCACAGCTTAACAAGTTCATCGGCAGTGCGATTAATTATATCACACGCAACGCCATCGGCACCATGAATTGAAGTCTCCACACGCCCTAGACGCCATTTCAGTGATGGTAGTTTTCGTCTTTCAAAATGACCATGTTTCCAGCATTAAAACTTCCAGTTGAATTTCGTCACTTAACTCGCTCTTGCAGAAGTGAGAGATACGAGCTGCTCTACTTGCTTCACTTGCTTCATATGACAAACGCGCTGCCATCGGTTTAAACGACTGATATCTAGACTGGTAACGTCTGGTTCAACGAAAGATGTAAATGGCGCACGCATGAGGAAATGAGAAGGAGTGACCACGTCCAAATCATCTGGATTCTCTGAAATTGGATAGTTAATTTGCCACAATGGCAAATTAACTATCAGTTAACTTCACAGTATGACACATAATGAGTATTGGGTTAATCCAAAACAGTATCTACTCAATTTACCTACCTACAAACTGTACTAGTAAATGCCTTTATTATTCACACTGCACTGTGATCACGATACGATTCTATTTTACTGTATTTCTTACATTTTAACTAAACGCTATACCTACAATTCAATAAATGTAGTAAATTGACAATAGTTACAACTAATAAAAATGTAGTCCTCTATGTAAATTCGAAGCGTAATATAAACTTCCAAGATTAAAATGTGATTGTGATGCAAAACAATGGCAGAAATAAAGAATTTATTTAAATTAAAGCTGGTTGCAAATACCCACACAATTATAATAACAAACGCACGGTACAAAAGCGCACGGTACAGTTTCCGTTGCGTCCGCCCAAAGAATGCAATACAAATGGGTTAGGAAGACCGAAGGCATTATTGCATATAAAACAACAAAGTGGCAAGTGCTTTCTACTAGAGAAGAAATTAAAGTTTCTTACACACATATTTTAACCATTTCATACACCAGCGAAAAAAAATAAACATTGTGCACTTAATGCGTTTTTAAATAATTCATGTGAATTCAGCTTGACGCTCTGATAGAAATGCGGATGGTTGTAGTGGTAATAGCATTAGTATTATTGTACGGGGCGTTAGAATGATTAGATATTCATTTCTCTCTTTTTGATTTGATTATCTCCTGCTGTAATCAACTAACACTAGTACGTATATGATTTACAATGTAATATTATTATCATTTTCTTTCGTTATAGACAAATCAAAAACTTTTATTTCATTGTCATTAGAATACTTAGATTTAACTGAATATACATACATGTTCATTTTATTACAGTTCCACCCATGATTTGGATTCAAAACCAATTAGTTGGTGCAGCAATTAGCCAGAATGTAACATTGGAATGCCAGTCGGAAGCGTATCCAAAATCCATAAACTATTGGATGAAAAATGACACAATCATAGTACCCGGTATGTGCAGATAATGTTTTATATCAAATGTATCTTGAAACTATTATAAGAAATTAATAAAGTTACTTAAGTTAAAAATCTTAAATATAATTTTCGAACACTTCAAGCATTAGCAGACTTATTTGTACTATGTCGGTGTCGGCATACATTGCCTACTTAGCCCAAAGTAGCTGCTATTAGCAAGAGCGATCCTATCTGATATCTCCAGACTGACGTCATTACTGGCATTATTAGTGGTTCCAAGATACACAAACTGACTTACTACTTAAAAGGGTGGTTCGTATCATTTACCGCGGTCTGTTGGTAGCCTGTGCTACTCATGGGTCGTCGGTGTGGTACGAAACCATCATCCGGTCTTGTGGCAGGGTACGTTTGCTTTCGTGTCAGCGTGTGATGCTTCTGGCCTGTTTGCCGGTGAGTCGCACGGTGGCTACGGATGCAATGTAGGTGTTGATGGGTGTGCCTCCTCTGGACTTAGTAGTCATTGAACGAGCTATCAGGAGGGGAATGAATGTACCTCTGCTGCAGGATGAATGGATAACCAGTTCGGATGTTGAGCATGTTTAGCTTGAGTGTAAGAGGATCGTACGTGAATGTGTGTTATCAAAATGGCAAACGAGGTGGGAGGGTTCCTCCACCGTACGTGTAACGTATGAATTTATTAAAGAGCTTAAACTGACGGCAGGGGATCCTGATTTTGGTTTTAACCTGAGTCTGGGTTTCCTGCTGACAGGACATGGCCCTTTCAATTCGTTTCTCAATGAAAGGCGCCTGAATGACTGTGGGGGGTGTGTTTGTGGGGCTGAGTTGGAGGACTGGGCTCACATCCTATGTGATTGCCCCATCTATGATGACTTTCGTAGTCTTGAAAGGATGGGGATTACACATAGTGATGGACGTTCGAAAGTTAGTGATGTATTGTTGTCAAGTGACTCTGTTGCTGCATTGAGTGAATTTGCAAATTTAGTGTTTAAGCGGCGTAGGCGCTTGTTGGGTTCAGCTGAATAAGTCTATGTGTGAATGTGTGAATGTTTATTTTCTTTTTGGGGTATTGATGAGTGAGCGATGGATGTTTGCGGGGGGCCTCGGCTTCTTGTCGATGTCCTTCTGCCGTTCTCCGTAGTAGGCGGTGTCGGGTTGCCGCTTCAGGCGGCTCCCAGTCATTATCGGTTCGTCGTTCGTCGTTGTCATTATCGCCGTTATCGTTTTATTATCTTCGTTTCATTTATTTATGTATTGTTTAATTTCGTTGTTGATGCACGAGGTGGGTTGCGGTGTCAGCAGTGACGCTTCGGCTGTGAGTCGAGGCACAGCCATTCTGTTGAAAAACGAAATATCTCCCCATAGTCCAGCAAGGTTTAAGATAGGCCTCGATCCTCACCAAGGGTGAGTAGTACGGACATTGCCGTGCCCCGAATTGGTACCGCAGCGCTAGTAGACGTTTGTCTCTATCCCTTCGGGGCGTTTATCAACGTTTAATTTGACACACCAGTTTTGGTATAAAACCAAAACTGGTGTATCAAAACTGACCTTTCGTTACTACTTAAAAAGCGTTGTTATCAACAGTGACGTCCTGTCCAACATGCCGAAACTCTTTATTTGTTTACACAAGGTACTTCTGCATCTAAGTAAGACCCATTAGACACGACCCGCGTGTTCATGCCAATTTTTTAAATATCATCGGCATATACTGACAGTATGACACCTTTGTTGAAAATAATGTCATTTTGTCGTAGATCAGCAACTCGTATTATTTTCTCCATAATAAGATTGAAGAAGTCACACGGTAATGAATCACCTTATGTGAAACTCCGTTCGGTATTAAAACTGCGGGCAAAGATCGTTTCGAATTTTCACTGCACAACGGAAGTTATACTTTGTCATTCTGCAAAGACGTATGAGCTTCGTAGGAATACCGAACTCAGACATGGTGGTGCAGAGGTAATCCCTTACCGGACTGTCTAAAGCGGCTTGTTGTGTCGATCTGTTATTCTTGGATCTTCTCCAGGAGTTGGTACAGTGTGAAAATCTGGTCGATGGTACATTTACCAGGTCTGAACCCAAACTGAGTACCGCACTCAGTACGCTCGATAGAACCTTGTGTGCGATGCTAAGAAGACATATTCCACGATAGTTTGCGCAATTGTAAGACGCTTATAGCACTACGTTGACTTTGATATGCAGGCCGAAATAATTTTTCAAGAATTATCGATCGATTTTTCAGCCAACCCATAAAGCATATCAAACACTTCGTGTTGATGGATGGCATTACAATAATTGCCTGACCAATTGCACATAGACCATGTGATCCGTAACTATATTATTCATCGTTACTTAGTGTTATTTCTCATTTACGCCCACTGTTCATACCCATCAGTCTGTCTGTTTGTTTCTGTTTATCTAAGAGTTTGTCTTCAATATGCGCTTTAATGTTTTAACTGAGCACAGAAATTTACTGGTAAATAGCTAAAATGTTTTCCACAATCATGTTTGTCCTCAGAAAAAAAAACCTTAAACTTCTTTTGACATTTAATAAACATTGTCAGATCATTTTCGAGATCAACTGACAACGTCAAAACAAAACCAACAAAAATTTATGTAATGCAAAAACGAAAAAAGCAAAATGTATTTACCTGTTTTTTGTCTGCACTTGACTTGAGGTCATTTTGAAGATATTTGCCGCAAACTATGACTCTACGACTATGTACTATTGTACGTTTGAATGCGTTTTCTGCTAAAACGAGGCATAACTAATAGAGAAAAGGCAAAAAAGTGACTCAAAGTTGCTGCGGTTTCCTTGCAAATCTGTTTTAATTTGCTAACGTTATCGTGCATTCACGTAATCCTTGATCCTATACGGCTCCATATTTACATATAAATGTAAGTACAAAGAACTCACACTAGGTATGACGATGTCTGCCTGTGGCGCATGCAGCAGTGATGTGAAATGCCGACAACAACAACGATGAATCAGTTGCTATTGCTCATGGTTTAATGAAAACAGCAATAATACAAAAAGAAGAAAAATGTGCACTCAACTTGTTGGAGCACATTTGATATATGTGTGGTTATGCTCATATGTGAATGTTGGTAAGCCGCTTCAGCCATTGAAGTGACAGCGTTGAATGAAGTAAATGAAATTGTATACACATTTAAGTTAATGCATTCTTGTAATAGAAACAATGTCTTTATGCAACTCGAGTGTGTAACTAAATGTAACAAAATGCTTTTTCCCATAAATAGAAATTAAAAACATACAAAAACACACCAAGAGAAAGTAGCATTTAAAGCTTATGAAGCATATTAAAAGGGGGACTAACAAAAGTTGGGTAAATTGTTGATATTTTATGTGATTTTGATAAATTTAAAAATAGTACACGTTTTATAGTAATCTAAAGATATTCCATTCTAAATTTCAGCAAAATCGGTAAGAATAAAGATGAGAAAACGTAAAATTACTTACGAAAGGTTGGTGGAAATTCCGCCACCAACGTCAGAAGAAATTCGGCATGCAATTCTTTACGGATTTCGATGTCAACTTAAGCCCATAAAAATATTTAGGGAATTCCAAACAATATACGGAACGAACGCACCTTTTCTTAAGACCATTTGTAAGTGTTATGAACGATTCCAGACTGGACATCTTTCCGTGGAGGGCGAGTCTCGCGAAGGAAGGCAAAAATCTTCGACCGATGAAGTAAATGTGGCTCTGGTTAACGAAAAAATTGACGAAGATCCACGAATGACACAACAAATGATAGTCAGTGAATATTGCGGAATGATTTACAATACACGAAGAAATGTACTTGATGGATCCCACGAATGTTGAATGATAGTCAGCAAGAAGCTCGAGTTCATTTAGCTCAATATTTTCGAAGAAAATTAGAAAACGGAGAATCTAGCAACTTAGTATGATGGTATACTGAAGACAGCTTATCAAAAGTGTTCGAAAATGTGTTGGGTAACAGAAACGAAAAGGTACTGCGTCGCTCTATTTTGCACCATAATAATGCTCCAGTTCACACCGCTGAAATGACAAGTAATTTTATTGCGTTTTCTGGCATCGAAGAAATTCGCCAGCCATCATTTTCCACAAATTTCGCCACAAAACAGAATAAGCTCTGCACCACCATCGCTGCGTGAAATCGTTCAGCAATAAAAAGCTTAAAAAACAACATATCACCGGGATACGATAGAATCCAGGCTGAAGCTCTGAAAGTGTGCCCAGAACACACGGCGAAACTCCTGCTTCCAATATTCAATTCTATTTGGGCAGAAGAGAAGATTCCCGAGGACTGGTTGCAGGGTATTTTGATCGTTCTCCCAATGAACGGCCATCTCTCTCAATGTAAAAACTATCACGGAATTATGATCCTATCCATCACGTCCAAAGTACTGTCCAGTGTACTTTTAAGCCGCATTAAATCACAACTTGACCAATCTTTGAGAAAACAGCAAGCTGGCTTTTGCCGCACACAACGTTTGACAGCATACAATGCGAAAGAATTTGGGTGGCGCTCAGGTCTAGAGTAGTTCCTGAGAAGCTGACAGCTCTAATCAGAGCCCAATACGCGGACTTAAAGTGCAGAGTGCTCCACAATGGCGAGCTCTCAGACAGCATCACGAACAGCGCAAGTGTTCGTCAAGGTTCTTTACTCTCACCGATTCTTTTCCTTATTGTTATTGATGACATCCTGCTTAATGGCAAGCGAAGAGGCATATACTGGAACTTCACCGAACATCTTGAAGATCTCGCGTATGCAAATGATATTTCCTTGTTATCAGTGATGCACTCCGACATGAAAGCAAAGCTCCACGACCTGTGCGCCGAGTCGGGTAGGTTTGGCTTAAAAACCAACATCGACAAAACAAACTCAATGAAAATGAACACCAAAAACAACGACAATTTTATGATACATGGCAAAGAAATTGAACAAGTCGAAGATTTTACCTACCTAGGCAGTATAATATCCGCGGAGAATAGTACAGGAAAGGATATTTTGTCCAGAATCAACAAAGCAATAGACGCATATGCACAGCTGCGCCAAATCTGGAACTCGACGCAAATATTCTTCCAAACAAAAATTAGACTATTTAAATCCAACGATGTCTCAGTACTGCTCTGCGGATGCGAGACCTGGCTTGTAACCGACCATCTAACTGGAAAGATTCAGAGCTTTATAAACAGATGCCTACGGCATATTCTCAGGTTGTGGTGACCGAATGTCATCAGCAATGACGGCCTATATAAAAAATGCAAACTGGAACCTATGGCCAACTATATCAAACTACGAAAATGGCGATGGACAGGCCACACATTGCGAAAAGATGCCACAGAAATTTGCCGACGTGCTTTGATTGGAACGCCCAAGGAAGCCGTAAGAGGGGTCGCCCTAAGACCACGTAGAGGAGATCCTTACAAAAAGAAATCGAGGAATGCGGAAAATCGTGGAACGAATTAAAGATACTAGCAAAAAACAGGACCAGATGGAAATGCTTTATTGAGGCCCTATGCTCCAGTGGGAGATACAGGAAATGATGATGATGATGATCATATTCCACAGATCTCGCCCTTTGTGATTTCTGGTTATTTCCAAACATTAAGTAAAATTTAAGGGGAAAATGCTTCGGTAGTAATGCAGAGATAATCAAGGCGGCTAACGTAGCACTTAACAAGCTGCAAAAACGTGATTTTGAGGATTGGTTTGATCAATGGATCTATAGATTAAAAAAATTGATGGTGATTATGTAGAAAAGATAAAGAGCACTGAAGAAATTTGTGGGCGTTTCTATTCATGCAGCTTACCGAACTTTTGTTTGTCCCCGTATAGAAACAGACCTTTGGCTGGTATCACACCAGCAACAAGGACAAATGTCGCAAGGACAAATGTGATCCGCTCTCTTTGTTATATAGCTATTGATGGTAGAGTGAAGGAAATGATAATGAAGTAATTTGCAGTATGATGAATGTACAGGGATTTCAACAAGTCATTGAATGATATAATTTATCAAATACCTACGACAGCAACAGTATTTTGCTTTCATTTTTTCAATTCTAAAAATACATGAGGATCCACTCAATAATATTATAGAATTCAGATACGCATGATTAATACTTTAACGTCAGATATTTACGAGTATGTACAAACTGCTCAAACGCTCACGATACGTAACATATACAAGTATACCTAACCAGAATATAAATTATTTGATCTTAATTCGTAATGGTATTTATATGATTAGAGATGTGCAAATATTTTATGGAATTTTTAGACATTTAATTTTTGCAATGTTTAATTTTGAATTTTTTTATAGAACATCTTACATATTTATCAGGAATTTTAGACCCTCTTTTAAAACATCATAAAATTTCATTAAAAAATCAATGTTGAATAAATACAGATTTTCAGCGAATGTGATATGTAGAAAATGTTAAGCTCGAAACACCCACCTGATGTAAAATTCTTCTTATTATTATTGATTATTTTGATTAGAGATCATATGTATGACGATAAGGAAGTCAGAGATCATACTGAAAACTAATGTAATTGGATCTAAGAATTATATATAGTACTTCATTCAAATCACATTCCTCACATTCCCGTTCTTGGGAGGGCTAGTGCGAGCTCTCTACATAATGACCACTTTAATATACAATATATATTATTAATTAATTAATATTTGTTTTAAATATTCATTGTAAGACTGAAAATTATTTGTATTTAAATTAATTCTTCAGTTTCTAGTTAAAAATATTTTAGACTTTGTCGCAATCGAAATCTTTGATACCTAAATGAGAGAAATATGTAGATAACTTGTACATATATGCGCATAGCATAGTTTAAGCATTAACATTTACATTGTTCTAATTGTCAATTGATGCAACATAAGACATTCTGAATAATTTCCATTTCAAGATGACATATAAGAGTGACTTACTCTGTGCTATCTCTATTGCATGTAAACTACTGCTTTTGATAATAATGCAGCAACGTACGATAATATAACTACATATGTTGGACGAATATTTATGGATGCGTGTGCTTTTGAAAGAGCAGCATTCAGCAAATGAATTACATAAATAGTAATATATTCTATTTTCGTTTCATACATAGGTGAACGATTTGTGCCCGAAACCTATGAGAATGGTTATAAAATTACAATGCGATTGACCATAAATGATGTTGACATTCAAGACTTTGGTTCGTATCGTTGTGTAGCCAAGAATTCGCTCGGAGACACCGATGGAACTATTAAACTATACCGTAAGTACAATATAAAGATGCATTCAGAGATATGTATGATACAGCATCATAGTGTATACAGCGTTGCATATGTGTGCATAAGGACCTACATAAAAGAATATTTAATTAATTTAAAGGACAACGACAAGAATACAGCAAGACAGTGGCGTATTCATGATTTTATGAAGATCGAGGTTGTTCTTCCATTTAAATTCTACCATTTAAATCAGCACAAATAAAACTAACAACATTTCTACAATATATTTATCATAATTGATTGAGATTTAGTATTTTAATTTAAAATTCAATAAATAATAGCTTACTCATACAAAGCTATTGGTTGAAAGTACATACTGTATGTTTACTTTTTGATTTTGCTGTGATGTGAAATTGCTGCTTTAAAGAGAATGCTATAATTAAGGCATGTCCTCTTCGAATACTAAAATACGTCTTATGTGAAAGAAAAAATAAATAAGTTCATAATAATCCGGCGTAATCTATCCTCTGATCCTACCTGGCCACTGCAGCAATAGTAGTAAGTTGTAGCGGCAACAGCAGCACTCTAATGGCTGCTTGTTTCAAAAGAGTGGGGTTTGGTGCATTGGATAGTTATTCATTTGATAGGTGATTGATTAATTTTTGCACAAATGGCTTTACTAATGTATACCAAATGTAGTACTTATTTATTTACATGCCATAAACACATTATGTTGCTGCTACTGTTATACTGCACTGCATAAGACTGAGTACCACTAGGTACAATAAATTATAAATAATACCCACATAAAGTGGTATTTATATACTATAAGGTGGATCAAATTTCTAAATGATCTGGCTCAGCGAAACACAAAAGCTTCGCTTTATTTTAAGATTATTTTTTTTTTAAGGAAGCAAACAGGGGTTTATAATAGATTTTCATGCGTGTAATAGAACATATAACCTACGGAAAACAAAAAAAATCACTCACATGATAGAGCAAGGAGATATTATCACCTCCGAAATCGACGCTAAAGTGGTGAAATATGTAACAGACTCCAACTTATTTTTCCCTATTTCCTTCTCAATTAAACTCCTTAACTCAAAAACTTCTGAAAATCGACAAATATCCCAATAACTGATCAGGATTCACCCATAGAGTTGGAAAATGTATGACGTATCTTAGAGCGAATCTCCTATAAAATTGATGCTCTTAATATTGCTGTATAAACTGAAAAGTAAGTGAGCATTTTCATCTTTCTGTTTGCTGTTTTATGTTTTGCTCCATAAAATTTGAAACACCTTAATGCGCAATGAAATATGGTCAAGTGTACAAATGTGGTTATATTAGAGAACACATTTATTCCACTGCAAGTGAATTCGTGTTGTATGGAGTGATTATTGCATAATTAATGTGGCACTAATTGTAATTGAAACAGAGCAGAAGGAAAAGGGGGTTACTTTAAGGATGTGGCAATTACAGGCAGTATAAAACAAACAAAAAACATATATACACCACGTACATATGTATGTGCATAATAGGGAATTATATTCAGCAAATAGGAATAAAAATCTTATTATTTCTTAACCAACTGGCTCACTACCTGGGTCATGACTGACAAGGTTACATAGAAGTGATGATCATAATTAACATAAACATTATATTAACATCAATATATATATATATATATATATATATATATATATATATATATATGTATATATATATATATATATATATATATATATATATATATATATATAAATATATATTTATATATTTATATATATAAATATATATATATATATTAGGGTGGGTCAAATTGTAGGGGGCCGAAAAAAAAAAAAAAAAAAAAATATATATATATATATATATATATATATATATATATATATATATATATGTATATATATATGTATATCTGTCTCTCTGTATCGATTTGTTTTAGATATACCGCAAACAACGACAGTGACAACCATTGCGCCCACGGTAGCATTAAACACAGTGCCAATGGTCATTGTTAAATATAATAAAGGTAAGTTTATTCTTCGAATTATTTCCTCATATAATATCATCCTTCATATTATTGTACAAGTGACCTGTTGCTATACGCTTTCAAAGTCGTGTTTTATTTACTATGGCCTCAACTTCATTTTACGACTAACATAGCATTACAATTACCTTTTAATTTCTTACATACATACATTCAATTTCTTGTATCACATTGCTGCTCTCATCTTATTTTTATATGTATACCTGAAATATATATGTGTCTTTTATTACCGTTTTACAGAACAACGTTACAATAAAAAAGTACATCGAACAAAGTCAAATGCAGAAATGCCACCATCATCATTAAATAATGTATTTGTTGGCGCTACATCGAGCTTATGGAATTCACAGGAACATGGGTCGGCAGCACGAGGTGATCATCATCAAAGTGAGTATCTTCAAACATACAAGTACTCGTAGATACAGAATAAATTGTTAATCCATCTTTTTAAGTTTTCATAAAATCAGCTACTTTAACAACTTTTCCTTCTTTTACGTACCTATTAGGGATGTCAATCCCAGGATCCCGGTTTTTTAAAGTATCAAAAATCCCGGGATTATTGACGAATAATTAAATGTAATTTTTTACGAAGCATATGAGATGGAGATAGAAGAATCGCCTTTTGTAGCAAAAAAGCAACATTGAAAAGCACTTTGCGTTTGTGGTAGAATTCAGCCGGGTTTTTGTTTATCATCTTTAAAATATAAGTAAACCGAAGAGATCGATCATTTAATGGGGTTTAAGGGTTAAATTATTTAATTTTTAATGCTTTACTATGTATTATTTCTGTAAATTGATATCAGAGGGCTATGTAATAAGAATAAGTATTACCAAATAATTTTGATTTATTTATGTATGATAAAAAAAAATTTTAGCTGAATGTTTGTTAGGGTGGATCACGAAAAAGTATCAAAAGTTCACACCTAGTTTGAAGGAATATTTTAAAAGGTTCTTAGGACAACAAATTTTTTTTTTCTTAACCCATTTAGAACCACCAAATGGTTTTTATATCATAGCACAGTTGTTGATTGTACGATTTTTTAAAATTATAGCTTGTTGATTTTATGTGGAAACGTTCTCGTTTGCTCAACCCTTTTAGAGCCGCCAGAGTGTTTTTTTTTTATCATAGCAAAGTCTTTTAATAATTATAGCTCGTTCAAAATCTATCACGGGGGGCTATAATTCCTTAATATATGCCTTTGAAATTGAACGAGCCTCTAAAACTCATATTCAGTTCCCATAATTTCACCCCCGATAACTTGAGCAAATATTGAGCTATTTTGACGAAATTTGGCACAAGTAACCTATGATCCAAGAGTACGGAGGGGATTGATATTGATCGGTAAATAGCCACGCCCACACCAAGCATTCAAAGCGACTAACCTCGGAATTTTCAAAATCTTTAATTTGCTATAACTCATTTATTTGCTCAGTAACATAGGCATACATATGTATGTATTACTTAGCCCATCGATTTTTTTACAAAATACCTTAAGGTGCTTTATCGGATATGTACTCGCTAAATTATTACATACTATAAATGGGTACCACAGCTCAGTGGTTAATGTGTTGGCCTTCTGATCTGTAGATCGTGAGTTGAATCTCCAGCTGAAGCATAACAAATTTAATATCGAAAAGAATTTTCTTTCGAATTGTACCCACCTGTCGGAAAGCAATTGGCAATTCTTCCACCACTAACTACCACCTGTATGTTTTGATTTGGACCTTTTTTCGAAAAATCTCTAACACATATAAAAATAATAATAATCCGAAAATAAGAAATATCCCAAATGTAATTAAATGTTTTTATTTAACGTCCCTATGAAACGCTAAATAAACTAACTTCTTATAGTCAGAAAATAATGAATTTTTCTACACAAGTGTCTTCTTGGTGAATTTGAATAGTTTCGTTTAGTGTTGGTATAAAGGTATTCGAATTTGGGGGAATATATATGCATACTTATACTTTTATACGTATATATACATATTCATTATATGTGCAACTAAAAAGAATAGAATAAAAATTTAACAAAAAAAAAAAAATTTTTTTAGTAAAGGCTTTTCTTTAACTTAAGAGAATTTACAAAAAAAATTAAATTTTACTGAAGAGTAAATAATAAAAAACTTATAAAAAATTGCTCTCAAAAGTAGAAAATATAAACTTTGAATATCCATTCGAATACTTTCATTTCATATAAATATCCATCGTCTCGCAAATGTTAAAGAAATGCTAGTTTGGTTCATACTCGTACAGGATATTTGTCTTTGGTGAACCTAGGTGAAATTTTCTGAAGAATATTTCTGTGAAAAACTTAAACTCCTGACCTCCTCCTCAATGTTGATTTTTAGTGAATTTTTCAAATAAAAAAGGTCCAAAGTAACCCATACGGTTGTTAGTTAGATGGTTAAAATGTTCGGTTAATCTGAAGAAAATTTTAATATGGGTCTCGGAAGACAATGACTATCCTAAACAATACTGATGCAATTTTTTTCGAGTTAAGCTTTTACAAATTAATGAATATCTAAATCCCGTGACTAATCCTTGGATCTCGTGATTGTAAAAACAAGATCTCGGAAAACTCGGGATCGTAAAAATGCAAAAATTGGCCAGAAAAATACTAGGTGTATAGAAATTAATTCCGATTTTTCTACACTTCATCTAAATCTGAATCTGACAAGCGATTATGCCAATACATTCCTCAAATAACTTGCATTATGTGAATAATATTGTCAATCCTCTTATTGCTATACTTTATCTTTTCATCCTCTTGTATCAGTAAGAGTAGCGGCGAAATAAGGATTTTCTAATTTACAATTCAAATTCAAATTCTAATACGAAATTTTTAATTTTATGACATGATTTAGCCGTTAACTCATTCAACTGTTATGGGTATTTCGTCGATGTATTCGTCGAGTTATTTCTTTATAGAATATCAAAAGAAAATACATGATATAAAAAGCAGAGAATTCAGAAATATGACTGTCACTCTTTTGCAAATATAATTTCTTAATTTTTAAAAATGTTGCAAATTCCGCTCTAAAACGAATAAATTTTCAAATTAATTCATTAGCTACTCCTCTACCAACTTTGGCAATTTTTGCATTATTCTTTCGCACTGTTAAAGTGTATCTTATAGATTATAGATCTGCTATGCAGATGTTAGTATATTTTGTGTATATAATTTTTAATATACAATATATATTCCCCTCTCCAACACAATGCAATTTATTTTTAAGTGTGCTTGCTGAGCGATAATACGGTACTAACCAACTATACCGTCGACGAGGGTAGTCGAAAAATCTCAATAATTTAAAAAAATTCGAACTCTCACACGTCTTACTCTCATAGAGGTTTTTTTTTTTATACGACACGATTCACACACAAATATAACAATATGTATAAACAAACAAAAGATGTACGCCCGCCTACTATAGTATTAGACAACTATTTAATGGTCGCACGTACAAATAGGTGACAAAACGCCAATGTCATCATATAACGTACCAGATATATATTTGGCCATTTATTTTATATTTATTGCAAAGGATAACGACACCAGTTGGATTACGAGGATATATGTATGTACAAGTATACTACTGAATATTAAGTCAATGAGTATAAAAAATATTGTTCATTCCACTTCATTAGTAAATACGAGCTTATGTTACAACGAAGAAATGTAGCCATAAATGTGAAATAATATTTTTAATAGAAGAATATATTGATAGAAGCAGTAGCAGTAGCTATAACAGTGGATACGGCTGCAGAAGAAAATTACTTATAGACATGCAAGTCTTTGTACGTGTGAAACGATCTATTTGACATAAAAATGAGTAAAAATAAATAATTAAATAGTTTTAGTTTCTAGCTTTTAATTTCTTAAAGTAAGAACTATTAATATAGCAAATATGTAAATTAATCAAATCAATATGACCAATTTAGTGGCAAATCAGTTAAAAGATGTTATCGATATGATATTAATGCACTTGAATTCCTTGCAAAATCTTTGTGAATTGTGCAGCGATACATTTTAAATGCAATATATGCAGAAATTGGAAAAAAAAGTCTAACAAATCCGTAGAAAAAGAAAGTAGCACCTCAGGATATCCAATAATGTTTATATTGTATGTCCTCATGTGTAGTTGTGTGAGCTGTTAAAGCAAAGATTATGACTTTCACAAGGATAACCAAATGCATACATGGTACACACGATACATACACACACAACAAATGATACGTACACACATACACAAATCCTAATACGTGACCTCTGGGAATAAAAATATGAGAGGACCAAAAGAACAAATATATACGTATACCAGGATTGGGCATTTTTGCACTACCACTAAATTGCACTACCACTGATTCTTCAGTGGTAGTGTTAGATTTAGTGATAGTGCATTTTTTACACTATCACTAAATTTTCTGTGATAATGAAGTTGTAGTCGAAATAAGCTAAAACTGAAGTGGTACTGAAATGCTTACTGCACTAATTTTTTAGTGCATTATGCCCAACCCTGATGTATGCATATAAATATATTTATAAATATGCATGGGTATGTATTTTTTGTATTACCAATAAAATAAAAGAGGACACAGCAGTTGAGAGAGGCAATAAAAAATATTATTTCTTGCGGATGGTGGCAGCGGGATGATGGCGATGAAGAAGTTTGAAAAAAGGATAACATTAGTTTTTGTAGGTGTTAACAAAGCTATTGCAACTACATTTATAGATATGAGAATATCAATAATAGACGTTCTCAAACTGTCTGTAGCACTTGGTCCTTGCATTCTTCCCCTCTATCTGCAAATAAACTCGTAAGTATAGAAAATGCATTGGAAAAGAAGATATCAAAATTGTGTGTGACTAACATTTATTAGTACGTGAATATTAACCCTCCAGTAAAACAGATCTAGTCAGACAACTATAGTTTGACTAGTTCTATTAAAGTCGGTGACTGATTACCTTCTCAATTATCACTTTTATATACTTTGATTCAATTTCCTTAAAATTTGTCATTCGGTAACAGTCAAGTACAAAAATCTCAGTACTGCAAAAAAGTATTTGATATTTGCTAGTTTCTTGCATCGGAACAACAATCTTCCATTGAGCAAAAAAAAAAACATTTGGCATTTTAAATCACACATTTATTAATGAAAATACTACAGAACACATTGAAATTCAATCGAATTTCAATACTCAACTGCTCTTCATATTACACACTGATGCTCCAACGTTACTCTAGCACCATAGCCCAGTGTGGTGTTCCCAAAAAAGGTTTCATAAATCAGCGAATATAGGATAGTCGACTAAAGCAATATACTTTTTACTTGCCATACTTAGTTATGCTTTTCACCAAAAATTTCAGGAGATATGAATAGTATTCCAAAAGTGTACAGAGATTTTCGCTAGATGCTTTATAAACAGTCCATGGTGTCAGTGAAAAAAGCCTTTAATATTCACGTTTGTTCCTTACTGACTCCCACTACATAAACTAGTTGCAAGAAGTTGGATAATTCCAAATTAGAATTCCGTGTTCATCTGAATGCTTTAGTATTTCTTTGAAAGAGTTCAGCGGACTTTTCAAAGAAATAATTCCGAGGTCAAACTAGAATTGTGTCGTTTTAACTTGCTCTATAACCAACTAGGTGCAATTGATAGTCGCTTGAACTGCGGAGATTCAATGACATGCTTTGCTATAGAAGTTCTTTTAGAGCAAAATATTAGAAATACCTTATTGATAAATTTCATCATTCCTTAAAGCAATTATTAAAGGTCATTATTTTCAGTTTCTTTGTTGTTGTTCTTTCAAGAATAGTATTTTTATTACTCTTTTCTTTTTTAGTAAATAACACTACCTTACAATTAATTATTTTGAAAAAAAAAATACCAAGAAATTCAGGTATAGAATATTATTAGTATTGGCAGCCTGAGCTCAAATCACATTAAAAAAATATTTTTGTATGATCAGGTTTTTGATTTAACAGTAATTATATACTTTTTTTTATATCACTTCATTCAAAAAAATGTTTTGCTAAACTGTCAAGTGTGACCAACGCAAGCAGTACTTCGTTTGAAACACAATTACAGTTTTAACGACGTAGAATTTCCAGTGATTGAGCTAAAATTCGCAGATTTATGGCTGGTCAAAATTAAAATTTTGTCGAATTTTTGTGATTTAAAGAAAATTTTTTTTTTCAAAAATGATTTTTTTGGAAGAAGTTGTAAAAAATCAAGAATGTTTTATTTTTCAAATACTTTAAACCTAATATTACCAAGATCGGGTGAAAATTGAGTTTTTGTCAATTTTTTTCTGTTACACTCAACATTTTAAGTATTCATCACAATTTGTAGTGTTAGTTCAACTCAAAATTACCGTTATGTCAAAAAACTGACCATGCAGTTCCTTGTTTTAAAGCCGATGTAAAATAGACACTCGCTTAAACTCTCAAGATATTACAATTACAATTTTTACAATGGGTGGACGAAAGGTACACAAAATCTTCCGGAATTAGTAATAATATTTAATAAGTTTTTATACATTTTTTTTTTTGCAAAATAGGCAGTTATAGTGAACCAGTGCTCTTAGAGTTCTCTACTTACTCGTTTATTCCTGTATTCCACAATGCCTACTCCTGCACATATGTGTATTCATATGTACATATCGAATGTATATTATTTGACGTTGTCTGTTTTTACTGTTACTGTTATTATTGCCGTTGCTTGATGCATTTTATATGCTTACCTCCTGATCCCTTATGTGATTATATACTATGGATGTTGTGTTTGTGTATTTTATTTATAACTTTTTCACTTTCACATTTTGCCCATTTCGATTAGTTTCACTTTGCCGATCAACATCAAGCAACTCTCTCACCACACCATATTTGGCAGAGCATTTATGTACCATCCAACCATACATCCATTTATTTAGCCATGTGCAGGGCAATTTCAAATTTTGGTTTAATTTTCCATGATGGCTTCGATGACCAAAGTCAAAAATTGTTTCGATTTTATTGCTTAAATGCGTTAAACCTTTTTCTTTATTTATTTTTTTTTTTATTAGTTTCTTTCTTTGCTTGTTAGTTTGATTTGCTGAGGACTCTTTATGTTTATTTCTCATTCCAATTACTCCCTTCGCCTTAAAACTATAATATACCTTTTTTGTTTCAATGCATTTCTATATCCATTTTTTCATTAATTTTGTTCGGCTGATGCAAATACAAAAATAAAAAAATGAGACACATATAGTAACGTATTGAATTTCACTTATAAACATAGCCGAGTGTGCGTATGTATGTATTTATGTGGAATTCAAATGCTAAGTGCCTGTTCACATTAGCCTACCCAGGACCAACTGTGATATAGATAAGAAAGTAAGCAATCAGAAAATGATGGAAGTTTTGCGCCGAAAAAACAATCCAAAATTAAAAATTGGAGCAACGAAGTGTTTCGAATTTGACAAATGGCTTAAGTGAAGAATAGCCCGTTTAAAGGAAAAACCAAACAAAAAATATTTTCGTATAGAGCCTATTTTTGTGAATATAAAAAAATTTTTTATTTGTCGCCAACACCCTTATAAAGCGTAGCTCAAGGTCAAAGTTCAAATTTGCGATCGAAATTACTCAATAAATATTTTCTTACAGCATAGGTATAAAAAAATATACCTTTTAAAATGTTGTTATTGAGATTTTGGAGCTAGATCTTTCTTAACTACTCGTAGTTTTTGGACGACCACTGTTTTCTAGATGTTCAATAATCTTTATACCGTTCTGAAACTAATGAAAGCTATTATTTTTTTGTTGTTCTTTGTATTAAAGATAAATTGCTTTACTGAATGTTATATGTGTTCTATTCATTATACATAACTCCTTCTTATCAAATTTAACCTCTTTTACTATTTCAGCGTCCGATTATCGCAGCAGCGATTCAAAATCACAGCAAAATCACGATGCTGATCCATTAACCGATGACAACGATTTAGCACCTGTTGATAGTAGTTGCGGTGGTGCGTATGTTGGTTTCTTTCCAACTATCATTTGCAGCACAGCTGCACTTTACAGTTGGTACTTTCATTTTGAAGCTTCACGAATATTTAGTTGTTATATGCAATCTGTATAGCAATTATGATGAATTTTATCATCCTAAATTGTATTGTTAATCAACTCATGTTCATGTGTATATTGTAATATCTACTTATGAAGTAAATAAGACACATAAAACTGAGCATTTTTATTGTATGTATAATTCGATGTTAAGCTTAAGTACACCAGCACAAATCTAAAGATCTCCACACACTCACATGCATACATACACTCTCATATGTTACACACGTAAATGCACAAAACAACAAAATTGGGCATTTTGTAATAATATCCATTAATATATGTAGGTATGTGTGCGTCCGTATAATAATATATAATTTATTATCATAAGAATATGTGCATATAGAAATATATATTAGTTGATAAGCGTCTAAACCATATTGTTAAAGCATTTGTAAAGATAACGTAGAAATGTATAAAATTAAATGTGAATTCATAAAAGACGAATATTAATAGAATAAATAAAAAATGAAAATAAAAAATATCCACCATAAAAGTATTAGTAAAAGCCTTTTTTGGTATAGTTTATTAGAAAACATATAAAACAAATAATGTTTTCTAATCCATAACAATTCAACGAGCAATAGCAATAATATTAATAGGAATACAACAAAATTAAGAACACCCTATAATACAGACATGATCAAATCATTTGGATTTATATTCATAATTTGAGACAAGCATTTATATTATTTAAGGTGGTCGATCTGTGTGACATTTAGTTTTAGAAGCTATTTTTGTGGCTTTTATCTATGGAAACTATCTCGTCTTATTTTTGTTTTTTTTTTTATTTCTCCAACGGTGGTTCGGATTCAGCCTTGCGGTAATCTAAAACCAAACAATCGAAGTATATACAAGGTGCGACAATTATGTATTAAGACTGCCTCTAGAAAACACAATTAAAATACGATATCTGCTAATTTTTCGGTATATTTATTCGAAATATTCTCCTCCTGATTTAATACACTTGTTACATCGATTTAATAGTGATTCAAACGCGTGTTCCAGCTCATTTTTCGGAATTGCCTCCAGTGCCCTCGTCGAAGCCCGTTGTATGGTGTGAATGTTATCAAAAAAGCATCCTTTTAACATCAATTTCAGTTTTGGGAACAAGAAGAAGTCGCACGATGCCAAATCAGGTGAATACGGCGGGTGATTCCACACACAGACCTGTGTGACTCAGTGCATTATCTTGCAACAGAGACCAAGTTTTTGGATCGCGGTATTCTGGTTGAACACGACGGATTCTGGACATCAAACGCTTCAAAACATGCAGAAGTAACTGTTTGACTAGTTGGAACAAATTCTTTGTTGATAATTCCTTTGCTATCGAAGAATGTGATGAGCATTGTTTTGATTTTTGATGAAATTTTTCGTGTTTTTTTTTTTTTTGGCTTGTGGTGAGTTTTTTGATTTCCATTCCGCACTTTGACGCTTGGTTTCTAGATCGTATTGGAAACACCATGTTTCATCACCTGTAACAATTGTTTTCAGGAAGTTTAGATCATTTTATGCAGCTGCAACCATGTCTCTGTCCTCGGTCAATATGTGTGTAACAAATCTCGCGTAGACTTTTGTTTTGTCCAAATCCTCGTGAAGAATGAGTCGGATAGTTTCTCTGTTAATGTTTACGGCCTCTTCTATCGTTTTCACTGAAGCATTGCGGTCTTCTGTAATAAAATCACGAACTTTCTGGATCGCTTCCTTCGTCCGCACTGAAATTGGCCTTCCTTCTTTTATTTCATCTATCAGCGACTCTGCCATCCACAAACCGTTTATGCCATATAAAAACATTTGATCTTGATAAACAAGCATCGCCATACGCTTGCTGCATCATTCCGAATGTTTCTGATGCACTTTTACAAATTTTTGCGTGGAATTTAATGACCGCTCTTTGCTCCATGTTAAAATTTCAACATCAAACGAACACGTGTTTTGTAAAATGAATGTCAATATACATTAAATGTCAACCAAATGCCATGAAATTTTGACAGTTAGTAGAGGAAGGTTGAAGCGTCAAAATGCATGTGCTCACACATAGATGGCGCGCTTGATTGCTGAGATATGGTTCGAGTCTTAATACATAATTGTCGCTCCTTGTATTTTTATTGTCATTACCATTTTTAGGTTACGTTCCAAATACCATGGTGATCCATTTTATGCAAAATAATTAAGGCTTCCTCAGAATTTACAGAAGATATTGCAAAATAATTATATTAGTAACTACAAAGTCCAAATTATTTGAAACGCACTATACATAAAAATATAATACATTCAAATATGATTAAGTTTATAACAGAAGGAGACTTGAAATAAAACAAAATCAAATACAAAGCAATGAAATAAACGTTTTTAATTGTAAGAAAGAGCGGTTTATTCAATAAAGAAACTAAAACGTGCAGGAACTACAACAAGCATTTGATTATACCGTAAGTACTAAGTATTCGTAATATGTATTAAGAAGTATCTGATATTTTTAAAATTATATGATCACCAGGAATAAAGACCATAACATTTTTTTAACATTTTTTATGTATCGCACGTATTTAAAGGAAATTACAATATAAAAAAAAAATAAGCAACAACAACAAAAATTATTGTATTATATAACACAATTAAAATGCATTGACAATTCAACAATATCAATTATGTACTCACAATTTGTCATAGATACAGTGATTTAATTAATAAACTTTACATATAAATATATTGTAAATAACTGTAAATAATTTGAATAGCTTCACGCACAAAAGCTAAGGGAAAAAACATGAAATTGGATAACAAAATTAATGAAAATGAATAAATAATATAATTACAAAATAGTAATAAATAAATTACTAACCTACTAGTTTTTATGAAGAATTAACATATACATATGCAAGTACTTGTGTGTGTGTGTGTGTATGATATTTTTTACAGTTACTCTGCAGTTATGTAGCCAAGGATATCAATTTAACACACTCATCCTGCATTAATGGGTCAAAATTGCCCAAACAATTTTTAACATTGAATATATTTTTACAGCTTTCTCGTTATCTGATGAAACTTTTTTACATTAGTTACTTATTTTATAAAGCTAAATTTGAAAAACATTGATTTGTTATAAAACCATCTTGATCAAAAAGTTCCCGGAAGAACCAGCGTGTGGCGTTCCCATCGTTCCAATTTGAGTTCTGTCTTTTTTTTTTATTTGTTAAGTTCGTATGTCTGTTGTTGATATTCCGTCTAAATCTTAGCATCATAGCGTGACATTTGCAAAAATACGTAGCCAAAAGTATATCTACCTCTATGTGTGTTGGCGATTTTTTACAATTTTCAATTAATTTCATGCAAAAAAGAGACCGTGTTGACGCCACAAAAGACATGATTTGCGAGGCTGAATCCGATCCCACATTCATCAAAAGGCTCACTACTCGAGACGAGACGTGGGTTTATGAGAACGACGGAAAGAGACCAGAATTGTGGCCAGAAAACACGTGGATTTTGCACCATGATAACGCACCGTCGCACAGTGCCATCATTAGTCGTAATTTTTTGACGAAAAATGCAACAAATACCATCCAACAGCTACCGAATTCACCTGATTTAGCTCCCTGTGACTTCTTTCTGTTCAATCGAGTCAAAAAACCATTACGGGGAACGCGTTTCAGCAGCCGAGAGGAAGTAATGGTAAAATCGCAGGGAGCACTGAACACTGACAACTTAACAAAAAAACAGAACTCAAATTGGAACGATGGGAGCGCCACACGGTGGTTATTCCGGGAACTTTTTGATCAAGGTGGTGTATACGTTAAAATTGCCCAATATACTAACGAGTATGTGCATGTGTCCATATTTTCTTCTTATTCACCATTTGAAATATACAACTAATAATATATGCGCATTGCTTTTAGGTTAGTCTGTTTTTGGAAATACTTGGGTTGAAGTAGATTGCATTGCTATTGAAGCATATTTTGGGCTTTTGTTCTTAGCTGGACTATTTCGATCACACGCCGAACCACTCGAATGCTTGTTAGGTTAGCGGAAAGGCCGTCCGATATTCAAATGGTAAATGAGTTTGCGCAGATTTCACAATATTTTCCGAGCTTTAAGGTTTGACAAGAAATTTGATCGAAATAAAAGACGAGCTCGCCATAAGCTGGCTCCAATCAGAGATGTTCGTTGGGAAACAAATATACAAAAATTGTACAATCCTGGTGAATGCATCACAGTTGATGAGCGACTAGTAATTCTTCGCAGACAGTACATCTCATCGAAGCCTTAAAATCTGGGAATTGTGTGATAGCCAAATAAGTTTTGCGTAGTCATTGCAGGTATATACAGCAAGCATCGAAATTGTAAACCTGAAAACGAACAGGGACGTCGTGTTGTGCTAGACCTGGTAAAAGACAAGGCCGCAACGTCACATGCGACAATTTTTCACATCTCTAGAGTTGGGGTTTGAATTACTAAAACGTAAAATTACAATAGTTGGGACGGTCCAGAAGAACAAGATATTTTTGCTCGTAGAAATGACAAAAATGAAAAATTAATCGGAAAAGTACGCCTCCTTCTTCTTGATATCAACAATAAAATCAAAATCTTTGGATATGGGCCTAAGAAAAGTCGAGCGGTATATTTAATTCGTATATTACACGACAATATTGAAATCAATAACAACACCAGAAAGCCTGAAATCATAGACATTACAACAAAATGAAGTCAGGTTTTTATACACTGGATCAAGAAATTCGGACATACCCTCACTTGCAAGCGTAAAACAAATCGTTGTCCAGAGGTTTTGTTTTACAATATTTTAGAAATAAGTGCATACAATGCTGTATAATTTTTTGGGGAATTTAATGGAATAACAATAATTTAAACGTCCTATATTCTTAGAGGATCGTATTATGGAGAAAATAATACGAGCTGCTGATCTACGATATAATGGCACTATCTTCAACAAAAGCGTCATGCTCTTAGCATATGCCGACGATATTGACATAATAGGCATGAACACACGAGCAGTCCATGCAGCATTCTTAGAGTTGGAAAGAGAGTCGCGTCGGATGGGTCTTACGGGGAACGAGGGCAAGACGAAGTGTCTAGTGTTAACACACAAAGAGTCCCGGCGTCTTGCACAGCACGTCACTGTTGACAACTACGCCTTTGAAGTAGTAAGGGACTTCGTCTATCTTGGAACCAGCATCAACAACTGTAATGACGTCAGCCTGGAGATATTTCGAAGGATCATTCTTGCAAACAGGTGCTACTTTGGGCTAAGTAAGCAATTGAGAAGTCGAGCCTTCTCTCGAAGAACGAAACTATACTCTACAAGTCTCTCATCATGGCTGTCCTTACATATGGCGCTGAAGCCTGGACAATTTCCACCTCCGATGAGCGAATGCTTGGAGTTTTCGAGAGAAAAGTCCTACGCAAGATCTTTGGACCTATTTGCGTTAAAATTCAATGGCTGCGCTGGCTAGGTCATGTCGAGCGAATGGAAGAACACGCTCCAGCTAAGGTGTTATATTCTGAACCCGCTGGAGGACGACGCAAAAGAGGAAGACCTGGGCTCCGGTGGAAAGACTGGAGAACCTGATGGCGCTTGGAATTTCTAACTGGCGCCAGCTAGCGAAGAACAGAGATGGCTGGCGAAGCAAGTTATTTTCGGCCTAAATCGATACTCGGTTGTTATGGCCACATAAGTAAGTAAGTAACTAAGTAAGTATTCTTAGAGGAGCTCGAAAATTACCTTATTACTCAGAAAATATCGCGCATAACTACCCTTCTTAATGGCAGTCGTGACAAAGCACCTGTAAGAAACTATCAAAGAACCTCAGAAGCAATTTCACAATATAAAAATTTAGAACGTTTTATTTGTCCAAATCGATCTAATAGCACAAAATATAGCAATAAATGTTCTAGCTGTAAAAAATTCATATGCAAAATTGGGCCAAATTGACCCACTAAGATCAATACGTATAAGCAAAAATGGTTAAATCCAGTTTGTTTTGGAGTTGACTTTTTTGCCATTTTGTGTTCTTCGGTGTGGTATTTATCTGGATATAGTATACTGAAATTTCAAAAAGATTTTTATGATAAAATTGCAAAATTAGTTTTCACACCAACATAACACCAACGGTATATATAAGAAACAAGAAATATGTAAGTATTTAATGAAAAATTAATAATTATTGTACTAAAATATCATGCAGTATATTATACGCAACTCTGGCTTATTCAAATTAATTTATATTTTACTTATTCGTACATAATTTTCTCACATTGGACTGCTATATGGAACTCTCAATGTTATTCAAAATCCCTCTATTGTCCTTTAAAGTCCTTTAATGTTATCACAGTTAAAATTTTTATAATAAATGCATTATATCATATATACTAAATGTAACTTAATCAGTACAAATAATATGTAAATTATTTGCATCGATTTATTGTTTCATGATAATTGTCATTTAGTTGATATTCGATTATTTATTCAAAAATAAATTAAATATGATACTATTAACATAAAAATAATAAAATTGATATGAAATACTTTTACATATGGGCATTTTCACAGAGTTGTAACATGAGACAATAAATGTGTAGTTTTGATTATTTATAATTCAGTGGTAGAATTGAGCTATTGAAAAATTATGAAGCCATCTTAACAACAAAAAGTCAAAATGTATGGTTTAGTATTTGAAAAAAAAAACCCACTTTCTATTCTACATATTCCATTTCTTAATTTGTCAGTTCATTACAAAGTCACTGTAAAAATTTATTGCCAAGCCGCTATTATTGAAGAATTAAAAACAGATTTTGAAGAAGCAGTAGAGCCTCACAGAGCTTTGTTGATAAAAATTAACTCGTGCTGCACAATGACATTTGCCTTGTTTTATGTCCGAGTCCACCTCATCCACTTTTAGTTTAACATCCTAAAAGTCTATCGAAAATTATGGTATAACCGTCGGAGGAGTATTTTCGGTTTCGACATTTTAACAGATTCCTGTAGGACATTCAATAGTTCAATCAGAATTTCGATATATGGTTACATTTTCTATTGATTCACTATATCATAATTACCATTGGCTCAGAAGTAACATATTTAAAATAGGTACCAATTTGATTTTATCATTCCAACATATTTTTGTAATTTTTAACAATATTGAAATATCAAAAATAATGCATTATATATAATTTTTCAAGTTACTACTCCGTATCAATTTTTTATGGATTTAATAGATTTGTTCCAATAGTGATTTTCTAAATACATGCTATTGCTGTATCTCTATACATTAAATTTATATCAAAATTTTAGTTTAAGCCTCAAAATATTGAAATGAATTGAATTCGCATTACCATGGAATCGCCCATATGCTCAAAATATACTTAAGTATATGTATAAACGCGTGTATAATGTGACCGGAAGCTTTTAAGTATCGTACAGTGTGTTAATTAAATATGGATAAATATTAATTTTTTTTTTTTTGCAAAATTTATTTATTATGTATTTTTATTTTTTATGTTAACATCAATTATTTTTTTCTTTAATTATGATTTCTAAAGTATAAATGTATGAATAATGCAGTAGTAAATAAACTACACGAAGTAACTATACAAATTCTTTTTAATTGTAAATTTTAGTCACAATATATATATATATATATATATATATATATATATATATATATATATATATATATATATATATATATATATATATATAATTATAATAAGATAAGGTAAGATAATTAAATAAGGTATAAGGGTAAGTAAATATAATTGTAATTCAGATAGAGGTAACTAAAATAATAATTCGTATGAAGGTAAGTATAATTAATTTATATAAAGGTATACTCTCTATTTGAAGAACCCACCATATGGTTTATCTAAAGCCATTATTGTATATCTATCTTTGAACGAAATTATCATTTTTGGATCAATTTTATTTCCAATTAAATCAACTTACTGTTAATGTTCAACCTGAGTATACGTACTTCTTACTGAAGCAAGTCGAAAATAATCATACTATTCTTTCATTTATGAATTTAATTGACTATATTTTCTGTAGTATGTTTATATAATATTTGCTTAAACGTTTAAACATTTCGTTACTATTGGTGTTTCATATCGAAAAGATATTTTCTTTCAAACGGTGCTCAACTGTCGGCAAGCAATTGGAATTCTTCCGGCAGTAACTTCTTCCCATGAAAAGTTTCTTAGAGAGCTCTGTGTGTTCTGCCATTCGGAACCGGCTAATATACGTAGAGCCTTTCCAATACTGTTCACAAATTTAACACGCACTTCAGTACTGGAAGAGAAGCTCGTTTATATCACAAAGGGCTTTTCTGGCCTAAGTGTGTCCTGCACTAGTGAGAGGACAGCCACATTAACCTAACCTAATCTACTATTGATTTTAGTCTACTTTCCTCACCCTCATATATCGGAAGAACAGAGATTAAATTATTATAGAGAGGTATTATATATATCCATATGCTCTCAGTCAGTGTTGTTACAAGTAAAGCTACAAGTAACTCTTTAAAGTAAACACTAAAATTGTTATCGTTTGCTTTCGTTTAGATGTATACACATAAACACTGATGCACACACGTATGTATTCTCAGGAGCTTCCTTTAACTAGGTACAGGTCCTTTGTCATGCCAATCTCTCCCTTTTTGAAGAATTGTATTTGCTCGCATTGTTATTGTTGATATTGATTTGCAGTACCCATCCAGTTATATTTCGATGCTCTTTGCTTTCAATCCCACTCTTCGTTATAGTTTTTTTTCTCTTTTTCTCATTCTCACTCTATTGCAAACTGCTATTTCCGTTAACTCATATGCATTACATTTCCCTTTGCTCTGACGACAGCAGCAACTAAAGAGAAATTCAAGCAATTTTTTAAAGAAGGACTTTTTAACCTGTCATATGTTACATGCAGCAGCAGCAGCAGTAACACCGTCAGCGTCAAGTGCTGCACATTTACTTTTTATACGTGAGCTCGACGCTTCATACATGCCCACTTTGTATTATTTTTGCTATTGAGTGTTATGCACTTCCTTTTTCCTCTTTTTTTGGTCTCTTCTCGCACTCTCTGTACCATCGTTGACATCATTATGCCCTTGTTGTCGTCTTCGTCCTAATCGTTATAGTTGTTGTAAATTTCCTTATTCCCCTTGGTTTCATTTCATACGCTCTTATGATAATTAAGTGGCCACAATTTTTGTCCTTTTATGTAGTGATTGTTGACATTTTCAAAACAACAATAAATAAATAGAAACAAATGTAATTCCTCAAATATAATTCAAATGTTATTTAATAGCAGCAATTTTCAAACCACTTTTAGCACTTTTAACCCAAATGGTATTTTAGCATATGGTCTTGAATGGGTTTATTAAAAATCCATAGGTATCACAATGCTCCTATATTTAATTTGATTACATTTTCTTGTAGCAAAGAACATATTAAAGATAGCTGGAATTAGGGATAAATACCAAAATAAGATAAACCCAATCCATAGAAAAAGTATCTTCTCATTAACAAATGTGCTTCTTATATACTCGTACATACTTGTATGTATGTAAATTGGCTGTTTTTCTCTGTGTTATTACCTAATCCTATTAACTATTAAATGCATACACATAAGTCATAGAAGAAAATATAACTTCAAGTGAATATCAGTTATAAAGTTTATAATAAAGCGTGATACATTTCGAGGTTCCCTACTTTTTTAAAGAAAAAAACACAGAAAATTCAAATTGAATGGGGAATGTTTATTATCATTTGAAAGAACATTCTTTGGCATTTATTTTTTGAAGATTATGTCTTTCAAATGTTGGCCGCGGCTACGTCTCAGATGGTCCATCCGTTGAGTCCAATTTTCTATGACTCGTTCGAGCATTTCGACTGGTAATTGGCGTGATGTTTTGCTCCAAGGCCTGAATCGAAGCGGGTTTGTCCGCATAAACTTTAGACTTTACATTTCCCCACAGGAAAAAGTTTAACGGTGTGGTATCACAGGATCTTGGTGGCTAATCGACCGGTCCAAAACGCGAAATTATCTGCTCACCGAAGTGTTCTCTCAATAAATCCATTGATTGATGCGATATGTGGGAAGTGCCGCCATCTTGTTGACACCAAATGTCGCCGAGATCACGAGCTTCAATTTCAAGCATCAAATAGCCGGATATCATGGGACGATAACGGTCGCCATTGACGGTTACGTTCTCACCGGCATCATTTTTGAAGAAATATGGACCGATGATTCCACCTGCCCACAAACCACACCAAACCGTTGTTTTTTCTGGATAAAGTGGCAGCTGTTGAATCTCTTCAGGTTGCTCTTCGTCCCAAATGTGGCAATTTTGCTTGTTTACATACCCATTGAGCCAGAAATGGGCCTCATCGCTGAACAAAATTTGGCTCGACAACGTCGGATCTTCTTGGAACTTTTCAAGAGCCCATAGAGCGAAGCGATGTCGCTTGGAAAGGTCGGGCGGCTTCAGTTCTTGCACAAGCTGTATTTTTTACGTTTTCAATTTAAGATCTCGAGGTAAAATGCGCCAAGTCGTTCCATACATCAGTTCGAGTTGCTGCGAACAGCACCGAATCGACTCTCCACGGTCTTCGTGTGCACTCTCAGCTACGGCCGCTATATTTTCTTCACTGCGTGCTGGACTTGGTCTATTCGGTCGAGTATTATCCAATAATGAATGCTGGGTCTCAAGAAGGGTGATGGTGTTGCGAATAGTACGCTCAGTAGGCCGATTATGTTGACCATAAGTTGAGCCAAGTGGACAGAACACATTCCTCACAGAACGTGAATTTTCGTAATAAAGTTGAACGATTTGTAAACGTTGTTCAGCAGTAAGTCTTTCCATGATGAAATGACAAACAATACTAAACAAAAATAACATGAGAGCATAGCACGACTCACACGTGATCTGTCAAAAAAAGGCTATTGAAAAAAGTATGTCTACTTGGATCATCCAATACATACTATAATATAACTGCACGATAAGAGCTTCATATATACAAGCAGGTATAAAGAAGAGCTTTTAAGCTTTTTGTTTTCATTGGATGCAAAGGACACTTTTTACACAAACCAAAATTGTGCTGATGAGGACAGAATATAATATTTTGTTTGTTTCTTAATATATTGACGAGAATAGCTAGAAGCAGTATAGCGCTAGGTTACATACCTAGGATATGGAGAAGGGCAAAGGTGGTATTTTTGCCGAAGGTAGGTAAGAAGGAGCCGCTTCATCGTAAATCCTTCAGGCCAATCTGCCCAACTTCCTTTGTTTTAAAAACTTTGGAAAAAGTTGTAGATAACTACATCCGGACCACAGATTTAGTGAGAAATCCGCTGCACTCTTGTCAGCATGCCTATAGAGCAGGGTATTCCACTGAAACTGCTTTTTATCAAATGACGCTATGCGCCTTTCTAGACATATGTAGAAGGTGTCTTCGACAATACTGCACATGAAACTATCAGAAGAGCTCTTTCAAGAAGAAGCGTTGACATTACTCTAGCTTCTTAGATGAGTAATATGCTTCATACCAGGAAGGTTGAAATACCAACTGGTACAGGAAGTATAATTGCGAACACCACAAGGCGTTGCCCACAAGGAGGTGTACTTATGTGGTGATAGCACTTATGTGGTGATAGCACACCACATAAGGACACTCCACATTACAGAATACAGCTAGGACTCAAACTAACGTAGGGTTGGTGCACCACGGTGGGGCTGAACTTCAATCCAGCAAAAACAACGATAGTACCATTCACACGGAATTATAACCTTACGCGTCTTAAACATATTCGTTTAGACGGTGTAGAGATAGAACTTCAGAAAGTAGTAAAATTCTTGGGTACCCACTTAGACCAGAAATTATTGTGGAAACCCCACATTGAGGAGATAAAGCAGAAAGCTATCAAAACATTCATGAAGTGCACGAAGCAGCAGACAGTATTTAACACTCTTAGCAAGTTACAAAGACTTCCATGTGTATGTATCACGAGGAGTCCCAAGCGAGGAGGACGATTTTGAGGGTAGCTGGGAACAACGTTAGCATAGGTAGTTATCTCAACCAAAGGAAGATAGAACTTCTCGCTGAGCAACTTTCTGAAATCTCGATGCCAACGGACTCGATGCTCCCAACGTCCAGCTTTAAGAAACATTTTAAAACTGAGCTTAGTAACAAAAAACATTGGGAAGGTATATCAGAAACATACAACGTAAACCAGTTCATGATAACATGGTACACCGACGGTTCCCTCACTGAAGATGGAGCCGGGGCAGGTGTATTCGGACCAGAGAAAAGATACTCTCAACCGTTAGATAAGAACACCTCTATCTTTCGAGCGGAAGTGTACGAGATAGATAGATGTGCGCACTATAATCTCGAACGGAATTACCGGATCCGCAGAATAGCAATATTGAGTGACAGCCAGGCAACTATCAAAGCACTCAAATCTCACCAAGTTACACTAAAACTGGTGATGGAGTGTAATGAAAAACTGAACATCCTGGGCCAACTCAATCAGGTGTGGATTCTATGGGTTCCGGGGCATGTAGGGATTAATGGTAACGAAATGGCAGATAAGCTTGCCAGGAAAGAAGCATCAACTTCATTTGTAGGGCCTGAACCATTCTGTGGATTAACATCTCCCGTATCATCTGAAAAGAAGAGGGCTAATACACTCCAAATTAGCGCAAGGGACATACAACCTAAAACGCTACGAGGACTGTAAGAATCTAACGAAGAACAACTTGCGAATCATTACGGGATTATTAACAGGGCACTGTAGGCTGAATTATCACCTAACAAAACTGGGAATTTTCTCTAATGCTCTCTGCAGGTTCTGCAGGGAAGAGGACGAGACCGCACAACATGTGATAGGAACTTGTTCCGCACTGATGCACAAGAGAAGTAAATACCTGAGAGATTTCATCATACCCGAGGATGAATTTAGACTCTGTGAAGTACGACCAACACTAAAATTCATGGAGGGAATTGGGTAAGAGACACACTCTAACTCTGCGAAGGGAGCACAATAGATCTTATAGATCGCGGTGCTACATCCCCCCAACGATAATAATAATAATATATGAAGATTCATTTAAACACAATACATTCAATACTATGGCTTAGAAAATACAAATTGTAAAACACATCAAAATATTCGATTTCTTCAGCAACGGTTCTTTTTTGTCTATAATCTTTTTCATTTCCAAATTTGGAAATATATAATATTCGGTGGGAGCCAAATCGGGTGAATTTTTTTTCTATATAACGATATTTTATTAAATAAATAATATATTTGTACAAATAAATTAACTAATCAAAAAAATACGTTATTTGAATTGCAACTAGTTAATATAACTAACGAGCTAACTAACATGCATCTAAATCGCGGTGAAGATCAGTGTTACGAATATACGAAGGCGCATTAAGGATGCTCCTCAGGCCTTTGTTTGGAATCTTTGTATTGTTTCAATATGTTTCTGACTGGCACAACTCCATAGTTGTACGCCATATGTCCACCCAGGCTTTAGAACTTGGTTGTATATAACAATTTTATTATGAATTGATAGTGTTGATTTTCTACCCATGAGCCAGTACATACTTCTATATTTTAGCTCGAGCTCATCTCGTTTATTTTTCACATGCTCATTCCAGCGGAGCTTTGCAGCAATGGTGATTCCAATATATTTCGCTGAATTCAAGTAAGGAACCTGAACACGGTCAATGTATAGAGGCAGATATCGAATATTTTTATTCGAAAAGTCAACATGGACTGACTTGGTTTTGTTCAGCTTAATGCGCCATCGCTTTGTCCAGCTGTTAACGTTATTTAGAGCTCTCTGCAAAATGTTTGTCGATTCCTCTTCGGCATTCCCTACAGCTATGATAGCAGTGTCATCTGCAAACGTAGCTGCGGTATAAGTTACACTAGTCGGAAGATCTAAAGTGTAAATTATATAACCGGGTGAATAACCAAAAAAATGTGTACGCTATTAGGGTTTTGTGAGCAGGTGTTATAGTGAATAAATAACCCATTGGACCAGGAGTTCCCAAAAGTTCTTTATGGGAGTGTAAAAACCAATGCATTGTTATAAAAAGGAAAAACAAATTGCTTAAATATACCAGGTGTAAAAGCTTAAATCCGCTATTTTTCGGTAAAAAAAAAAAATTTTCATAGAACCTTTCCCATGGCTCATAAACGTTTGGAAACGGCTTGTTGAGTAACAACTCACTGTTCGGCAACATTTTTTGCGATTGGGTGTCGTCCTCATCCAAAAAAGCCTGCAAATCATGGTCCTCAACTTTTCTGGGTCTATTTTCACGCTTCTTGTCACTCAAGTCAAAATGGCCTTCTTTGAATCGACGAAACCAGCCACCACAAGTATTCGAAGCGACTCAGCAGCAGATTTCTTCAAATTGAAACAAAAAAGTAGAGCTTCACGCATATGCTATTTCTCTGGCACGAAACTAGACATGATTATACGAGGAAAAATGTATGTTGTTGTATGAAATCACTGATTATGTTTACTAATTGATGTAAACAGGTGTCGAATTCCTAAAGAAAAGGATGCACCGTCGATAATAGCTCAATATGATCACTAACGCCATCTACGAGCAAACAGATTTAAGCTTGTACACCTGGTATATACTAAAAAAAAAGAGAATTTTATTTTGTACAAAGATATAAATGAAAAAATAATCAAAGAAACAAAATTACTTCAAATGTCCTTTAAATTTTCCAAGACCGTTCAAATAAATTATCCATATTTATGTCGAGGTCACTTGTAGACAATTTTAATGAAGTCTCCAATGAAAATAAAACAAATACATATTTTCCTCAGTGCTTCACAATCTACAAATCATACGTTCGATAATAAAATCTACTTTCAGGATAACAGTCGCCTATGTGTACCAACAAAGCATATGAAAGTGCTGTTGCTTCATCTTTAGTATACACAAAGAAGAAATGAAAAAGACACAATTTTTTGTGTATTTCGTACTTTTTTGTACGAAATACACAGAACTGTGTGAATATGAGAATGCACATTCTATGACGAAGTGCATTTACAAAAACAAAATTGCTTCAAGTACATCCGCGTGGGCATCAATGTTTTAAACAGATGGTTGGTCTAAGGTAACTTTCAACAGTGTTCAAATATATTTTTATATGTTACTTTACTTCCGGCTTATAATGATGGATTCATGTTTCATCAATGTCCGAACATAAGTTTTGAAGTGCAAAGAAGTTCAAGTTTCAGATCCAAAGCTAGCAAACTCAGCCTCATTTCGATGTAAGTCTTTTCATATTTAAATATTTAGTATATAAAAATTTCACACGATATTTGGTTGTCCGAAAGGCTTTACCGTATTTGTTTCACTTACGACCACGCTTCAACTCTGCTAATTTTTGGTTTCAACGCTGTGGCTTCATATTGGAAATTAAACTGCTTGTTGTAAAAGTATTTTAAGTTTTTAATTTTATTTTTGTACAGAACTTACCCCAATATGACAATACATATGGGCGAAACTGTACGACCTTAGAAATTTTTTAATTTATAAGGCTCCAAAAAAAGGTGTAATAAAAAATACATTTCAATTACCTCTCTTCCAATGTACACGACATTCTCCCTTCTTGATGCGGTTAAATTTAATGTGATTTACAGTCTTTAAAAAAGAGAGTAAAACCCTAAAAATATGCCTTCTGTTTTCCTTTACTAGCTATTATTTTGACCTTATGTCAAAAGTTTGCAAACACTTACAAATATTTCATAAAGTTTCCTACAACAAATGAAAAAAAAAAGTTACACGTGTTAACAAACTGCTATATTTAAATAAGTGTGAGTATTTAAATAAGTATAAGATATAGGGTGAGTTCCTAATAGCATGTTGCCTTGTATTTGTATAACGTGTCGTGAATGCAACATACTTATAATATGTAATATATCGTGTTCCGATTTGTGTTTAATATGTTGTCGATACGCACAATACAGCCATATGGCGTATCACTAATTTTTATGATGCTCAAACAAAACATAATGGCCATATTGTTATACAAAAGTGAGGTAAGTTAAACTTATTTGAATCGGCAGCTAATTTCATGGTAAACAACGGCTGTTACGTTAGTATTTATGGTACGAAATTTCTCGAGCATTTTAGACCGCCTGGCACTAATAGTGTGCTCGATATTGCTTTTCAAAGATGTAATAGTTGTTGGTGGCTTATTCGGAAGACCAATGGAACAAGTAGCCTCACAATGATCTTGCCACTGAACACTTCCTTCAATAAATTTATGATCGACATGTAGTAGGTACCGTTTTACCAAAACCAAGGGTCTTCGTTTTTAAAGAAGTATGGGCAGATTATGCTTCCTTCTTCCAAACTACTTAAAAAAGTTAATCTTTCAGGGTAGATTGGTAATTGCTGACTTACTTGAGGATTAGTGTCATTCCAAACGTGACACAAAGCTATTGAGCCGAAAGTAATTGATTGGTTACTGTAATACGTATGTACGATATGCCTTCTGATCTGTAGGTCGTGGGTTCAATCCACAGCCGAAGTATAACAAAATTTAATATCGAAAAGATTTTTTTTTTTCGAACGGTACCCACCTGCCGGCAAGAAGTGGCAATTTTTCCGGCAGTAACAATTTGCCAAAAATGCTTTCTAAAAGAGCTCTGTGACAAAACTAAGTTAAAGTGATGTCACAAGAGTTCTGCCGTTCGGAACCGGCTAATATAAGTATGTCCCTTCTAATGCTGTCAGAGTCAAGCTCGGGCACACCGAAACTTACTCGTATTCCTTAAAACACGAATTTTTGAGAGAAATTACATTGAATTGTGTCGTAAATAAACTTTTTGTAAGGAAAGCGTCAGAAACACTTTTTTGTCATCCACGTTTATTTCTACATATTAGTATTTTAGTGTAACTGAGTGTTAAATATTTTACTACAATATTTTGCCTGACATTATTAATGCACCATCGTTTTGTAACAAATAAAGTCTAAATAAAACAAAAACAACACTACATCCACATACGAGTATACCATCACAATTGAAATCAAATTGTTGAAACTTCAATATGGCGAGCGATATCGATCGTTCGTATTGCGAATGCATTCCTATATTTATGCGTGCGTGGGCATACAATATTTTTTTGTTAGTTTCAATTTTCATTGTAATACAGATACTTTATAGGTATTCCTAACGATTTTTATAGCTCTATAACAGCTTTGTTGCGGTTTTCATTGATATTGTTGTTTGTGTGTTGATATAATACACGTATGCATGCCTGTCCTGCGGTTTTATGCCAGTCAATTCAGCTATTTTAGTTAAACCGCAAAAACTTGTTTCGCATTTCAAGGGATGAACAGATAAACGACAACGAGGAAAATGAAATAAAGAACAACTAAAAGAAAAAACTAGTTGCGTTGCAATTACTTTAGTAACAGTTGTTGACTTTTAATCCACATACATACATATGTTATGTATGATTTGTTTCTGACTGAGTTAAGCGTATGCATAAAGCCACAAAGCGGAAAAAAACAATAGGTAAAATTTTATGATGAAATATAGCACCACAAAATGTTCTATTCTATAAGTGGCGATAACATATTTACATATTCACCCATCTTTTCGGCAATGCAGATAGATTATTGCCAGGTAATCACAAACCATTTTTCCATTGACGATGTGAAAATCGTTAACTCTAAACGTATAATCTTCGTCGATTCGACGAACATTTCGAGTTCATTTCCGTTTTTGATTTCATTCGCTTGTAATATTGGACTCTCTCTTGAAGCAATTTTAATTTGAATTGTGCTTTAAAGCTGAAGCGGCCTGAACATAGCGTAAGTACTTTTTTTGCAGGAAATGCAAACAAACGTACACAAAGTGCTTCACACTCACTTAGCCATGTCGTTGCAGTATTATGTTACGTCAGGATGATGTTTAGGAACTCTATCCATTTCTCGCCGTTTCTTTTTAATCACGTCTTCGACAAAGTTTGCTACCGCATTCCAATTTTCTTCGTTTGACAACATTTTCTCTATGATATTTTGGCATGAATAACCAAGAGTACGGAGGGGATAAATATTGAGCATGATCGATTATCCGCCACTCCCACAACGAGCATTCAAAGCGACTAACCTTGGAATTTTTAAAATCTTTCACTTGCTATAACTCACTTAATATACCATCTGAGACAATGTTTGGCACGTAGAGTTGTATTATACTGTACATAATCTATCCAGCAATAGGCCAGCCTAATATCGATAGTAGCTCCCATATAAAGTGCCTAAACGTTTTTTTTTAAATTTAATCCGCTGCAACTTCGTCAATCATCTGTCTGAGAGAACCATATTCGACACTTGGATTAAGATTATAGTCGGAAATAAGCTGGCATAAAATCAGAAAGCTATGCCCACTTCTTTATATGGCTCCCATACAAAATTCAAGAATTAAAAAAATGTTTTTAAGTCCCATAACTTACAAACTATTCTGCATAGAGTAACCATATTTAGGCTGTGAATTATCATTTTAAGGATAACTAGATTTACAAGAAATAGACAAGCCACGCCCACTGTTTATCTGTTTAAAGAAGCTACCATATAGAATGATCGAATTCTTTTAAATTTAAACCGCTGTACCTTCGGCAGTTTTTGGCTCTAGCCACTATAATTGGCACTTAGATTAATATTGTAGTCGGCAATAATCTGGCATGAAATCAGCATGACACGCCTGCATCTTAATGTGGCTCCCATACAAAGTAGAGAAAATTAAGCAAAAATTTTGAAACGTCATAACTTATAAACTAGTTAGCGTAGAACAACTATATTTAAGTTGTAAATTAGTGTTGTAAGCATAACCAGATTTAAAAGTAATAGGCTAGCCTCACCCACTGTTTAAGTAGCCTCCATACAAAATCACAGAATTTAAGCTGCTGTAACTTTGGCAGTTTTTAGCTTAGAGCAATCTCAATTAACATTTGGATTAATAAATGTCGTCGAAAATAATATGACATGAAAGCAGCATGCCAAACCCACTTATTAATGGGGCTATTATAAAAAGTTGCGAAAATTAAAAAAAAAACGTAAGCCCCTATAATTTGCGAACTATTCAGCGTAGGACAAGCAAATTTAAGGTGTGGATTAATATTGCAAAGATAGCTAGATATACGAGAAAGGGGCACTCCATGTTCACATTTTATATAGCTCCCATACAAAGCCTCGACATCATCCTTAACTTTAAAACACCCATAATTTACAAAATAATACACCTAGGTCAACCATATTTCAGGTCTAGATTAGTATTATAGGTAAAATATATTCCTAAAAAAATTAGTGAACCACACCTACTTCTTAATGTAGCTCCTATACAAAGTAGTGGAGATAAAAAAGATGGATATGCGAGCAAACTTCTTATTTATAAATGTACATATGGGAGTACAATTTGGTTGGCCCCAGCCGATTGTAAGGTCGTTTTCTGTTTTGTTTTTTATCCTTCGCCTATAGCTCAACCAAATTTGATCCGATCGACACAATCTGTATAGCGTCGGAAAGAAGAAGACCACACATTTCGAATGATATGCACATCATGTTAAACGAATTAACTCTTTTTGAGATTTTTGCCAGTAGCTGAATTATTGTCAGTGAATTATCAATGAATTGTACACTTGTTGGTACAATTCTACACGGACGGCTGCAAATTGGAGGGAAGAATAGCAAGTGGAGTCTGCTCTGATTCCTTATGCGTTAAGCTTAAGTTCCGAATACCCGACTTCTTGAACGTTTTTCAAGCCAAAATGATGGCGGCAATATGGCTTCACTGTAATTCAGTATCTTTCAGATATATTTGTATTTACAACGATAGTCAAGCTGCCAATCTTGATTTACCGACCAACGATTTTTGTCGCTGGCAAAACGAGAAAGAGGAGGAAACTGTTTACGTTTTCCTCTGTAGATGCCCTGCCTTGGCACGCAGAATGCATACCATATTAGTGAGTGCCTTCTTTACGGATACTACTGAGCTAGCACCCGTGAATGTCAGGTACAATGCTCTATTCATTAGGATATCCTAATAGTTCCGTTCGACAGAGGGGACGCAGGATGGATAGCATCAGCGATGCACGGTATAATAATGGGCAATGGGGGGCTGCCGCATAACCTACCTAAAAAATCTGTTAAAACACGTTTTCGTGAATATCTCGAAAATGAATTTTGGAGAAATAAATAAAGACAAGTTATTTACTTTTTGTGAGAAACTCACAGAAAAGGTAAAAATTGACGAGCATGGTAATCAAAGGACGGACGATGATAAAAAATAAATATGTAGCACTTGTAACCACCAAAGGGCTCTTTGGCCGAGCTTCTTTTCCAGTACTGTTGTTCGTGTTAAATTTTAGATGGCATTAGAAGTATTATTTGCTGAGCTTTGTTACAGAGTTCTTTCAGAAGCTTTTCCATGGCAAATTGTTACTGCCGGAAGATTTGCCAATTGCTTACCAATAGGTAGGCATCGTTCGAAAGAAAAATGTTTTCGATATTAAATTTATGCTTTAGATCAGAAGACCAACCCACTAACCACTTAGCCGTGGCCATTACAAATAAATGGAAAATTAAGTAAAATTCTAAATTAAATAACTTTATCGAGTATTATTTATATATTTTAGTAATTAGGTATTTAAAAAAAAATTTGCATATTTCTTATCCAGTTGTCGCAAAACTGAATATACATATGTATATTCAGATAGATTTCATGCTACAGGTGATAAAAATAGAAATAATGTCAAACCGCTACAAACTGGTTTTATTTCATTTTGCTAAATCACTCTTCATATGTATTGTAATCAATTCATTAATTAATTACAACTGATTTCCTTTGTTGTAGTGTAGATGTATAATTGTAGTGTGGCTATACAAATTATATGCATACTCGCGCCTGCATATCTACACACATGCATGTGTATATTTTATATGCATAAAACTAGTAGGTATGTGATTTATATATTAATATTTTGTTAATTATTTTACTTATTTATTTTGTTTAATTTTCATTATTTAATAAAATTTTTTTCCAACCTTGGTTTTTGTGGATAAAACTTTTGAAATTATTTACAGTTATTTACATAATTATCAATAGGAAACGTTGACGTTTAATTAATTGAAACTATCGATAACAAAATGTATATAATTGATATTGTCCACTTGTCAATGCATTTTAATTATGATACATAATATTTTTTGTTATTGTTATTATTTTAAAAAGTTGTTTCTTTAAGCATGTGAATTACATAAACTATCAAATAGAAAATAAATGTGCTGATATTAATTTCTAATAATCATATTATTCTAAAAGAATTATGTACTTCTAAGTACCTACTTATAATAATACTAATAATACTTACTTTTCAATCAATTGGTTTTAGATTTAAATGGTTAAAATATTTTTTACATAAAATCAAAATCGATTATTTCATTGTTTTCGTATTTTTTTTTCATTTTATTTCAATTCTTCTTCTGTTATAAATTTATTCTAATTATTATATACCATATGTCTACGCCAGAACACAAATGTCTTGCGCTGGTTGGGAACCCACCGTGCATTTACCGCTCTCTCCCTCTCCCTATCTCTTCTTCTTAACTTCTCCTTCTATAACACACTTCGCATCATCGTCGAGCAAACGATTGAATGGCGCTCCCCACTATACATGCTGTTCGTCGACTTCAAGAAGGCATTCGACACACTTAAGCGTGATTCCATCTAGATGGCTTTGAGTAGAAAAGGTGTCCCCCTGAAGCTGATTCGCCTCATAATGGCGCTTTACGAGAACTCTGAGTTGGCGGTTCTACACAATGGTAACATCAATGATTCATTCACGACCAACGCTGGAGTACGGCAGGGCTGCCCTCTCTCCTCGCTTCTCTTCGCCATTGTGCTGGATGACGTCATGAGCAGCCTCACTCAGCACAAGAGAACTGGCATTGTGTGGAATCTCGCGCGGTAGCTGGATCACTTAGACTTTGCCGATGACATATGTCTCCTCTCGCACAAATTCTCCGATATGCAAGCGAAGGCGAACTGTTTAGTCGCGCTGGCACGCACCGTCGGATTAGAGATAAATATTGCGAAGACCAAAGCCATGAGAATCAATCATTCCAGTAGAAGCCATATAATGATTGACGGCTGTGCGATAGAATTCGTCGAAAGTTTCTGCTACTTCGGTTGCACGATGGCAACAAACGGGGGAGCTGAGGAGGATGCTAAATGCAGGCTATGCAAAGCAAAGACAGCATTTGGCCGGCTAAAATCAGTATGGGCGAATTCCCAAATATCCAGACGCATGAAATTGCGAATATTCTCCGCATGTGTGAAATCGACACTACTGTACGACAGTGAAACATGGCTGATATCGAACTCCATTACGCAGAGACTGCAAGCTTTCGTCAACAAGTGTTTGAGGATCATTTGTAGAATTTTTTGGCCCAACACTATTTCAAACGAGGCACTATGGCGTCTGACGAGCGAAGATCCCATACTGATCCAGATTAAGCGTAGGAAGTGGCGCTGGATTGGCCCCACGCTAAGAAAGCAGCCAGATAGTATCACGCGAATGTCGCTTGAGTGGAACCCGCAAGGGAGCAGAGGCCGCGGACGACCAAGAAACACCTGGAGATGATCAACATTAGGTGAGCTAGCTGCTGCCGGCATCACATGGGAAGGCGCTAGATCAACTGCCCAAAACCGTGTGCGATGGAGAAGCCTTGTGGATGCCCTATGCTCCAATTAGGAGTTTAAAGGAGGACATTTTTTACCGAATTAACAACGTGTCAACACCACAAACCATAATAACAACAAACAATGTGGCAAGAAACAATCGAGGTAGGAAAGCAGCCAACTTGTGGCCCAGCAGCAATTCGCCTGCTCATCTCTTCATCATATTTATGTATAGTGTCAAATAATTTGGAAAATCAAATAATACATTAAAAATTCTCAGTTTTATATACAAATACATTTTTTTTTTATTTTACATTAATATAAGTTGATTAACAATATATTTAGAATAAGGAATATTTGCGAAGCTCCATAATGAGGGTATAAACTGTAAAACGTTGCTATGCTACAAATGAAAGTTGGAAAGAATCAATCGTATGCACCGGTACTAACCACTTGTACTAAATACTTGACATCGAACATTAGATCAGTATCATGATTTTGAACTGATTTTGAATCTGTGCTGTGATAATCGGATGCTATAATAGTAAGAGATAGTTAATTTTAATTCCATTAATGATGATGATTTATTAAAAAGTAAAAATTTTGTATTGTGCATAAAGCTATACTAATATTGCAAAAAAGGAAAATACCTAATAGTCTCATAAATACTCTTACACACATTTTACGGTATTAAATAAAAAATAATGAATGTTTCCGAACCAAATATATTTTGTCTACAAAAAGCAAATATTTATTCGAATTATCCGCCTTTGACCTTCACGTACAACTAAAGTCAATAGTCTCGTCTATTGGAAAATTGGCCACAACACTAATCAAGGTTGTCTTAAGACAATCACTGTTTGTGCATCTTCTGTGGCAAACCATGTCCTGTTCATTCTTCAGGGGAAATGAATGCTGGTAAACTGTTTTGGAGCCAGATTCGGTTTGTTTTAGCTTAGATAACCATTTTCGATCCGTGGTCCTGCCTTTGATGACCGGGCATACACTTTATGCTTTCGCTTGTTAAGTTTTTTTAATAATATCAAATTTTTTCATTTCACAATTAAATGGCGATATAACATCGATACGGTTATCGTTATCTGACCAGACCAGACTAACGCTTTACATATTATATTTCATAACACATGTGGTAATATGGTCTATTAAATTCTTCTGCTTTAATGAGTGTGTCAAATGTAACAGTATTTATGTCGCTACTAAGTAGATTACATTGACAGTAGCAACTTTCCTCTACCAGAAAGTATACAGGCAGCATTATTGTATTCAAACGTCTCCGAAAATCGACGACTATTTTCTTCAGTTCCAAAGTGGCAGTGAAGGAAATTGAAGATCAAGAATGTAATAGCCACCTGGGAAGAAATGAGGGCATTGTAGAAAGTGTCCCCCAAGAATAGAGAGTCTGATGACTGTTCCTGTTGTTTGTTGATAAAATGACTCGTAAACACCCTCAGTAACAGTTTAGCAACTGATGAAACACATGGTGTATGTTAAAGAAAAAAAAAAACGACTCTTAAATGTTTCTCCCCATGTAAAGCTATAAACTAGTTACAGCAATGAAAATAAAATTCAACAAATGGTATTGACATGTATCGTAATATAACGAAGTATTTATTTATGCGGTGTTGTTCAAACACCCATGCATACGCACACAGTCAGAGACACAACTCAACAACTATACCCATATATGTTAAGGTATTAAATTGTTGAAAAATGTCACCAAATTCATAGTCGTTCTCCATTCACCGTCATCATCATCATCACCAAAAATAAAACAGTATCGCTCAGCAATTGAATTCCATATACACATATATATATCTATATGAATATACATTCGGTCATATTTATAAGCGAACATAACTAGTACCTATGTGCCCCTATTTCTTGTTTTTGTTTTTATATCAAACGTACGGAATAAATGAAAAGAAAATATTGAAACAAAAAAGTTATACTACAGTTTAGAGTGGAGGAAGTAATTGGAATGACAAATATATATAAGAAAAAATCTCCTTACAGTCGGCTGGGGCCGACCAAATTATACCCTGCATATGTAGAGATATATATAAAAAGTTTGCTCGTATATCCATCCTTTTCTTCCACTACTTTGTATAGGACCTACATTAAGAAGCAGGCGTACCTCACCAATTTTGGAGGATCAATTTCTGCCTATAATACTAAACTACATAGGTTGCAATGGGTTGACCTAGGCGTATTAATTAGTAAGTTATGGGTGTTTTAATGTTTAAGATAAATCCGAGACTTTATACGGAAGATATATAAAAAGTGGGCGTGACGTATCTCTTTCTGGTATATCTAATTAATTTTTCAATATCAATCCACACATTAAATTTGGTTGTCCTACGCTAAATGGTTTGTAAGTTATGGAGCTTAAAAGTTTTAGTTTAATTCCCTCGACTTTGTATGGGAGACCTATGAAGGAGTGGGCGTGGTACACTGATTTTCTGCCAGATTATTTCCGACTACGATATTAATCTAAGTGTCAATTATGGTTATTTTAGGCAGGAGATTGACGAAGTTACAGCTGCTTAAATTTAAAAGAATTTCAGTAATTTTGCAAGGGGGCTGCAATGAACAGTGGGCATGGCGCTGCCATTTCCTATGAGCCTAGTTGCTCGTACAATACTTATCCATACCTTAAATTTGGTTGTCCTACGCTAAATGGTTTGTAAGTTATGGAGCTTAAAAGTTTTCGTTTAATTACTTCGACTTTGTATGGGAGACCTATGAAGGAATGGGCGTGGCACACTGATTTTCTGCCAGATTATTTCCGACTATGATATTAATTTAAGTGTCAATTATGGTTATTCTAGACAGAAGATTGCCGAAGTTACAGCTGTTTCAATTTAAAATTTGTATGGGGGCTACGATAAACAATGGGCGTCGTGCGCCCATTTCCTGTGAGGCTAGTTGCTTGTAAATACTAATCCATATCTTAAATCTCGTTGTCCTACGCTAAATGGTTTGTAAGTTATTGAGCTTAAAAGTTTTAGTTTAATTCCCTTGACTTTGTATGGGAGACTCATGAAGGAGTGGGCGTGGCACACTGATTTTCCGCCAGATTTTTGCCGACTACGATATTAATTTAAGTGTCAATTATGGTTATTCTAGACAGAAGATTGCCGAAGTTACAGCTGTTTCAATTTAAAATTTTTATGGGGGCTACGATAAACAATGGGCGTCGTGCGCCCATTTCCTGTGAGGCTAGTTGCTTGTAAATACTAATCCATATCTTAAATCTCGTTGTCCTACGCTAAATGGTTTGTAAGTTATTGAGCTTAAAAGTTTTAGTTTCATTCCCTTGACTTTGTATGGGAGACTCATGAAGGAGTGGGCGTGGCACACTGATTTTCCGCCAGATTTTTGCCGACTACGATATTAATTTAAGTGTCAATTATGGTTATTCTAGACAGAAGATTGCCGAAGTTACAGCTGTTTCAATTTAAAATTTGTATGGGGGCTACGATAAACAATGGGCGTCGTGCGCCCATTTCCTGTGAGGCTAGTTGCTTGTAAATACTAATCCATATCTTAAATCTCGTTGTCCTACGCTAAATGGTTTGTAAGTTATTGAGCTTAAAAGTTTTAGTTTAATTCCCTTGACTTTGTATGGGAGACTCATGAAGGAGTGGGCGTGGCACACTGATTTTCCGCCAGATTTTTGCCGACTACGATATTAATTTAAGTGTCAATTATGGTTATTCTAGACAGAAGATTGCCGAAGTTACAGCTGTTTCAATTTAAAATTTTTATGGGGGCTACGATAAACAATGGGCGTCGTGCGCCCATTTCCTGTGAGGCTAGTTGCTTGTAAATACTAATCCATATCTTAAATCTCGTTGTCCTACGCTAAATGGTTTGTAAGTTATTGAGCTTAAAAGTTTTAGTTTAATTCCCTTGACTTTGTATGGGAGACTCATGAAGGAGTGGGCGTGGCACACTGATTTTCCGCCAGATTTTTGCCGACTACGATATTAATTTAAGTGTCAATTATGGTTATTCTAGACAGAAGATTGCCGAAGTTACAGCTGTTTCAATTTAAAATTTCTATGGGGGCTACGATAAACACTGGGCGTCGTGCGCCCATTTCCTGTGAGCCTAGTTGCTCGTACAATACTAATCCACACCTTAAATCTCGATATTCTACGCGGAATAGTTTGCAAGTTATAACCGGTAACATTTTTTTTAATTTCCGCAACTTTGTATGGGAGACCCAAAAAGGAGTGGGCGTGGCACATTTATTTTCTGCCATATTATTTCTGACTGCCGTGTTAATCTAAGTGTCAATTATGGTTATTCTAGACAGAAGATTGTAGAAGTTACAGCAGTTTCAATTTAAAAGAAGTACAGACATTTTGTATGGGAGCTACGCTGGAAAGTAGGCGTGGCTCACCCACTTTTGGCGAGGTTATATAGTAGTATAATATAACTCTATGTGCAAAATATTGTTGTCCCAAGTGGTATATTATGTGAGTTATAGCAAGTTAAAGATTTTGAAAATTTCGAGGTTAGTCGCTTTGAATGCTTGGTGTGGGCGTGGTTATTGACCGATCATGCCCAATATCAATCCCCTCCGTACCCTTGGATCATAGATTACTTATGCCAAATTTCATCGAAATAGCTCAATATTTACTCAAGTTATCGTGCGAACCAGCCAGGTGACAGACAGACGGACGGACGGACATCGTTAAATCGAAAATTTAATCGACGCTGATCACGAATATATATCTATGTCTATATCTCCGGAGATTCCTTCAAGTGGACACAAACATCTGACCGAAATGAATATACCATGCATATTGCATTATGCAGGGTATAAAAAGGTGCAGAGCAAACCCAACGAACAAGCAAACAAACAAAATATATTAAAAAAAGAAGGATTTAATGCAATTAAGTGATAGAATCGAAACAATTTTCAACTCTGATCGTCGAAGTCATCATGGAAAATTAAAATAAAATTTTAAATTGCCCTGCACATGGTTAAACGAATGGATGAATGGATGGATGGCACATGATGCCTCAAAAAATGTGAAAATGAAACTAATTGAAATGGACAAAATATTAACATTATAAAGTTATAAATACCAGGTGTACAAGCTTAGATCCGCTGTTTGCTCGTAGATGGCGTTAGTCAGCATATTGAGCTATTATCGACTGTGCATCCTTTTTTTTATGAGTTCGACACCTGTTTATATCAATTAGTAAAGATCATCAGTGATTCCATACAACAACATACATTTTTCCTCGTATTATCATGTCTAGTTTCGTGCCAGGAAAAGAGCATATGCGAAGAAATCTGTTGCTGAGTCGCATCGAATGCTTGTGGAGACAGTGCGCTATCGGAAACCACTTGCAGAGACTGGTTACCGTTGGTTCAAAGAAGTGGTCTTGAGTGACAAGAAGCGTGAAAATAGACCCAGAAAAGTTGAGGACTATGATTTGCAGACTCTTTTGGATGAGGACGACACCCAATCGCAAAAAATGCTTGCCGAACAGTTAGGTGTTAATCAACAAGCCATTTCCATACGTTTACGAGCCATGGGGAAGGTTCACAAATTTGGAAAATGGGTACCCCTTGAATTGAACGCTAGGCAGATGGAGCGACGCCAAAAAACATGCGAAATCTTGCTTGCTAGACAAAAAAGAAAGTCGTTCAAGCATCTTGTGGTGACTTGCGATGAATAATGGGTATAGTTTGAGAATCCTAAACGAAAAAATTCGTGGGTCGATCCCGGCCAAACAGCAACTTCTTCTCCAAGACCAAATCGCTTTAGACGCAAGACGATGCTGTGCGTTTGGTGGGATCAGCAGGGTGTCATCTACTACGAGCTGTTGAAACCTGGTGAAACTGTCAATGCTCACCGCTACCAACAACAACTAGTGAAATTGCGCCGTGCTTTGGGTGAAAAAAGGCCTGGTTATGAACAAAAACATGAGAAGCTAAATTTTTCTCTACGACAACACCCCATCGCGCACGTCAATAGTGGTCCAAAACTACTTGGACACACTCAATTGGGAGGTGCTACCTCATCTCGCTTATTCACCAGACCTGGCCCCTTCTGACTATCACCTGTTTTCGTCCATGGATCACGCGCTCGCCGAACAGCACTTCGATTCGTATGAAGACGTCGGAAAATGGCTTGACGAGTGGTTTGCCTCAAAAAATGAGGAATTCTTTTGGTATGGTATACACAAATTGCCCGAGAGATGGGAAAAATGTATAGCTGATGAGGGCAAATACTTTGAATAAATTAATTTTTGGCTTTCTATGAAAAAAAGGTGTTTTTTTTTTACCGAAAAGCAGCGGATTTAAGCTTGTACACCTGGTAAAATACACATGCACACCGTCCTTAGTACACAATTACACATTGGATCAGAGGGACAAACATATGCAACGGACAAGCAAGCAATAATAATGGTAACAATAATAACTCACAATGTCAAAATGAGATTTGTTAAATATCTTTAGCAGCATTAATTGTAATTTCTTGTCTTTTTCATATGGGCTCCTAACTTATGTGCCGATTTAAACTACTTTGGAAAAATTAAGTAATTAATTTGTTCTTTTTCTTTAATATAATATAAAATAAATTCTATAATAAAAGAAGTTATACTTAGCCAAAGACCGCTCAATGGTTCGTGTGTTGACCTTCTAATCTGTAGGTCGTGGGTTGAATTCTCTGCTGAAGCACAACTTTAATATCGAGAACCCACCTGTCGGTCCCTTCTCATGCTGTCCCAAATTTAACACGTACAACATGGAATGGAATGGAAAACAGTAGGCTCTTCGGGATTTACAATATTTGTTTATATCTGATTTGAGGCGATGAGACCATAATGTGTTTGAGCATATGTACAGGTTCTTCAGAGCATCAAAACTCCATGACATTTGCATCATGTTAAAAATAGACCATAACAATTGATTTTTCGCTTACAATTGATTATATTTTTCATGTGTCTATTCTATTCTATTTGGAAAGTCGATTTAAAATGTTTCGCTTGATTGCATCTATTGGGAACAAAGGAATATACTGGGCAACTAATTCTTTGGTGGATTACAATGGCACTAATAACTACTCACTGCCTACAAAAGAACTAGTCAAACCGCCGTTAGTTAACTAGATCAGCTGTACTGTAGAATTAATGCTCACATATATATATTACATCAATGTTAGTCACACGCATTTTTCATATATTTTTCAATTCTATTTCTACTATTATACTTGCAAAGAGTTCCGATATTGGTATTTTTATAACTATAAAGGATTTTGCAATAGCTTTGTGCACACCTACAATACAAAAACTAATGCTATTCTATCTTCAAACTTTTTACCGTTACCATTCTACTGCTACCATTCGTCAGAAATAATTTTTTTTATCGTCTCTCATAACTGTAGAGTCTTATTATTTTATTTTATCCCATAATAATACGAAATTACTTCTTCTCTTTCATCCTCATCCTTTCATTTTTATCGTCAGAGGTTGCGTGCTAGTATGTTGCGTATATGTGATTTTTGTCTTTTATGGATACGTGTGTGTGTTTCAACCATGTATTCCGATTATCGTTCGAGCTCACACATTTAGACATATGTACATACAATATAAGCATAATTGCATATCCTTAGGTGCTACTTTCCTACTATTCGGATTCAATAGATATTTTTCCTCAATTTTTATTGCATTTGAAATGCATCGCTCCACATTTAAAGATTTTGCAATAGATTCGAGGGTCTTAAAAAATATCAGTCACCATTTGATAACATATCCTAAATGGCAATTTGTTCTAAAGTTTGATTAACTTATGCACCTTAAAAATGTTCATAATTTTCGGAGGCCATTGGTTAACACCTTCAGATATTGTTTGAGATTCCAGATCTTTGAAAGAAGAATTCGTGTATTTTCAACATCATGAATATAACTGAACAACTACCATATTCACTAGATTTGGCTGCACCGAAAATATAAGTTGCCGTTCCGACAAATCCGTTTCTACTCGTTTGAAGGTACAAAGAGAAATTCGTTCACTGCCAAATTTAAGACATCGTGTCTTGTCAGTGCCAATTTATGACGTCGATCGACATCTAAAAGAAACTCGAATTCGCAATTATTTATCCCTCGAAGGGGTATTAATTTTTTCTCTCGAACGGCTTGACCGATTTCCATGCAAACAAATATATCTTCTGGGCTTGCATATGGAAATAAAATAGTCGACAAGTCTTTGAATTTTTGAAATTTTGTTTATTCCTTTTTTTCCTTTAGATGACCTGCTACTACCAGAATTTTTTTTTTTTCATATTTGTACATATGTCTGTATGTGTAATATATACAATCGTGTATATGCCGATTAACACGATTCTATTCACTAGAGAACAATTCAAACTAATCCTATCAGCTGAAGTGCAAAAAAGGCAACTTATTCACAACCCCTGACAAAACAAGGAATTTTACACATTGATTTGATTAATTTACGCTCCTGCTTTACTAGTGTGTATTTCTTAATTTAAGAAATGAAAAGCAAAAACAACATAACAGAAAATAAAAACGATTCATATCGATATGCTTTTATTTCGACTCGTTTTTATGTCAAATAGCTTGCTTTACACACAGACTTACATGTCCTTAAGTGATATTCTTCCGCAGCCGTCTTCACTGCTTTGTTCTACTGCATGATACTGTTATTGATACTGCTTCTATCAATCTATTTTTTTATGATATAAATATTATTTCTCACTCCCATTTACAAGTGGAGTGAGATAGTACCTTTTTTGCTGCTCTTTGACTTAATATTCAGTAGTATACTTGAGGATATATGTACCTCATAATCCAACTGATGTCGTTATCCTTTGTAATAAATATAAAATAAATGGCCATATTTATATCTGCTGCGTCACATGATATTATGGCATTGACATTTTTTCACCTATTTGTTAATACAAGGAAGTAGGTATCTATAAAATTCGTAGGCAGGCGTGCATCTTTTTCCTTTCTTTTTTCATGATGCTCTTTTATGTGTGAAAGGTGTGAAAGGTGCCATGATACATGAAGATCGATATACACGTGTGAAAGATTTGTTTAAATTTTGTACGATTAACTGGCTATGTACAAATGTAGCTAACAAATCCAAAGGAGTTTGTTTAAATTATTAATATTTTTCTACTGATATTGCTATAACTGTATACTTTGAATTCAACAAGCACACTTAAAATCGTGGCTTTCCGCAAATCACAGACGTTAAAATAAATTGCATTTTCTCATAGATTAAATCAAAATCTGTGAAGAATTTGAGACTATTACACATGCCAGAATACGGAGCACAGAATAAACTTGGTAGAGATGAAAATATATTCGAAGTATGTACACATTCAAAATGTTATGCACCAACTGGAGACAGAAACGCAAAATACACCAACAGCAGCAAGGATGCGTCTTTTGCTATTACCTTTTTTATTCATTCTAACGTATGACGCTGATTTCTCTGAAGCAAATCTATAATTCACACGTTTACAATATGCCGCACAAATAGCGAACTCTTCGAGGGAATGGCGTGGCTAAATGATTTCGGATTAATATTTTTTTAAATATATATATATTGTAATACAGCTAGATTTATAAATCTCTCTCTATATATATATATATATATATATATATATATATATATATATATATATATATATATATATATCTATATATATATATATATATATATATATATATATATATATATACATATATACATATATATATATATATATATATATATATATATACATATATACATATATATATATATATATATATATATATATATATATATATATATATATATATATATACATATATACATATAGTTTGAATGAATTTTAAAAATGACACATATTTTGTGTTTTTCGATATATTTTTTCAACGAGAACCGTTTTATTCAACATGTTTCTATAAAATAACATTTAATAAATTATATCAGATTAGTTTTAATCAAAATATTTGCTTTTTTGGTAAAAAAAAAATTTAAGTACATCAAATGAGACGTTTCTCGTCCATATGGATGGCCATTCCATGAATTGAAAAGCTCCGCTGTCTTCTTTCGATTTGATATAATTTGCACAATGTTTGGATGTGTGTTCAAGGTCATTATATTGCTGACACACGAACCCCTCACCTATCAAACCGACGCGAGATGAAATAACCTTGTCCTGAAGTATTCGGTGATACTTCCATTGATTTTCACCAAATCACCTACACCATCATAACAAAAATAAGCCCAGACCATCATACTGTCGCCTTCAAAATTTACTATAGAGGTAATACATCCAGATTAATATCGTACGCCTCATTTTTACGGCAGAAAATTCGCCATTTGTTCCCAATAACTTCGAATTTCGATTAATTGGTCCATAACACCTGTTTCCATTGATCCATCGACCAACTGACATAAAATATATGCATAAATGCATATGTTAATATTGCTTATAATCTTTCTCAAAGAACATTCCATAGCTCTGAAGCTAATATCGGAAAAGCACCTCAGTTAATAAAGTTGTTTTCAAATGGAAGGCTACACAGTTTATGACATCAAGTACCCTGGTGGCAAAGTTCTTGGTGGTACAGATATTCTTATCAAAAATAGAAGATTATTATACCGATCACTTGTAAGCAACGACTTTTCAGCTCAAAGAATATATCGAGGGCTTAACAAACTCAGCTATTTACTGCCCACCCAGATTTAATTTTGATGAGGAACAAATAATTTTTTAATACCCTCGGTATTAAATTTATAGCTGCTGGAGATTTTAATGCAAAGCATATCCAAAGCACATCTACCATATCCCTCTAAGTTAGACCCATAAATAACTATTTTCATTATTTCATTCGGCATAAATAGCATGATTTTACGCTAACTGCTCTAGAAATAACATAACGCGTGGGAGCAGGTGCAGTGTTCGTAATGTTCATTCTAGCACACCTACCAACCTCTTTTATTGCTGATTTTTCTGACCATATATATTTTCCATTTTTGGACGTGTATGCTGCTAATTCTGATCCGATTTGATCAAAAATTTCGCTGTCTTCAACATCGCTGTTTGATGAATAATTCGTCTTCACTTGATGAATAATTTTGTGTTTCATCTTCCAAATTAGATTGCAAAGCAGCCTTCCAATATGTTTTGGTTTCATAATTTCACAATAAGTACGTAAATTCACAGCCAAAACTCAAAAGCACAATTAAAAAATATTCAAAACCAAAAAAAAAAACAAACTTTTGCTTTTCTTTTGATTTGCTTTTGTTGCTATTACCGTTATCAAAACGAAATTATTTTACTAGGCAGTTTTTACGCAATGTAATCATCGAAATCCACTATAGAATAATGACTTTGCTGCATTGGGCACTTTTGACCCACATTTACAACATGCGTAATTATTTTACACAGACAAATCGAAAAGAGCTATGAATTGAATTTGAATATTTGAATACTATTTGCTAAATAAATAATTGTACACCATAGGCGGGTGTAAAAAATACGCATTGTAAACGGTTTGGGCAATTTTGACCCATGAATATATGATAAGGGTTAATCATTTGGACACTATATCATTGTCGCTTCTGTTGTTATTCATTCATCGATTTTTGTCGTGTCAGTGTAAGTAAAATATTCTTTATTGTTTTACAGTTCTCAGAATTATCGTCTTTGAACAAAATTCTAAGAATATAATTTTAATAATATACGTAAAAATGAAAAACAGAAATGATCAATAAATAGGCAAAATACCACTTTAGCACTTTTTAATGGCCTTTTAAACAAAGCGAAAAGGAAAGACCTTTGCCCTATTCTCATAGCGTGAAAAAATGTTGTAGGAAAAAATACAGATGGCAAAGGCCTCTTTTCATTTTTTCTACTACAGGTAAGTTTAAAATGAACGTATGCTGTTAATTTCCATTCATGGGAAAAAGCATTTTGTTACATTTAGTTACACACTCAAGCCGCATAAAGACATTCTTCCTATCACACGAATGCATTAACTTTAGTTTGTATACGAATTCACTTTACTTTCAATGCGGCCACTTCAATGGCTGAAGCGGCTTACCAACATACATATGTACATATACATATCAGCATAAATAGGTATGTTTATATCGAATGCACTTCTCCAGCTTAAGGGCAGCATTTTCTTCTTGTGCTAGTATTGTTTTCATTAAGACAATAACAACAAGTAGCAATAGCAACTAATTCATCGTTGTTGTTGTTTTCGTTTCACAACATTTGTGTATATACAAGTATATGCTGACGTAAAGGATCAAGGATCACGTGAATGTATGATAACGTTAGCAAATTAAAATACACTTGAAAGGAAACTGCAGCAACTTTGAGTCACTTTCGTGCCTTTCTCCATTTGTGATGCCTTTTTATTAACAGAACTCGCACTCATATATGCAATGTGCTTTATATTGTATATAAAAACCACAGTTTGTGGCAAAGGACTACAAAACGACCTCAAGTCAAGTGCAGATGGAAAACAGGTTTATTCAGTTTGCATTTTTTACGTTGTCAGCTGGTCTCGAAAATTACTTGACAATGTTAATTAAATGTCAAAAGAAGTTTAGGGAGTGCGTTTTTTTTTTGTTTTTATTCCAAGAATATGCATTTTTGTGCTAAAACTGATAAACTATTTGCAATAATATTTCTGCGCATTGATATGATTGCATAATGCAAGTTACTTATTTAGTATGTGAAGAGAGCTGTTGTACCTTTGCTGTTGCTTTTAATATCAGAACAACACTAGTACCTAGATCGACACTAGAATCAGGCATTATCGAGATATCGATAGTAGAATAATTTTTTGCCACTATTGTCAGTTGAGTCAGTTAATGAGTTCATCCTATTCTTGTGGATCTGAGTGCCACATTTATATTTTTATTATTCTGTTATCAATAACTAGTCACCTTCTGTCACAACTACAATACTATTTCTCATACCGGCTTATTGGGAGTTCTACAAATAGCTTCAATATCTAAACAATGATTAATATGATTTAGGGCCATTTTCTAATGTAAGCAATAAAGTTGCCTTTATCCGCAAACAAAACAAAATTTTTTAACAGCCATAGCTTACAACTTATTTAGTGTAAAGCAAGCATATTTAAGTTATCGATTAGCATGGTAAAGATAACTATAATTAAAAGAAATGTGTAAGCCACGTCCACTCTTTACAGTAGGCCCCATACAAAATGACCGAATTTCTTTTAAATTGAAACAGCTGTAACTTCACCAATCTTTTGTTTAAACGACCATAATTGACACTTAGATTAATGTCGTAGTTGGAAATAATGTGGCCTGAGAGCATCATGTCACAAAACAGAGACCCCCTTTAAAACCCCAGTAACTTACAAACTACTTTATTAAAGTCAACCATATTTCAGGCGTAGCTTAGTATTACAGCCAGAAATTGTTCCTCATAAAACTTCTTAATGTATCTCTCATACAAAGTAGTGGAAATAAAAGAAAATGTAAAAACTGACTTTTTATATATACAGTTGGATTTTTTAGGAGCCTCCGGATTTGATTTAAAATAAATTTTAAGAAATTGTGTGAAATGTTTATTTGAGTCGATAGAACGATCTATATAATTCAACGTTTAAAGATGATTTCATGTAAATGTTGATCGCGGCTGCGTCTCAAATGGTTCATACGCTGCGTCCAATTTTGGCATACTCTCATTAACATATCGGCTAGTATCTCACGAATCAATTCTTCAGGATTGGCTTCCAGTGCGTCAACCGTTGCGATATTGTCGCTATAGACATGAGCCTTAACATAGTTCCACAAAAAATAGTCTAAAGGCGGTAAATCGCACGATCTAGGCGGCCAATTGACCGGCCCCAAACGTTAAATGAACTGTTCACCGAACTCGCCTCTCAATTGGATTATTGTTTCACGTGCTGTTTGGCATGTGGCACCGTTGAAACTACATGTCAGCCAAGTCCAGCTCTTCCATTTTGGGCAAAAAAAGTTTGTAATCATCGCACGGCGTTCCTCAAGGAAGCGTTTTGGGTCCCTTACTGTATCTCTTATACACTTCAGATATGCCCAACAATAACTATACATTCATATCGACCTTTGCTGATGATACGGCAATATTGTGCTCTCGCTCTAACCCCATAGAAGCTACTAAACTCCTGCAGACTCATGTCGATTCTCTCGAAATCTGGCTAGCAAAATGGCGTATAAAAGTCAATGAATCAAAGAGCGTACATGTAACCTTCACGCTAAGGCTAGATACATGTCCCCCACTTAAAATTAATGGCCAATCAGTTCCACAATGTTCCTCAACAAAGTACTTGGGTATTCACCTCGACAGAAGGCTGACATGGAAAAATCACATAGAGGCAAAGAAAACTCAGATCAAGCTTAAAATGAATCAGTTATGGTGGCTGTTACACAAAAGATCAAAGTTGAATCTTGAATACAAAGTGCTATTATATAAAGCAATCCTGAAACCAATCTGGACTTATGGTATTCAGTTTTGGGGCACCGCATCTCCCTCTAATATCGAAAAATTGCAGCGAATACAATCCAAGTGTCTGCGAATTATTGTAAATGCGCCTTGGTATATGAGGAACGTTAACATCCATCGAGATTTAAATGTATCCACAATTTCTGAGGAAGTTGCAATGTCCTGCAGAAGCTACATTCAAAAATTACACAATCATCCGAATCCCCTTGCTAGGCAATTGTTGCTGAGCAAGGGGCATCGTCGATTAAAAAGAAAAGACACACTGAATATGCTGTAAAATTGCTACATCTCGCGACTCACCAAATTGTGATGGAACGTAGGGGATATCACATAGTTTTATTTAGTTTGTAAGATTTTAATACTTATTGTTAGTTTCTTGTATAAGAAAGATTCAATAAAAAAAAATAAGCTAAAAAAAAAAAAAAAAAAAAAAAAAAAAATCGCACGGTAGCGCCAGCCATTCATAGCAACGTACCTGCCTTCATCGTCTTTGATAAAGTATGGTCAAATGATACCACCGGCCCATAATCCACAACCAACCGTACATTTTTCGGGATGCATTGGCAGTTCTTGCAATGCTTCTGGCAACTCTTCATACCAAATACGGCAATTTTGATTGTTCACGTATCCATTCAACCAGAAATGACTTCGTCGCTGTCGCAATTTTCCGATAAAAAACTAGATCTTCATCCAACTTTGCCAGCGCCCATTCACCAAGGTTTGTCGTTGTGGTAGGTCTATAAGGGGTAAGTTTTTTTTAAAAGCCATCATAAAAAGATAAACTTTTTGCTAACCTTATTACTCATATAAAAGCAACTATTGATTTCTATTGCATCACAAAAAAAAAAAATTGAAATAAACAATTTCTCATATAAAATCACTCCACCTTAATATACACACCACACATACACTCATAACTTTGAAGTGATTTACTTTAACCGATTTATTGATTTTGCTCTTAGTGATATACGTACATATACATAAATTAAGATATTCAATTATATGACTTACTCTAACTCAAATAACCAGAGAACATGTCCACTTGCACACAAATATATAAGGGATATTTTTATAGTATAGTATATTTCGAAAAAAATCACATATCTACAAATCTATTAAATTTGTGTTTTAGACGACTTATGTTTATTTAAAACGAAGACATTCTAAAAACACCTCTTATATACTACTACTATTTTTCATCCAATAGTTTATTGACTTTGTATATAATTCTGATGGGATTTCCAATGTTACATTCTGGCCAATTAATTGGTTTTGAATCCAAATCACTGTAAGAAAGCAAAGAAAATAAATGAGTATATAAATATATTTAGTTAAACCAAATCTAATGACAATGAAATAAGAGGTTTTGAGTTTTACTCCAACGAAAGAGAATGAAAATTAAATTAAATTGTAAATCACATAATAGTGTTAGTTGATTACAGTCAGCAGGAGACGTAAGTGATTACTTGATAAATATCAAAGTTCTCTAACTCTATGTACAACTACATACGACTGCTATCACCATTAAGTTGAATTCATATGAATTATTTAAAATCCTATTAAGTGAGCATCGTTTGGCTTTTTGCTGGTGCAAGAAGTGGTAAAAATATTTATTTAACAAACATTTATTTCTTCTCAGCTGTACTCACACTGTTGCCTTCGTTCTTCCTAACCCATTCGTATTGGATTCATTGGAGGGAGTATAATAATAATTCATGAAAATGAATTATTGAGCGCTTTTGCTAACTTCGTTCATTGCAATAGGTGTCTGGATGTTTGCAACAAGCTTCTTTTGCATCTAAGCACCCACAATAGCCATATACGTGCATTTATTTTGATTTTGAAAGCTTGTATTTAATTTCGAATTTACATATACTTGGGAGTATATTTTTAATACTTATACTTATTGTTCATTTACTACATTTATTCCAGTGTAGTTTACTACGCAGTTATAGGAAATATACATTAGTGAAACATACTCTCATGTATTATCATATCGTAGTATATTCTATACCAATAGGTAGATAAATAAATAAATATTGTACTATCTTGGACTAATTCAATACCAATTATGTGTTTCATTGAATTTTTAAACTTTATTAAACCTTCTGTAGCGATACTACCTTAATTTAAAAGTTCAGCTTCATTTTCTCAGGTTTTCTTTATTCCTTTGTATCGGTTTTTGCTAAATAGCGAAAAATAGAGGAAATATTATATACATTAGGTATGTATAGATAAAACTAAAAATGTTTTGGTTCGATTCGAGCTGCGGGTATTAGAGCTTAATTACTTATCTAAATAAGTAATATTCCAAAAATGAGCCTAAGTTTAAGGTATCCGAAACTGCCATTGGAAAGAAACTATTGAATAGCTGTGTAGACATATTTGCATTTATTTGAATTTATAAATTTTTGAAATCCTTATTTCTTTAGTCGATCTCGAAACACTGACCCGATAGTGTATTGGATTTTGTGATTTAAATATATTAAGCACTACTACAATGTAACATATATCTACAAAGCTTTACATATTAAAGTAAGTACCAATGGTAATGCGGAAAAACTTGTCAAGTATTCCGAAAGAATACTCTTATTTTCAGATTTGGTTGATTTCCCCTTAATTCAATCGCTTTCTAAATTATAACTACAGGTGCCAAATTTATAATTTAGCTTAACTTGGATTAATGTGGCCACTCTGTCAATCAGAGACCTCACTTCAGCCAAAAGTAGGCCTGATTTAATATCCCTCGGAGGTTTTTCTGGATGTTAACTTTTACAAATCGTACTTTATGAGTGCCAATGACAATATTTGAGATGATTTGAGATCAGTAAGTCTGTCTGTATGTTTCTCACTACATTTGGGCTTATATTTGTAAGATGTCGTCAGTCAGAATATGTAAATCATTGTTAATCAAATCAAATTTCATACCTTACTAATTTAGATCTGAATTATCAACAACATAGTAGTTCGAAATAATAATTTTCGTTGAAACAGTCTAACATATGTTGCATACATACATACATCTACCACTCTATTATATATTTTTTCTTACTCTTCTGAAAGTATTCAGTAAAAAACCGTGCACATTACCGCTGTAAACAAGCTTAGTACATTGCGGCGAAGTACTACCAACTCATTGCAGTCGCCTGTGGTGCTGATTGATGTTATGTATGTCTATCGTGTTGATTTTTAAGTGCCATTTTTCAAGCAGTCAGTATATGGTATATTCAGCAGCCTTACCTCAACAACATCAATTTAATGCAACTCCAAGCAAAATCTAATATGCACATACATATGTATATGGAAAATATAATTACAACGGTAGGGTAATACAAATGAGAAAAATATATACGGAGATATATATGGTATTATGAGGATCATGGAAAATGTAAAGGCTCTTGCAAAGCGAGGCATAAACTAACAAATTAAAAATTAAATGCAAACTGTACTTGTATGTATGTACTTGTAAAAATTTATACATTTACACATAGTGTGCTGGTTATAAAGTCACAATACAAATTATATACCTAGTCCTATGTTTGTACCATATTTTCTCTGTAAAAAAACCAACATAAGCATCATCAACATGTTTGGTTTACTCCTTTTCTCTAACTTTCTGAATTATAATCATTTTATGTGGTTGTGTCCACTAGCCCGCCCTACTAATTCTTCTGAAATAGAAATGAAACATGCATACTATTTAATTAAATTATGCCATAAAAAAACAAACGTAGATGCATATAGAAATGAATTATTAAAAAAAAAAGCTCTGCATACTTACAGTGTACAATTAGCATAACTCGTTTGCTGACTGTTGATGGAATGCTGTTCGAGGTAATGTATAGGGTATGTCTCCATATTAAGATGAAATTAAAGAGAGAGAGAGAGAGAGAGAGAGAGAGAGAGAGAGAGAGAGAATAAGAGAGTGAGATAGATTTGAGATATGGACAGTTGAGAAAATGATTATACATTAGTTCTGCTCTACTACCATATATATGTATTAATATATGCATATATTGTAATATATGTATTTATTTTTTTGTCTTCTAGAATTTTTAAGATGAGTATAAGCTCTCTTTCACTTCTTATATTAAACATCATGAGAATATTCTACTCCGATACATCGCTGAATCGTCTGGATTTATTTATGAATTGCAAAATTCGGTAAAAATCTCTCTTCATCCCAGATGCTTTTGTCAGGGAAGGACGTTTGGGACTTTTTAGTGAATGAGTGTGCTGGCTGGATATAGTCAGCTTGATTGGTTTCGGTACGAAAGTAATTTAAGATTGTAGCGTGCCCATAGGATCTTGGCGCCCATTGGTGTAGAGCCTTTGCCTTTAAGGCCGAAGTGGGGTGAAATGTAGGATCACTTCTAGTGCCAATGCAGGTATTGTCTTGAGTGCCCCTGTAACGCGAATGACTGCCGCTCTTTATATCTTTACGAGCGATTTAAGGTGTGAAGTTTTGGACAATGCAGTCCACCAAAATATTATAATACGCCGTAAAGGAGTATCGGTGTTATGACCGGTTGATTTCGAATAAAGTCCCTATCTTTTCCCGCTCTTCCCATTTTTACAAGAATACTGCGCTATGGTGGTCTTTCCAAGCCTATGCAAAATATTAGTCTGGTGTTCGGTTTAGGATTACTCTTAGATAGTGAATCTCCTCACTCAGAGCAGGTAAAACACCCTGCAGACTTGCCATAAAAAACGAAACACAATTGAAGAAAGCGATTCTCGCCGTGGGAAAAGGAACCACGATCGCAAAAGCTGCCGAAATCTTCAAATTGAATTACCAGACGTTGAGAAACAACATTAACCCTCCAATGCCGACAAAATATCGAACTCAAGTAATTTTTTTATGCATTTATTTCGTTCATTTCACTACAACGCAGATCAAGAAGCGGCGTTAATGAATTATTTGCTGAAATCAAGTGCCATGTATTACGGCCTGTCAAAAAGAGACGTGCGAAATTTGGCAGCAGGTTTTGCTGAAAAATTGGAAATCGATGTGCCGGATAATTGGAGAAACGAAAAAAATCTCCTTACAGTCGGCTGAGGCCGACCAAACTATACCCTGCATATGTAGATTTATATATAAAAAGTTTATTCGAATATCCAACTTTTCTTTTATTTCCACTTTTCGAGAAACAATTTTTGCATATACTACTAATTTACACCCGAAATATGGTTGACTTTGACGAAGTAAAAGGATTTTAAGATAATTCCGAGGCTTAGTATGGGAGCTATATAAAAAGTGGGCGTGGCTTACCATTTTCTAGTAAATCCAATTAATTTTTCAATGTTAATCCACACCTTAAATTTGGTGTCCTACGTTGAATAGTTTCTAAGTTATGGTGGTTAACATTTTTGTTTAATTTCCTCAACTTTGATTTTTCGCCAGATTATTTCCGACTACGATATTAATTTAAGTGTCAATTATGGTTATTGTAGACATAAGATTGCCTAACTTACAGCTGTTTCAATTTAAAATTGGTATGGGGGCTACGATAAACACTGGGCGTGGTGCGCCCATTTTCTGTGAGCCTAGTTGCTCGTACAATACTAATCCATACCCTAAGTCTCGTTGTCCTAGGCTAAATGGTTTGTAAGCTATGGAGCTTAAAATTTTAGTTTAATTCACTCGACTTTGTATGGGAGACCCATGAAGGAGTGGGCGTGGCACACTGATTTTCTGCCAGATTTTTGCCGACTACGATATTAATTTAAGTGTCAATTATGGTTATTCTAGACAGAAGATTGCCGAAGTTACAGCTGTTTCAATTTAAAATTTGTATGGGGGCTACGATAAACACTAGGCGTGGTGCGCCCATTTTCTGTGAGCCTAGTTGCTCGTACAATACTAATCCATACCCTAAGTCTCGTTATTCTGCGCTGAATAGTTTGCAAGTTATAACCGGTAACATTTTTTTTAATTTCCGCAACTTTGTATGGGAGACCCAAAAAGGAGTGGGCGTGGCATACTGATTTTCTGCCATATTATTTCCGACTACCATGTTAATCTAAGTGTCAATTATGGTTATTCTAGAGAGAAGATTGTAGAAGTTACAGCAGTTTCAATTTTAAAGAAGTACAGACACTTTGTATGAGAGCTACGCTAAAAAGTAGGCGTGGCTCAACCACTTTTGGCGAGGTTATATAGTAGTATAATATAACTCTATGTGCAAAATATTGTTGTCCAAAGTGGTATATTATGTGAGTTATAGCAAGTTAAAGATTTTGAAAATTTCGAGGTTAGTCGCTTTGAATGCTTGGTGTGGGCGTGGTTATTGACCGATCATGCCCAATATCAATCCCCTCCGTACCCTTGGATCATAGATTACTTATGCCAAATTTCATCGAAATAGCTCAATATTTACTCAAGTTATCGTGCGAACCAGCCAGGTGACAGACAGACGGACGGACGGACGGACGGACGGACATCGTTAAATCGAAAATTTAATCGACGCTGATCACGAATATATATCTATGTCTATATCTCCGGAGATTCCTTCAAGTGGACACAAACATCTGACCGAAATGAATATACCATGCATATTGCATTATGCAGGGTATAAAAATGGCAGGCAAAGAATGGTTTCTGCCATTCATCCGAAAACGTCATCCGAACTTGTCGCTTCGCAAGCTACAAGCAACAAGCTTGGCCCATGCGACGAGCTTCAATCGACACAACGTCGGACATTTTTATCAAAATTTGGGTAAAGTTATGGACGAGTTGTAAATACAACCACAACATATATGAAATATGGATGAATCTGGCGTCACCACAGTTCACATGCCGGAGCGTGTGGTTGCGCAATGCGGAGCCAAACAAATTGGCAAAATGACATCGGCCAAACTAGGTCAACTGGTCACGATTGCAGTTGCCGTAAGTGCCACTGGTGCGGCAACTCCGCCACTCCTTATTTTTCCACTACGATCGAGTCTGTACTGCCACTGCCATTACCGCTGCCAAGAACACAGACGAATCGCGGGAGAAAGCGACGATCAACGGAGATCTTGAACAGCAGTGAGTCAATGGAGACACTTCATGTCGTACAAGAGACAGTTGCCGAAAAAAGACAAAAAAAAAATCGCCGGTCGTGGTCGTGGTGATTGTGTTGATGGTCGTGGCGACGAACAGGATGTTCATGACTGCAGCACAGGCTCGCGTCCAACTCCATCTGGACGCGGCCGTGCTAGACCTCGAAAACCAGTCACGCCAGAAAGCAGCGATGGAAAAGATTCTGATTGAAGGCCATTTTTGTCGTAAAACTTTCCTATAAGCATGTTTCAATTAAAAGAACGAATTAATTTGCCTTTTTTCTCACTTTCTTCGTTCATTTACATCATACAAAAATTTGGACTAGCTTTACCCCACTAGTGGGGTAAAGCTAGTCAGTTCTTCATTCGCTCGACATGACCTATCCAGCGCAGCAGCTGGATTTTGATGCGCTTTACTATGTCAATATGGGCGTACAGCTCGTACAGCTCATGGTTGTACCTTATTCGGTACTCGCCACCAACGCAAATAGGTCCAAAGATCTTGCGTAGGACTTTCTCTCGAAAACTCCAAGCATTTGCTCATCCGACGTGGAAATTGTCCAGGCTTCAGCGCCATATGTTAGGACAGGTATGATGAGAGACTTGTAGAGTGTAGTTTTCGTTCTTCGAGAGAGAGTTCGACTTCTCAATTGCTTACTTAGCCCAAAGTAGCACCTGTTTGCAAGAGTGATCCTTCGCAATATCTCCAGGCTGACGTCATTACTGCATTACATGTGTTATAAATAACAATTTTTATTACACAGCATCTTCAGCGTCGGATTTCAGAGTATTTTTATCAAATATTGTATAAAAACTTGTGGAAATCCAAAGCGAGATTTGTTGATTTAGAGCAACAAAGTATTATATATAAATAAATAGTTATAAAGAAAATAGTTAGCGCGTCTAACTTTATTTATGTTTATAAATTTTGTATTCGTGATATATGGTATTCACGATGGTATTACTCTTCTGTACCCTTCTGAAGTGTATAGTATATTTACTTATAGATGTACTTTCCTGTATGTAGATGATAGTGTTATAATACGATTTGTTTCCAAATTTCAAAGGCATACTCGTATAGTAAAATTTACCACAAGAATTTTTCAGTATCAGTAAAAATTCCATATGTACGTGTCTTACTGACATAGGTTAGGTTAGGTTATGTGGCTGCCCTCTCTCTGAGAGAACACACTTAGACTATAAAGGCCCATTGTGATATCAACGAACTTCTCTTCCAATACTGTTGTGCGTTTTTGGACAGCATTAGAAGGGATCTACTTATATTAGCCGGTTCCGAACAACAGAACCCTTGTGGCATCACTTTAACTTAGTTTTGTCAGAGAGGTGTTTTAAGAAGCATTTTTGGCAAATTGTTACTGCCGGAAAAATTGCCAATTCTTGCCGGCAGATATTAAGTTTTGTTATGCTTCACCCGGTGATTGAACCCACGACCTACAGATCAGAAGGCCAACACACTAACCACTGAGCTACGGCACCCACACTTACATACATATCTATGTACTTATGTATACTGAGATTAGGACACTTATATTTTCTTGCAGCCACTTTATTTAAAACAACAAAACATTTCGAAACTAAATACATTCACATGTATAGTACTTATGTAATATTCAAAGACCTAAGAGGCAAGCTTGTGGTTTAATTTCAAATTTAAACTAAAGTAAAGAACAATATTTTTGACAATGAAGAAACAAAACAATACCTATCAAATAGAAAATACCACCTTGACTAAGTTCTACCACAAAACAATCTAGACAAGTATTTTGTCGTCATTGCAAGTAGGTATCTAGTTCTTTTTGCCTATGTCTTGTTAGCATTCCTTTACTTCTTTTGTATTCACTTCCTGTTGCATTACTTATTAGTTGTTATTGTTTTTATTTTTGTAGTTTTAGGTAATTTTCTTAGAAGAAAATTGCAAAAAACATAGTGTGACACAGATATAGAGGGACAATATATAACGTAAAAGGAATGAATGCATTTATGTTAGTATGGTGGCGCTTGTTGCTGCATATTCTTTATGTACATGTATGAGTATTAGACCAATGGACATACGAGGGAGGTGTCAGAACTACCCGGCCTGTCATATAGATGGCGGCACTAGTTTGAAAAAATTACTTTGGTGAAAGTGGCAACCTTATAAAACATATGTTTTAAGTTTAAAGTTATGTAATTCAATACTTTCATTTGAAAGGTCTCAGTCCAACGAATATTGAAGCCGAACTAGATTCTACTCTTGGGGAGTCTACTTTTTCGTTTACGACCATAAAATATTGGGTGGCAGAGTTTAAACGAGGTCGTACGAACTGCCAAGACGAACACCGTAGTGGTAGACCAATTGAGGTGGCCACGGCAGAAACTGTTAAGAAAATCCACAAAGTGATATTGGATGATCGCCGGCTGAAGTTGCGTCAGCTAGATGAAATTAAAAGCATTTCAAAAAGTGCTATACATCGTATATTGACCGAAAAATTGGAGACGAAGCTGTGTGCAAGATGTGTGCCGCGTTTGCTCACAATAGAACAGAAACAACGCCGTGAAGATGTTTCTATAGAGTGTTGGGCGATGTTTCACAGTAATAAAGCCGAGTTTTTGCGTCGATTCCGTAACCATGGATGAGACAAGGGTCCACAACTTCACACCAAAGACAAAGGAGCAGTCAAAACAGTGGACTAAAAGAGGAGAATCGTGTCCAAAGAATGAGAAGACAGTTCCATCTGCAGGCAAGATTATGAAGTCTGTTTTTGGGATGCACGTGTGATAATCTTTATTGATTATCTTCAAAAATGAAAAACAATTAACGGCGAGTTGCAGCGTTAAGTGATGAAATTAAAGAAAAAAAGCCGCATTCGGCGAAAAAGAAAATATTGTTTCATCAAGACAATGCACCAGTTCACACATCCGCTATTGCGATGGCTAAAATCAATGAGTTAAAGCTGGAATTGCTTCAGCACGTACCTTATTTAGCTAGATTTAGCTCTTTCGGATTATTTTCCATTTCCAAATTTGAAAAAATGGCTTGATGGTAGAAGATTTGCAAACAATGAAGAGGTGGAGTCTGCGATAGATGGCTATTTTAATGAGCTAGACAGTTCATACTATAAATAGGGTATCGAAGCTATAGAATATCGCTGAGAAAAGTGCATAGAGCTAAAAGGAGATTATGTTGAGAAATAAAGAAAAATGTTTCTCAAATTTGTTGTTTTCTTTGTTAGGTCGGGTAGTTCTAGGACCGCCCTCGTACACAGATTTTAATGCCGTTTAAGTATAGTAAACAATTTTATTCTATTGATCGAAAGTGCAAGTAGCTGTAAAGTACCTCTACCATAACCCACATTCCTCACATATTTTCGTAAGTTGTCTTTTAAAGTTTTGTGTATTATTTGTATTTATATTATGTGTATTTGATTTCTTTATTCGGTTGCTTGGAAGGGAGGACATGTTTTTGGTGTAGACTCAACCAACAAACCCATATGACATTAAGTAAAAAGTGGAATTTTATTGAAAAATTCTTCTAATTTTCAATGATAAATTCCTACGATTTTTTTTTTATTATGTAACTCCTTGTTACATGCACTTTCAGTACTTTAAATGGTATATTCAATACACCTAAAACTATGGCATATAAGGGAAGCTATGTTAAATGGATTGTGCTGGGAGTATAAATAATGGGGGTTCACGGGGTTTATTTAATATTCAAAGTATTGTCCGTCGCTAGCTATTACTTTTCACATTTTACTGGCAGAATCTGTACGCTGCGTCGGAAGAAATCAACATGTTTTCAGGCAATTCATGAATCGACCCAATTTTTGGCTTCTTCGTAAAAATGAAGCGCTGTTCTTCCAGTGTCTCATAGATCGGAACAAGTGGTAATTAGAAGCAGCTATATCTGGGCTACACGGCTTGTGGGGTAGGATTACCATTTTGAGCGTTTCTAAGTACGTTGCCCGACCTTTTGGATTATCGTAATGGACCCACTTTTCATCACTAGTTACAATCGGAGGCAAAAATCCTGTCTTCAATTCATACGGCAACCAATTTCCTACCTTTCGGATCATTCGGATGGTAAATGGTTGGCTAAGTGTTTCCCGGGTGTTTTTGCGAGTTCATCCTCAAACTTTGGTGGCGCTCCGGGTCCGGGTATAAAAAGATAAGAGGAAATATAAATATTATGGAAAAAAAGTTATGCCATTTACAAACTCCTATCTAGAAGCCACTCGAGTACCCGATTGTGAGCCAGGTTATAAAAATTATATTTACCATTTTTAGGGCAAATCATTGTCTTTTGAATGGAATTGTAGTGTTTTCACTGTATTGTAAGTGTATGTTTTAAACTTTAGTGATAAAGTACTAACATTTACCATATCGACAAAATTTGGCGATATCCAGCATGATTCGAACAAGATATGTTAAATGCTGTTCGTACTATAAATATGGTAGTACCAACATTATTTACCACCATTTTGATTGATTGGAAATTTGGAATATTAGATTAATCAATTTAATTAAATTGATTTAATTTTCAGGTGTTTACATCTGAATTTTCAGAATAGGAAAAGAGAAACAATACGTCAAAGAAGATAAAGTGACATTTATTAGGATTCAAGTTTTTCTAAGTTACTTTAAATATGAATGTATATGTTAGTTTTTCAGAAATAAAAGGCACTCATACATTTTAAATTTATGTTGATCTCACATTGTTTTTTAATTTTAAACTAATTTTCTGGCATGGGTCACAACTGGGGACAAATTTTCTTTAAGCGACAAATAAGGACTTAGCAAATTCCTCAACAATTTTTTTGTTTTTCCAATCCAATATAAATAATATGTAGCAAGAGAAGCTTTAATAAAATAAAATAATTTATGTAATATTTACATACTCGATATGGGCATTTCCATTGAAAGGTCCACAGCGACCAAATATTCAAATGTTAATAAATAAATGATTTTTCCTAACATTCCTTGTAAAAATGTCTAAATAGTTATAATATAACGTATTTACAGTTTATGTAATTCAAAATTATGAAAAAATTAGCCTGAAAGCTCGAAATATGTTTTTCTTCCTTTTAACTTTTTAGGCCCTTCATAAGTATATGCAAGGTATATTAATTTCGGTCAGATGTTTGTATCCACTTGAAGGAATCTCCGGAGATATAGAAAAATATATATATACGTGATCAACGTAGCGTAAATTTTCGATTTAGCGATGTCCGTCCGCCCGTCTGTCTGTCACCTGGCTAACTTGAGTAAACTTGAGTAAATATTGGGCTATTTGTGCCAAATTTGGCACAAGTAACCTCTGATCCAAGTGTACCGAGAGGATTGATAATGGGCAAGATCGATCAACTGTCACTCCCATACCGAGTATTCAAAACTCATTAACTACGGAATTTGCAAAATCTTTAACTTACTATGACTCAATTAATATATCATCTAGGACAAGAATATTTGGCACGTTGCATTATGTTATAATGGTACATAATCCTGCTGAAAATGGGCTAACCACACCCACTGTTTATAAAGTGCCTGAATAAAATCAGTACGCCACGCGCACTTATTTATGTGGCTCCCATACGAAGTTCAGGAAACAAAAAATGTTTTAACCGCCATAACTAACACACTATTCAGCGTAGAACAACGATATTAAAGTTCTGAATTGATATTATAAAGATAATTAGTTTCACAAGAAATAAACAAGTCCCGCTGACTGTTTATGGTAGCTCCCATACAAAATTATTTAATTTCTTTTAAATTAAAACCGTTGCAACTTAGGTTAGGTTAGGTTAGCTCAGGTTATGTGGCTGCGCTCTCTCTGAGAAGATACATGTAGGCCGGAAATGCAGATATTGATACCACCGAGCTTCTTATCCAATACTGTTGTGCTTGTAAAATTTGGACAGCATTAGAAGGGACTTACTTATATTAGCAGGTTCCGAACGACAGAACCTTTGTGTCATCATTTTAACATAGTTTTTGTCACAGAGCCCTTTAAAAAACATTTTTGGCAAATTGTTACTGCCTGTAACTTAGGCACTTGGATTATTATCGTGAATGGAACTAATTTTTGGCAGTTAAATTAATTCTGACTTGAAATTACTTGAACTAATCCTTATAGAACCATAATCGAAAAATATGTCGCAGAAAACTATCAATAGAAAGCAACATTATTCTACTTTAGTCTCAAAATAATCTCTTTAAAATATTATATTACATTTCGCAGATTTCTGCATTGTTCTATATGCAGTCGGGAACTAGTTCCAGTTTTTGTCGCGTAATATAGCACATGTTTATTGTTAAAATATTGGAAACATCAATTTGACAGAACTTTCTTTTGAACTACATATAACGCTAAAAAAGAACTATCCAAAAATAGAAATAAGGCGGAAAAAACTTTAAGTTTTCCTTTCTTTGTTGAACTTTAAAGGCGTACTTATGTCGCTTGCTCGACTATGGCAATGCCCATATGTATACATAAATGAATATTAAAAGTTTACTTCATCGCCATAGTTGGGAAGCGATGCAGCTCTTGCGATATAGCACAATAGTATACTGTCAAATCTCATATATGTGTAACGCCTTATATAGCGCAGATACGTATTGTTATTCCTCATGTTGGTATGAATTCATTCACGTGTGTGAAGGCTCTTGTTGGTAAAAATTCATTATAATTTTATGCATGACAATTTCTCAAAAAATAAATGTAAATAAAGAGAAAAGTGAATATTTTTCAAAAATAAAATCAACAAAAAAATGTGCTCACAAAAAGATGTGTATGCAAAACAAATGAATGTAACTTTGTGTATGTCCAACCACAGGCTAAAGGTTTGCGTAAGGTAAAAAAAGAAAACAAAACTCAAAGCAGCCAAAAACAGAAGAGCTAATTTATTCTCATCCACAACAATACGATATTTTAATTGCAATTTTTGCTGCTGCGAATCCTAAGAATGCAAAGCTACATACTCGTATTCGAGTTTGTTTGAGAAAGTAGTATTATAATATTGTATGATCTATGTACACACATCGATAAGCGTACTCGACAATTTTTTCTCTTTTGCGAGTACCTCAGTAAGTAAGTAAGTTTTCTACATCATTCGCTTCTCTAAAGAAGCGTTGGTAAAAATGGAATATGAAAATCATAGAACATTTTTCTAGAAATTTATAACTTGAGAAAATATTAAGCTATCCAAGGGCACGGAGGGAATTGATATTGGGCATGATCGGTCAATAGCCACACCCACACTAAGCATCAAAACGAATAACCTCCGAATTTTCAAAATTTTAACTTAATATACCATAGGGGACAACAATATTTGGCATGTAGAGGTATATTATACTGCTGCGTAACCCTGCCGGAAATGAGCGAGCCACGCTTCATTTTTATAGTAGCTCCCACACAAAGCGCCTGAATTGCTTTGAAATTTAAACCGCTGCAATTTCGTTAATCTTCTGTCTAAGAGAACCATATTTGACATATGATAGTCGAAAAAGAGCTGGCATAAAATCAGCAAGCCACGCCCTATGTGACAAAGTCGAGGGAATTAAACAAACATTTTTAAGCGGCATAACTTACAAACTATTCAGAATTACCATATAACAGCATCACGTTTGTTTCAACTTATTTGGTGCCACTATCATTCTTTTTTGTTAAATAGCCATAACGATGTCTTTGGCCAAGCTTCTCTTCCATTACTGTTGTGCGTGTTAAATTTTGGACAGTGTTAGAAGGGACCTACTTATATTTTAGCCGATTCCGAACTGCAGTACTCTTGCGACATTTTATTGCTTCTTTGATTTCTCCTTTCGAAATCTTTTTTATAGGTGGGTCCATCTGGTAGATGTGTTCCAGGATTTCTTTGGACAGTGGCCTCTTTAAATGTTTAGTTGCTTTCCAAAGGGAGTAAACAGATTCAACATTTGCATCAAGGTTGTTGAGATAATATTGAAGTTGTGAATTGTGCTCGTTTTGGAGGAGCTACTTAAGATATTTTGTGAGTGAATTTAATATTTTCTTGTTTCCAGGGTGTCTGGTCTTTTGCCACTTTTTTCTTGCTTGGCATTTTTCTATGAGTTTTTCTTTAACAAGAGGAGATATATTTATACGGTTAGACTTGTTCAACGGAGGCGTTGACTTCCAAGCAGCTTATTGGATGCAGTTATTAATGTGTTCAATTGCTTTAGGGATATCTTCACTCGATTTAGGCGGGTGCTCGGAGTTAATATTTGAAGATATTGTGAATCGGAAGTAGTTCCAATCAGTTTTGCAATTGTGAAGGGAACATTGGGAGAGAGAGTGAAGAAGATTGTTATTTAGTGTGACCATTACGGGAGAATGATCAGATGATAGTTCATAGCAAGAGATGCATGCGATTTCGCCACGATGCCTTTCATTACAAAGAAATCTATCAGGTCGGTGATTTTATTTGTATCGGTTGGCCAATATGTTGGAGAATCTGAGGAGGTCGTCAGAAGATTTAATTTTGTTATAGCAGCGAAGAGTTGGCGGCCTTTGAAAGCAGTGAGACGGGATCCCCAATACGTGTGTTTTGCATTGTAATCTCCTCCGGCTAAAAACCTGTTTCCGAGAGTTGAGAAAAATGTTCATATTCCTCTGACTTAATTGCATGCATGATTGTAAGAGCGCCTATTCAATCTTCGACAACTATGTTTGTGGCTTGAATAGCTTCTGTGTAGTAAGAGTTCATATTAAGGAGTTTAATATTATTTTTTACTAAAATATCGGAGTCATATTATGCTTTCTTATGGAGATGCATTGTGTGATAAAGCTTGAAAATTATTCAAATAAAATTATATACATAACTTTTTCACACTCCTAAGAGTTCACTTGTATGATTTACCTTTATGCACGGTGAAAATCTGGATAATATTGTAAAATCGTATTTGTTGATTTAAAAGTCATCCATATGTGTGCACATACAATATGTATGATACTAATATCCTTGATATAAGCGATTTAATTAAATCAAGCCATCGTAGCCATAGTAGTTGAAGGTGCCTTCTCATTGACGCCTTCATCTCTGTATTTACGTTGTACTCATCATATACTGTGTATCAATAGCAAACAGCTACTGTTATAGCCGTGTACTTTCAGTAGAAGGCACCACTTAAATGCACAATTAATGAACATCATCATCATATGTATTGGTTACATAGAGACAAACAAACACAGAAGCGATGGAAGACAGATACGGTGGTGAGATATTATCACTTGACTATTTTGAAACAATTTCCTCTTAGCACTTTACCTATTATGAAAGGACATGCCAATGCCTTTTCTGTCAGAATAAATGCACAAAACACATTGTAGAACTCAATTCTGCAGATTTTATTTGTGAACTTTGATTTGATGTGATTAAATGCAATATTATTCGGTGATATATTATACAATGCTTGTCCTAACATATGGCGCCGAAGTATGGAAAATTTCGAGAGAAAAGTCCTACGCAAGATCTTTGGAACTATTAGCGTTGGTGGCGAGTATCGAATAAGGTACAACCATGAGCTGTATGACGATATTGACATAGTAAAGCGCATCAAAATCCAGCGGCTGCACTGGCTAGGTCATGTCGAGCGAATGGAAGAACACGCTCCAGCTAAGAAGGTGTTATATTCGGAACCCGCTTGAGGACGACGCAGAAGAGGAAGACCCAACCATCGGTGGAAAGCCCAAGCACTGGAGAACCTGATGGCGCTTGGAATTTCTAACTGGCGCCAGATAGGTAAGAACAGAGATGGCTGGCGAAGCGTGTTATATTCGGCCTAAATCGATATTCGGTTGTTATGGCCATATAAGTAAGTATTTTATACAATGTATATTAAATGCATCTGGCTATACTACTTGTTTGAAATGTGACATTTTGAGCTTCATTTTGCTAGAAGTAATTATTAAAAACGCATTATTCTGTAAAAAGTTATCTACGTTTAAAAATGAAAATTCGGAACATTATCGTCATATTTTGCTTTTCTATTAGGTGGTCGAAAAAGTTCGGTTACAAATTTGACCAAAAATTAAAGAATTTTTTGTTATATTTGAAACGAGCTTTATTAAACCAAAAATGTGCTGTTTTGAACTATTTGCCTTTTGCATTTTTGGGGTAATTCACTATTCCATCTGTGTAGAACTTCTGGGTTTTCTGAGCGAAAAACTTATCCATGTGCGTTTTGCAGGCTTCTACGGAATATAAATTTACACCATTAAGAGAGTTCTACAGATATCAAAACAAATGATAATATGAAGATACAAAGTTCGAGCTATATAGTGGATGCTTCAAAACTTCCCAGCCAAGCTCTCTCAGTTTCTACCGGTTCTGTGTGTAGTCTGGCGTTGTCATGATAGAACACAACACATTTTCTGTTGATTAATTCTGGCCAATTTAGACATACAGTATTACCTTTCCTGGTGTCAATCCAGGCTTTGCCACCGTTCGCGAAGCTTTACCTCGCTTCGTCCATGAATGCGTCTCACATTATTGTAGTTCTTGTTTGCTTGTCTTTCCAACTGCCGTTACTGCCACGAAACAGAAAATTTAATATTGAAAATACAGCTTTGTAGCATAAGTATTTAATTGTAACGAATATTTGCCTAAAATTTAGTACTAACATGCAACCCTGTAGATGATATCCACTAATGGAATGTAAAACAAAACATATGTTAAGTTGCGATCCACAAAGCTATTGTTTGAACATGAAACAAAAGCTTTGCAGTTGCAACTATAAAAGGACGAACCTTCGTCTGATCGCCTTCATTTACGATTGACGTTCACTCGAGAGGTTTATACTTTATATCAAAGAGAATCTACGACCAACATAATTTTGTCTAAAATTAATAAAAAAAAATCTCCTTACAGTCGGCTGGGGCCGACCAAATTATACCCTGCATATGTAGAGGTATATATAAAATGTTTGCTCGTATATCCATCTTTTTTTTCCACTACTTTGTATAGGACCTATATTAAGAAGCAGGCGTACCTCACCAATTTTGGAGGATCAATTTCTGCCTATAATTCTAAACTACATAGGTTGCAATGGGTTGACCTAGGCGTATTAATTAGTAAGTTATGGGTGTTTTAATGTTTAAGATAAATCCGAGACTTTGTACGGAAGCTATACAAAAAGTGGGCGTGACGTATCTCTTTCCTGTATATCCAATTAATTTTTCAATATCAATCCACACGTTAAATTTGGTTGTCCTACGCTAAATGGTTTGTAAGTTATGGAGCTTAAAAGTTTTAGTTTAATTCCCTTGACTTTGTATGGGAGACTCGTGAAGTGGGCGTGGCACACTGATTTTCTGCCAGATTATTTCCGACTACGATATTAATCTAAGTGTCAATTATGGTTATTTTAGGCAGGAGATTGCCGAAGTTACAGCTGTTTCAATTTAAAATTTGTATGGGGGCTACGATAAACAGTGGGCGTGGTGCGCCCATTTTCTGTGAGCCTAGTGGCTTCGTACAATACTAATCCACACCTTAAATCTCGTTATTCTACGCTGAATAGTTTGCAAGTTATAACCGGTTACATTTTGTTTAATTTCCGCAACTTTGTATGGGAGACCCAAAAAGGAGTGGGCGTGGCACACTGATTTTCTGCCGTATTATTTCCGACTACCATGTTAATCTAAGTGTCATTTATGGTTATTCTGGACAGAAGATTGCAGAAGTTACAGCTGTTTCAATTTAAAAGAAGTATAGACACTTTGTATGAGAGCTACGCTAAAAAGTAGGCGTGGCTCAACCACTTTTGTCGAGGTTATATAGTAGTATAATATAAGTCTATGTGCCAAATATTGTTGTCCCAAGTGGTATATTATGAGAGTTATAGCAAGTTAAAGATTTTGAAAATTTCGAGGTTAGTCGCTTTGAATGCTTGGTGTGGGCGTGGTTATTGACCGATCATGCCCAATATCAATTCCCTCCGTACCCTTGGATCATAGATTAACTTATGTGGCCATAACAACCGAATATCGATTTAGGCCGAAAATAACATGCTTCGCCAGCCATCTCTGTTCTTCGCTAGCTGGCGCTAGTTAGAAATTCCAAGCGCCGTCAGGTTCTCCAGTACTTGGTCTTTCCACCGGAGGTTTGGTCTTCCTCTTTTGCGTCGTCCTCCAGCGGGTTCCGAATATAACACCTTCTTAGCTGGAGCGTGTTCTTCCATTCGCTCGACATGACCTAGCCAGCGCAGCCGCTGGATTTTGATGTCCTTTACTATGTCAATATCGGCATACAGCTCGTACAGCTCATGGTTGTACCTTATTCGGTACTCGCCACCAACGCAAATAGGTCCAAAGATGTTGCGTAGGACTTTTCTCTCGAAAACTCCAAGTATTCGCTCATCCGAGGTGGAAATTGTCCAGGCTTCAGCGCCATATGTTAGGACAGGCATGATGAGAGACTTGTAGAGTGTAGTTTTCGTTCTTCGAGAGAGGGCTCGACTCAATTGCTTACCCAGCCCAAAGTAACACCTGTTAGCAAGAGTTATCCTACGCATGATCTCCAAGCTGACGTCATTACTGCTGTTAATGCTGGTTCCAAGATAGCCAAAGTCCCTTACTACTTCAAAAGCGTAGTTGTCAACAGTGACGTGCTGTCCAAGACGCCGGGACTCTTTGTTTGTTGACACTAGATACTTCGTCTTGCCCTCGTTCACCGTGAGACCCATCCGACGCGACTCTCTTTCCAACTCTGAGAATGCTGCACTGACTGCTCGCGTGTTCATGCCGATTATGTCAATATCGTCGGCATACGCTAACAGCATGACACTTTTGTTGAAGATAGTGCCATTATGTCGTAGATCAGCAGCTCGTATTATTTTCTCCATAATAAGATTGAAGAAGTCGCACGATAACGAATCACCCTGTTCGGTATTAAACGGTGCGGAGAGGTCCTTCCCAATTTTCACTGCACAACGGGAGTTATGCAGTGTCATTCTACAAAGTCGAATGAGCTTTGCAGGAATACCGAACTCAGACATTGTTGCGTAGAGGTAATCCCTTACCGGACTGTCGAAAGCGGCTTTATAATCAACAAATAGGTGGTGTGTGTCGATCTGTTTTTCTTGGGTCTTCTCCAGGATTTGGCGCAGTGTGAAAATCTGGTCGATGGTGGATTTACCAGGTCTGAAGCCACACTGATAAGGTCCAATCAGGTTGCTGAGCATAGGCTTTAATCTTTCACACAGTACGCTCGATAGAACCTTGTACGCGATGCTCAGGAGACTTATTCCACGGTAGTTGGCGCAAATTGTGGGGTCTCCTTTTTTATGTACAGGACAGAGAACACTGAGCCTCCAATCATCAGGCATGCTTTCATCCGACCATATTCTGCTTATGAGCTGGTGCATGCGGGTGAGCAGCTCATCGCCTCCGGTCTTAAACAACTCGGCAGGCAGGCCATCAGCACCTGCAGCTTTGTTGTTCTTCAGCCTTAAAATGGCCGTTTCAACCTCGTCATAGTCGGGTGGTGGAACATCAACACCATCATCTGTAATTGGGGTTATCGGGCATTCTCCTCCACTGGCGGAATTGTTCGTAGCATCGCCATTCAGTAACGTGGAGAGTGTTCCCTCCATAGGCTCAGTACACTCTGGACATCCGGACATGGTGGTCTGGTGGTGTTTTCGCAAGGTAACGTGTCTAACTGCCTCAACCAGGTGGGGCTAGCGCAATCCTTGTTGAACTCATCGCAAGTCAACTCACTGGCTGTCATGTAGTTTGATCTGAGCGCTATGTGATGATACCTTTATTTGTTAATGAGGGGTAGTCATATAGCTTGCTCTGCTTACTCTGTGATGGCGCTTTCATTATTATTAATGGGGGCCCTCCATGTGGCGACCACCGGGCAACGTCTTCCTGGCACCCGCTGGGAGGCGGCTGAAGTGAGTGGCGAAAATCTCCTCGGTTAGAGGTTGTGCGTTGGGTTTGGGACCCGCCACATAAAAAACCCCCACAATGAAAAAAACTAAAATGCCTTGGATCATAGATTACTTATGCCAAATTTCATCGAAATAGCTCAATATTTACTCAAGTTATCGTGCGAACCAGCCAGGTGACAGACAGACGGACGGGCGGACGGACGGACGGACGGACATCGTTAAATCGAAAATTTAATCGACGCTGATCACGAATATATATCTATGTCTATATCTCCGGAGATTCCTTCAAGTGGACACAAACATCTGACCGAAATGAATATACCATGCATATTGCATTATGCAGGGTATAAAAAAAAAGTTTTGGATATAGCAATTGTATAGCTTTACCAACCGGAACAACAAAAACTATAACATATTATATGAGTAGCTCACTTCAAGTAACCGAATAATTTTCGTAGTACTCTCAAATACTCGTTTATTTGGATATAAAAAAGGAAAACAAATAACATCGAAACTAAAAGAACAACTATATGTATGAAATATTTCTTGTACAAGAATGGCATGGATTATTCGAGTTGCCTAATATTTTACTCTCACTTATTCGTATTAACTTTAAAAATGCTTTGCAAATATTCTACATGTTTTGAGAGTGAAGACAATGATCGAAAAACCAAATGCTTTCTTGCAACTCTTTACTACCTCTTGTAACATAAAGACACTGCTACTATCTTGTTGAATGATGCCACTAAATATAGTACATGCTGTGTAAATAGTAGATATTTTATGAGCAACATTATTTTTATAATATTTTCATTCTTTTGCCATTCTCCACAGGTCTTTATCTCCTTATCGCATTACCATCATCATCAGTATCGTTATCATCATCATCGTCATCATCGTCATCAACATCTGTAGTAGCAACATCATTATGCAACGTGCTAGCAGCACAATCCACGTACTTTCTAAAGTTTATTAGCAAACGTATATGATCTTAATTGACTGACTGACAGTAGATGAATAAACATAAAGTTTGTAAAGATTGATGATAAAAGTCTCAGTGATGGCGTAATGTTCGCAGGGTTTTAAAGCATACACCAGAAAAAAATGTCATAATTTAAACTACCTTCGTTCTTACGTACGTAAAAACTTGCTACATAATAGAATAAGGAGTATGGAATTCAAATATGAATTAAATGCAAGAAAAAAATGAACCCCATTGTAACTGTTATTTTCAAACATGAGCTTAAATAGCAACGGCACGCACTATATAAATACATGTGTATTTTATATACCAGCCGCTTTACACACTCATAGATTTGCAGTTGAACACCCACCCATGCGTGAGTGTGTTTCTGTGAATACACATATAGTACATATGTTTACAAATTCACTCATTGATTCAAGAACAAGAGAGGAACGGAAGAGAGTCAGGAAGGATATTTAGGCACAATTGCAATTGCAATTGCAATTGTGCAATTGCAATTGCAATTGTTTTGTAAATGTGGTTCCACCTACGTCTCTGTTTAAAAATAATTTTTCTTTTTATTATGTTTTTCGTTCGCCAACATATTCAAATTTTTATTCTTAACTACATATGTATGTACAGGCAATAGTGTAGCCAATCCCGGCAATTTCGTATCAACTCTTGCTACGAAAATGCTATGATTTGTCACATTAGAAGTCCGGAATTGTTTGAAAATATCACTGTGCTAATTTTAAAATCGCTCTAACAGGAAACCCGGCGAAAAACATTCTTTCGAGTACATTGAATCTCGCGCGTAGTAACTTTAAATGTAGCACTGCTCCGATCATCTGTTGATCACGTTTTACGAGATTGTACAGACGTTAACGCATCTTGCTTAAAATTTGACGACAGTCTATTAAGTTGGCTCAGTTAGCAACGCAGACTAAAATTATTGACAAATCAAAAAATGATATAGTGGTGCCATTTGTTTGAAGTTCTATAGCAATGCTGGCCACACGAATACTAAAACATTTGCATTAGTGTGTGTGTGTGTCAAAGGGATTACGTGCTTCTACAGTTGCTGTATAAAAGCATGCGCAACAGTCTTGCTTCGTCAAAAGTTAAACAGCAACTGAGAAGCGAATGCATAACATCGTGCTTACACATCCTTATTGTTGGTGTGAAAACACGAGGCCAAACTGCACCTTGTGAAACTCTTGACCGGCTAGGTTCTATAGCAAGCCATCAAGTAACCAAGTAGAAACAGGAAAACGAAAACTTAATGATAAAGATGCAAATCCCACAGCATGGCAGCAAGACAACCGATCTGCCATTCTTTACGAATTTTGACGTAACCTTAAGTCTATGGATATATTTGCTATCCCTTATGATCTTCTCAAAGTGATCTCGAAGATTCTACATCGGACGTTTATCGTCCAAATATCGTCCAAAATGTTCAACTGAAGATGTAAGCGTCGCTCTGGTGAGGAATTGATTGCTGAGCTGGGCTTTAATACTCTGGTATGTTCGTTTTGGTAAATATTTTTTCAAAAATTGGAAATGGAGGCTCCAAAAATTGTAGGAGGTTATTAAGCTTGGCACATTGCAAGAGCTGATGGCATTTAGCCCAGAAGATGCTGTGCCATGTGATTTCCAGTTGCATAAAATAAAAGTTTGAGAAGAAATGCCTTCGGCAATAATGAGACGATAATGAGTACAATTAATCACGCAGTCACAAACCTTAAAAGATCAGAATTTGAGGAATGGAAAAAACGAAATTAATTGAAATTACGAAGAGTAGAAGAGTAATTTTTGTCAATTTTGTTTGTAACCAACTAACGAATATTTGTCAATCCCGTAGGTATTTGTTTTAAATTCAACAATATTTGATTTACAAGAACAAGAGCCGACGAATTTTTGCATTTGATTTGAAGGTGTAGTAAAACCAAGTGAGCCCCTCGTTGGGCGGTCGTGTGTGTATATTTAGTACGGCAAATTACTATTATAATGGAACCAGTAATAATGCAGTCATATATGTATTATCTCTTCCATTACAAATAACGTTATTTTACCAACTTCCATTTTGCACTCACCTGATTCAGTGAGGGCAAAATGCCAAGGTGCATACGTATAGTAAGTGGTATTATTAATGCATCGTTTCGTACAGTTTGTATCGGCTCCTGATCAGGAGTGCAAATAGGGGTTACGTACATTGAGCAGAAAGGTTGGGATTTATTATATATTTCATTCCATAGACGTAGAGCACCACTAGCCGGTGGAGATAGAGGTAGCTACATTCGGAAATAATATTGAAGAGAAGATATTAAGGGGGGTTCAGCTATAAATTTGATATCTCCTGAAGCATTTCTTGAGTAGACATATGGTCGTAGTACATGTAGGCCGTAGCTGTCGATTTTTACACATGTTTGTGTTTATTTTATATATTTTTTCTATTCACGCATCGATATCCTAGAGGAATATTTGAGGTAGGTATATTTGATGAATAAATTAATGGTGGTATGTGTTAAATGTTACCCCTTTCTTTCTCTGTCTTTCATTTAAAATCTAAAAAATATGTGAAATAATTTTATTTCATGTCAGTGGAACGACTGAAAATGAGTTATTTTCAGAAAATGAGAAAAATGTCCAATAGTTTCGAATTTCATCGCATATAACTCAATCAAAGTTAATTCAATTGACACAGGCGTCACATTGTCAGAAAGAAGAAAACCAAATCATCAAATTAAGAAGTGCATATTATATGGCTAAATTGTTTTCGAGATTTTTTCCATTAACTAAGAACGGTGCGAAAAGTGCAAAAAAATCTGATCAAAAGATCAGAAGCTAAGTTTCTTTTTCAGCAAACGTTCCCCACAAACGTTATTCGACGTTTTGTATATGGACAAAATGCACAAATTTACCCTTTGGTGCTTCTATTATTGTCCTTGCAGATTTTGGTTTAACAATAGCTGTGGTTTGAGGTTGACTTCTTTTGGCGTATTTGCATATTTAATATTTTGCTATTGTGTGAAGCTACTTCATAAATTGCACATCGAAAAGATTTTTCTTTTGAACGGTACCCAAGCAACGGTAGGCAAGCAACTGGCAATTCTTCCGGCAATAACAATTTGCCATGAAAAAGCTTCTTAAAGAACTCTGTAACAAAGCTCAGAAAAAGTGATGACACAAGGGTTCTGCCATTTGGAACCGGCTAAAATAAGTAGATCCCTTCTAATACTGTCCAAAATTTAACACATACAACAGTACTGGAAGAGAAACTTGATCAAAGAATCCTTCGCAGCTTACAAGTGCCACAAAAAAGTTGTTCTACCAGCTAAATTGGTGTAAACCAGCTATCCATGGTTATGTTTCGGTTCATTCCATGTATATGCTTGAAATACCTACCAGGTGCACAAGCTTAAATCGGCTGTTTTTCGGTAAAAAAAAACACACATTTTTCTTCATAGAAAGCCAAAAATTCATTTATTCAAAGCATTTGCCCTCACTAGCTATACATTTTTCCCATCTCTCGGGAAATTTGTGTATACCATGCCAAAAGAATAGTAGATGACACCCTGCTGATCTCACCAAACGCACGGCATCGTCTTGCGTCATTTAGTATTCTCAAAGTATATTCACTTTTCATCGCAAGTCACCACAAGATGCAGGAACGACTTTCTCTTTTGTCTAGCAAGCAAGATTTCGCATGTGTTTTGTCGTTGCTCCATCTGACTATCGTTCAATTCATGAAGTATTAATTTTCCAAATTTTTGAACCTTCCCCTTCAAAACGTATGGAAATGGCTTGTTGAGTAACACCTAACTGTTCGGCAAGCATTTTTTGTGATTGGGTGTCGTCATCATCCAAAAGAGCCTGCAAATCATGGTCCTGAACTTTTCTGGGTCTATTTTCACGCTTCTTGTCACTCAAGTCAAAATGGCCTTCTTTGAACTGACGAAACCAGTCTCTGCAAGTGGTTTCCGATAGTGCACTGTTACCATAGGGCTCCACAAGCATTCGATGCGACTCACCAGCAGATTTCTTCAAAACATATGCTCGTTTTTCTGGTACGAAACTAGACATAATTATACGAGGAAAATGTATGTTGTTGTATGAAATCACTGATGATGTTTACTAATTGATGCAAACAGTTGTCAAACTCATAAAAAAAAGTATGCACACTCGATAATAGCACAATATGCTCAATAACGCCATATACGAGCAAACAGCGGATTTAAGCTTGTACATCTGGTAAAAGTCTCTCAAAAGGTAAACATTGTCATTTCGACGGCGTTAGTTTTCGTTTGTTGCAAAAAAAAAAAGCACTTGCGTTACACTCACGCCGCTGAACGTAGGCTCAACTTTAAAACGCTATTCCGACTAATATTATTGCAAAAGAGAGTCCAATATGACAAGAGAATGGAGAGAGAAATGGAACAAGAGCAACAGACGTACAAGAGTACAATCGACGAAGATTATCCTTTCATGGATAAAATGATGCTTCAGCCGAGAATTGAATTCTACAGCACGGAATGCCAACGCACTAACCCATTGAGCTACGGTACGCAGATCATATGTGGAAACATAATGGCACAGGGTATATTCTGTATGCATCATATGTACATATGCATTTATGTAAGTATAGCGCGAGCAGTATTTCAATGGAGACATTTCTGCCAATTTTCAATTTTGATTCCGTTCCGCATTACTCCACCCGCCCATCTACTAAGTTAATGGATCCATAAAATTTTATACTTTTCGCATTCATTCCATCACTTATTTGACTGACATACTGCGCGTATGTCAGCTCACTAAGAAGAATAAAAACTTATTTGGAAAAGTGGAGAGAGGGCAAACGGAACTCAAAAATTTGTTTCAACTTCCTACTGCAACAACTAGTATACATTCTTTTTTTGCATGATATTATTTTTTTCATCTGCTCTTTGCTAGCACAAACTTTGCGCGCCAATGTGTTAATACTACGTACTTATTGTTTGATTTTATTTTGATATTGTTTTTGTTTACTGATTCTTTTTTCTTTGCATTCGCGTTTATTCAACAGCAGAACTTTCTTTGTCAAGTAAATATTGAAAGCTCACATGTCTACCGTACTAATGGTAACGATGATAATACATAGATAGATGCAAAAGAGATAAGCAAGTTCATAAAAGAGCACACTCATACATTTCTAGCTGAATGTCGATCAACCATCAACTCGAAACCACAACAACAAAATCAACTATTATCAATTCTAAAGAGTAGATATGGGAGAAGCCTGCTGCTGTTATTTAGGGGTTACTTGTTTTTCTTATGAGTCACAAAATGTACAAAAGAATTTGTTACTCTGTACCGTAAAACACCTTGTTAATAGAGATGTTAACGCATTGAATAAAAAGGAGCTAAATTTGGCAGCACGTACGTATTATGCGTGCATGATTTTGATGCAAAAAAGCAAGAAAAGAATAACATAAATTCGAAATGAATAAAGTTACCTAAAAGCATGCAAATACTACATCCACTTCCATTACATTTTGTTATACTCATATGAATTTATTGAGTGTAAATTACCATGTTGAAAGGTGATTTGTTTTTATACTTTTTCTTTCATTCTTCATATTTGTTAAGTTTAGGTTTCGAAGGTGGGTCATGTGCTGCTGTTGACTTGCAGGTGTGAAGGAGCATATTTACAATTTTATAGGCATTGCTTTGTGCAAAATCCAACAAATATGAAATAAAAACAGATGTCATAACATAGTCCAAATAGATGATACCATAGGCAGTATCTATCAAAATAGAGTACTTAGCGAACATTATGGTGGTGATATCAAGTATGCCTCTATTATATTAATATATTAGAGGTTTTGCGCCCGCTTTTAATTATTAGATGATGATTATTTGACTTTAATATGCATGACTGTCTTAAAGGTGCATATTTAGCTATTAATCTGAAGGATATATACCAGGTGTACAAGCTTAAATCCGCTGTTTGTTCGTAGATGGCGTTAGTGAGCTATTATCGACTGTGCATCCTTTTTTATGAGTTCGACATCTGTTTACATCAATTAGTAAACATCATCAGTGATTTCATACAACAACATACATTTTTCCTCGTAAAATCATGTCTAATTTCGTGCCAGAAAAAGAGCATATGCGGGAAGCTCTACTTTTTTCCTTCAATTTGAAGAAATCTGCTGCCGAGTCGCATCGAATGCTTGCGGAGGCCTATGGTGACAGTGCGCTATCGGAAACCACTTGCAGACGTGTGACCGCTTGCACACGTCAAAACTGTCCAAAACTACTTGGACACACTCAATTGGGAGGTGCTACCTCATCCCGCTTATTCAAACCCTTCTGACTATCACCTGTTTTCGTCGATGGCTCACGCGCTCCCCGAACAGCACTTCGATTCGTATGAAGACGTCGGAAAATGGCTTGACGAGTGGTTTGCCTCGAAAAATGAGTAATTCTTTTGGCATGGTATACACAAATTGCCCGAGAGATGGGAAAAATGTATAGCTAGTGAGGGCAAATACTTTGAATAAATTAATTTTTGGCTTTCTATAAAAAAAAAAATGTTTTTTTTTACCGTAAAACAGAGGATTTAAGTTAGTACACCTGGTATGAAAACTAGATAGAAGAAATATTAATACTTATCAACGATTAAAAGGCAATCTACTCTCGTATATACCTACACACAAGTATTCACCCACTCAAATTGCTTGTTAAGGTGTATTTCTGTTGTGCTGTAATTTTAATTTATGTTTTTGACATGGAAATCTCTTTCTCGTTGTAACAATCTAGAAAATATCATTTATAACCACATCAATAAACATTAAAACAAATTTCTCATGGTTTCAATTTTTACTAGTACCACCCTCACCAGCGGCAGCAAAAATCATCACCACAACTATCATCATCGTAGTCATCAAATCTGCGTAGCATCCCGCAAATAGGTCGCAAAATGGATATAGCGCCACAAAACATGAATCGTGTCATTAAGCAAAATTTGGGATTTGGGGTTTTTATACAATACGACAAACAAGACAACGCCTTACAGTTGAAATTAAGAAAATAGGGAAAAAATCAAAACATCTTTTGTGGCTATTTGGTAAAGATTATTTGTAAAAAAATCCTGTTTGCTAAGGAAAACAACTTTACCTTGAAGGAACATTTTAATAAGCAAAGTGATAGGGTGTTCCTTCAACAAAGCCAATGAACTGAACACATTAAACCAGCCTCAGCTATGGTTTGATGTAGAGTATCCTCTGATGCCATAACATATTTACATTTTTGTGAAAATTGTGTTTAAAAAGCGACAAAAACTATCGACGTGACAATTTAGAACTAAACTGTAGTCGTAAGGCCAAGTACTGGCCATTGGTCGGCATCTAGTTTTAGAGGACATGGTCTGTAGAAGATGCCATCACAACCTAGGGTCATTGAAGCAGGTGTTGTTAGAAACTGTGGCCGATTTTCACATGGATATCGTCCCGTTCGAAGAGTGGCTTTGCAGACCGATGCGCTGTATTGAGGCAAGTAGCTGTCATATCGACACATTCAAAATCACAATTACGTAAGAGACACAAAATGTTAATAACTTCCAAAAGTATGGCTTCTCATAGCTTTTGAGGGAAAACAGAATTTTATGATACTAAAGGGCTATTGAAAGAAAGCCATTGCATAACTGTCAGCAATCCTGCCATCTAGCGTTGAGCATTCCAATCATACTGAAACTTAGTAAAAATGTTAATTTTATCAGAGAACGAATATAAATAGATGAACATTGATAAAAAAGCATACGAAAATATTAATCTACCAAACTAAACAAACCAAATAAGCAGGATGGGGTTGTCCACTTATTTTTATTTTTTCAAGAATAGAAGCATTGGCGATACCTTGCACAGCTCTCTTTGGGACGGTTTATTATTTTTTTAAGAGATCGGGTTCTTTGTCGTCAGATCTGTAGGGTTCAATTCCCGACTGTGAGAATTTTACTATCAAACATATTATTTTTTTTTTAACTGTGCCCACCTGTCGCAGTACAATTGGAAATTCTTCCAGCAGCAACATTTTGCCATACATACATTATCTAAGTAAGTGTAATAACTTTATTTTGTTTTATACTCAATTTACATGAAAAAAAAATATTATTTTACTGTATCTGTGTGTCACATACGTACATTATCAAGCCCAATCGTTAGCAGTGTTATTTCATAGAGAGTAAGAAGGAGATAATAATGTTTTAGTTAACCGTTTATAATAATAGTTATATAAGGTGTAGTAAAAAGAAATTCATTAAGAGTTTTGGCAGTAGGCGAGCAGCTTATAGTAGGGTTTGCTGGTCCAGAGTTAGTATTCAAAATTTATAATGTGAAAATAGATTTCTATATAGGAGTATTTTTCGATTAAATACGGGTTACTGATTCTGAACCTCATATAAAAAATATTGTATCGTAAGCTGTTTATAAACTCTTTTTAATTTGTCATCGTAATTTCGAAGTATAAATCAAGGACCAAAGTACGCTAACACAGGTCAATTAAGTGACCGTTGCAATGAATTCTAAAAAACACATTTTAATCGTAATTAACATTCAATTCCTCTTTCATTTCAAAACATATTTGGTCTTGGAGAAGAAGTTGCTGGTTGGCCGGGATCGACCCACGATTTTTTTCGTTTAGGATCCTCAAAGTATATCCACTTTTCATCGCAAGTCACCACAAGATGCAGAAATGATTTTGTTTTTTACCTAGCAAGCAAGATTTCGCATGTGTTTTGGCGTCGCTCCATCTGCCTAGCGTTCAATTCATGGGGTAAGCATTTTCCAAATTTTTGAACCTTCCCCATGGCTCGTAAACGTATGGAAATGGCTTGTTGAGTAACACCTAACTGTTCGGCAAGCATTTTTTGCGATTGGGTGGAATGGAAAAGGATGCACAGTCGATAATAGCTCAATATGCCCGCTAACGCATCTACGAGCAAACAGCGGATTTAAGCTTGTACAACTGGTATTTTAGGGATCAGATCACTTATATGGGTCCCTTTTCGTCTCTCAAATCGTGTGATAATTATTTATTTGGTTGCAGAATTCTTCTATTGGCGACCCAGTGTGGACATCCTCCTGCTTACCAATGCAGGACACTGGCACACTATGTGCGCCGCTGTCTCTGCCTCTTCCATGCATAATCTGCAAATGTCAGCATCCTCTCCTTCAACAAGACCCATCTTGCTGAGGTGGTACCTGAAATTGCCATGCCCAGTTATTAATGCAGTCAACTAGCATAGAGTCAATCGTCCTAGACTGAGAGCCCTCCCCGATTCACTGCCCTTTGATAGCCTCAACGAAGCCTTTGCCGGTCTACAAGTGGATAAGTTTTCCCATCTCATGAGATGGAGTTTTTTTATCCACTCTTCGACCTTTGCCTTCACCGTCTCGTTGCTTCAAATCCTTGTATAGCCAAGGCGTATGCAGCTTCATTTTGTTCTACACCAATGTGTCCCTTCACCCACATAAGAGTAATCGCATTACTACGAGCACACCCATTAAGTTTCTGAACACATTCGAGCGCCAACTTAGGAGATACCGTAGGTTGTTGCAGTCGCCTGACCAGCGCCTGGTTATAGAGTGCTAGTAATATTTTTATTTATTGTTTGCAACTATCCTGATCATACTCGTTTCCGAAAATCTTCGCAATACTATATTCCCCTATCTCTTTGTGTTACTGTGAGTACAATATATAACAGACGTTGCATGTTGGTCTTTTGATATGGCTTTTATTTTCTTGAAAGTTTTTTATATTTCACTTTTTAGAACAATTTAATTTTTTGTAAATTCTTTTTAGTTAAAGAAAAGCACGTTTTACACAACTTTTTTTGGTTATATTTTTTTTAAAACAAATAATTTTACAAATTTCACAGTGACAGTTCCTCCTTACATTACTTGCAAATACGTACATTCATTGAATATGAGAGAAATGAATGATTTAAAAATTGAATATTATAAGAAAGTACATATACTTGCAGATATGAGGTAAAGATAATAGTATAATCAAATGTACGCATGTAAAGGAATATTTGTTCACAGACAGAGGAAAAACAAGGGATGCAAGAAAACAGGTGTATATGTCTAATAAATAAACTTGCTGTTTAAGGGCTTGAGAGAATAAGTTGTTTACTTTACTTACCAGTTTGCAACGAAATTGACAAGCAAAACAATTGCGTTAAACCACAAGTTGCAAAGGACAAAAAAAAATTACCCCATTAGTATATAGGCTAAACCCAACCACAATATATTATACCATAAAAGATATTTACACATATATAGGTACATATTATTGTCATCTATGCCCGTCTTTCTCTCATATTCGCACGTTTCTTTTTACTTACCCTACTCCTCTTCCCTGTCGGCGATGTGTCATCTCGTATATTTTGCAGTAGCTCCTCATGATTTTGCTTATATTGACTATATTGAGCATATATTGAGTATGTGGAGTGTATTAAATTGCACTGTTCGTTTACCTACCAGTGTTAGGTGTCAATTTAAGCGTCATAGCAGGTGTGTTATTTGTTGTATGTCGCCATAAGCGGCAATGCGTATAGTTATTTAAATTGATGTATGCATTTTGTGTTTGAGTATTTTATTGTAGTAGGAATAAAAATGCCAACAACATAATACAAATTGCAAAGAGAAGAGACAATGGTACACATTAATATATTTGCACTAAAAATTGTACCTTTCTAAATATGTTCGAGTACTACATTAGCAATTCGAATGTAATAAATATTTATATTCACTAAAAATACATGTTTTTATTTTTGAATAGCTGCAAAGTCACAGAGATGTACATTTTTGTTTGACAATATTCACGCCGACTCATTTAAAAGTTCCATTTCGCCCGTAGGTCAAATCACGAACTTAATTTCTGAGACCAAACAGTTGACAACTTAGTAACTGCTGAAATGCTGAGTTTTTCATACAGAAATTCTTGCTAAATTAACAAGTTCAAACAAAATAATTGAGAAAGCTTATCGATAGTACGGAAGATAAGTTTTCAAAAAATACAGAAATTGCAGAAATAAGTGGAGATTTCACCCGATACATCCCATTTGCTAAAATACTTACAGACTGATAAAAGTATGTGTATGATATGTGAGGGCATAAGTCCTATAACTTTATATGTTCAAATAAGTCGAGTAAGTAAATATAATTGTATTCATCAAATCTGAAAACAAGCTTCCAGCAATATATTTTTGTATGGATAGCAGGTAAGATGGTGGTCCAGCATTTTTTTAATATGTTAATTTTGCTATCAGAGTACATATTTGTTGGTACATTCGTTAAATAGTATATATGAGGAGTGTAGTGTATATTGTAACTAGTAGTGGGCTCCTTCGGCTAGGCAATAATATTCGTTCCAGCTAGGTAAAAGGTGCATTTCATTTGGTGTTTGTTTCTCATCTATAAAAAAGTACAGATATAATCCGGTTTATTGCATTGCAGCATGTGCGTGTGTACTAATATCATATGATATGATATGTTAAGGTTACGGATGTAGCTCTCTCCATATTCAGAGATAACAATATCTCCATGAGATAATTTGGGATCCTCTCTGTAAGCCAGGCTGCTATAAAATCACTAGGATCATCGCGCATTCTAACATCAAAAACCGTAATTTACTGCAGATCTCTTGACGAAATGGCTCTGCATCGTGTGTAGGTGCTGGGTCACAGTGGAGTTTCAGGAAACTGTAGCACAGATGAAGTAGCCAGAACTTTTTCCAGAATTTGCAAGCAAGGGTGCTATACTGAGCTCCTATGAGTTAGCAATAAAGAAAATAGCGACAGATAAGACAAACGACCAATAAACATGTTCTACCCCGAGCAAGACCGAGTAACAAAGCTACACTAGAATCGCACAAAAAATCTGCTCAGTCTAGATATATATATATATATATATAATATGTGTGTTGAAGCTCGTGACAGAATACGGCGTTCTCGGTATACATGCTAGAAGAATAGGATTAGGCCACTTTACGCATGATTTTTGCAGAAGCTGCAAGACGAAGAAGTAGAAGGGATAAACTTATACCTCGTGTGTATATGCCCGGCGTTCGGCAAGTCATATTTCGGATATCATAGTTCAGAAAGCCTCACGAACGAGCCTCTCAGAGATCTCACACGCTACGTTCTCAGTTCCAATTTGTTCGAGTTAGACGGCTAGTAACCGAGACCGACTGGTACCACAGTAAGCGTATGTTGGTCTGAGTATGCCCCTCCACCTAGATATCTACATGTTTCATAATTGTTTGAAGTTAAGGACAAAATACGACCTGATCGAATTATATATTTTAAATTAACAAATTGTTTATAAAATGAAGTGATAAACATTTAGTGTGTTGACGGAATGTAGAGTATACCTGAGGACTAACTAACGACTAACTCTTCATACATTAACATGGTTGGGTGAGTATAGACCAACGTGCAAGTCACATCTTTTGCTCCCTATCGCATGGTTGTAGTTGGTTTGCTTATACCTAAATCTCTCTTGTCTGTTCCAATTTGTCTAGTGTCGTTGTTTTGCTGCTTTTGATTTTATCGTACCATTTTAGCTGCTTGATGTTGATGGATATCGATATTTTATTTTTCCTTCATATTCTGCATACTGTAAATTTTTGTACTACCATCGTGGTATGATGAAGGACCAAGCCCGTTTCCACTTGCCCTGAGCTAAGCTGAAGCATTACTAGGTATGCAGATCCGCTCCCTAATCATACATCTACACATATCTCAATTGGTTAATTTTTGGTTTTTGCAGCAGTCATGCAGAAGGTTTTTTACAATTCACAAGTCTTTCAAGCAAGGTCTTTCTCTCTCTCTCTCTCTATCTTTCTCTATCTTTCTCTATGAGTGTGTGGGTGCGTGTTTGTATATCTGTGAATGCATATTGATCTATAGCTTTCGTTTTCGTCCCCTTAAGCTATTGAAATATATCAAAACACAAATTGCCAAACAATGACAAGCAATTGTATTCAAGTAAGCATATGCAAATAAAGCACAACAAAAGCACAGATATAAAAAAATTAAAACACAATGAAACTGAAAACGGAAAAGGGACGACAAATTGAAAAAAAAGTTGTCAAACGGAAGTAAAAGTATCATGTGAGAATTATAATCAGTCAGTATCCTTCTTATATGCGTGTATGCTTTGGCTTTCTCTCTTGGCAACTAGTATTATATTATATATAATATAGGTGTATAAATGCATGAATAGTATATATACAACTATATATGTACATGCGTGGCAGATACTTATGTGGTTCTCGTTATTGTTTTCTTTTTTTTTTTTTGCTTTAGTTAAGTCCCTCGTAGTTATCGGCAACATCCTTAACTCAACCGAGGCCACCTGTTGGGCCGCCGGACTCTTACTGTAAGTGTGGTTTCTATGTACTTCATATATATGTGTATACGAGCATGTTATTCTATTTGTTTGTATTTTATTGTACTCGTATCTTCGCTACCACACTTCACACATTTAATTGTAATTGTGTACATTTCTTTTCGACTGTGGAGCAAAAAACAGAGAAACCGCCTGCCTATTTGTTTGCCTATCTGCCTGCCATGGTTTTAGAGCTTTAATTATTGCTTTTATTATGGCTGGCGGGATGCATTCATTGTTATGATATTTTATTTTTTATTTATTCATGTTTACTTAATTGTTACAATTTTTTCTACATTTGCATGTACATACAATACATTCACATATGAACGAGTGTGAAATTCATTATACCCGAATGTATATAAGTCTAATTGTTATTCCTGTACTGTACTGCATGAGACGCGTATACAAACATTTATTCCCTATATATCTATGTTATATGACACCCCGAAGAGCATTTATAATAGGATTATATGGTACTTCATGTAGATTGTCAACTAATAATATTAAAAATATAGGTATGAATAAAATCAAATAAAAATGATGCAGCTTTTACTTGATTACTTTTGTAAAGTATATTTGCAAGTAATTTGTTAAAGCATTGAGTGACTCTTCACATATTTATTTGTATGCATGTGGTATGCGGTAGACCAAAAAAACTTCAACAAGTTAGTTGTCAATCGGTCTCTGATGACTGCAGACGTAGACGCTGATTTCTGTCTCCCTATATATTCTAGCTTAACACTATTTTCTCAAATAAACACTTTCTATAATTTAATGAAATTCTCAGTATAACTGTTTCTTTCTGCAACAGCAAGATCTCACCTGTATGCTGAATTCATTTAAATAAATTAAGTAACCACTAACACTAGTGAATTCGCTACTGAAAAATGTAAGCAATTTGGTAATAGGTTGAAATTGTGTTTATTTGAAGGGAAATATTCTTTGTTCTTGTTCTTTTCCAAAAAAGGTTTTTTTCAGAACCGTCGACTGCGCCGCAATATTTGACCAGATATTGTTTGGGATTCTGGTTCTGAATTCTGACAACCTCTATCTTGGAACTAGCATTAACTCCAGTAACGTCAACCTGGAGTTATTGCGAAGGATCACTCTTACAAACCACACTCTACAAGTCCCTCATCATGCCTGTCCTTACATATGGCGCTGAAGTTTGGACAATTTCCACCTCAGATGAGAGAATGCTCGGAGTTTTCGAGAGAAAAGTCCTTCGCAAGATCTTTGGACCCATTTGCGTTGGTGGCGAGTATCGAATACTGTACAACTATGAGCTGTATGAGCTGAATGCCGACACCGATATAGTAAAGCGCATCAAAATTCAGGGGCTGCGCCGACTAGGTCAGGTCGAGCGAATGGAAGAACACGCTCCAGCTAAGAAGGTGTTATATTTGGAACCCGTTGGTGGACGACGCAGAGAAGACAGACTTAACCTCCGGTGGAAAGATCAAGTACTGGAGAACTTGTCAGCGCTTGGAATTTCTAACTGGCACCAACTAGCGAAGGAAAGAGTTGGTTGGCGAAGCTTGCTAGATTCGGCCTAAATCGATTTTCTATTGTTATGACCTTGCTGTTTATATGACATAACTTTCAGTCGCTTACAAGCTACCTTTCAGGGTGTATCAATTTTATAAGAGATGGATGCAGATAGGAAACATTCACGCCATTGTATTTCATCCATTTTTCAAATGAAAAAAAGTACTGCTGAAGCTGTGAAATTGCTTAATTCGACTTTGGGTGAAAATTATGTGAATCTTAGAGCAGTACAAAGATGGTTTGTAAGACCAGCGAAAATGGCTCGATGAAAGTATTTATAGCGAGGGAATCATCTACCCGATAAATGGCAAATACCATAGAGAGTAATGGCGAATTTTAAGCTTTGTAACAAGTTTGTTTTTAGTAAAGATGAAATTCATGAAAAACGTGGCAGAATTTATTTGTACACCTATTATAACACCAAATATTTAAAACTACGCAGCATTCGCATTTAATCAAAGTGATACTGCTACTGCTACCATTGCCAACACTACCATGTTTATTCACATGTACTTACTGTACACAATGTCGGCCCACAAAACAGCTTATTCAAATTTTCACTCCTCTTCCGTATATACATACGTACACATGAATGTATTGTTTGGGAAGCTGCACACCTGCTGCTTTTATTCTGCAACATTTCACCAATTTCGTGTGAGTGTACAGAATGCGTTATACAATATTGTTCTTCTTATGTATGTAAATAGATAGCATTAGCTATCATTGTATTTTAAAAGTATTTATATTGTACATATAGCGACTATGCGGTGTGTGACTAGAACACAAACCCATATAGCAATAGCGCTATGATTTATTACTTAATCGCGGACAAAATATTCCAATTTGTGCCTGCGTATGTGTACGATTGCTGCTTGGTTATTGTAAACTCTGTTATGTGTTGCTGCTTTTTTTGTTGCCATATGTTATAACTAGTTTCATAAAATTACATGAATAGGTGAATATTTTTATTTTCAAAACTCATGCTTTGTAACATTTTGAGATGTCGGAAATATCATATTGAACAAATAAATAAATGAATGAATGAATAATGAATTTAAGAAATAAATTTATTGAACTAAAATTCGTTATTTAAAGTTTTGTGGTATAAAAATGATAGAAGAAATTTTTAATAAAAAAATAATGAGAGGCGAAATATGAGTCCCATCTAGATAATCTCTGTTTGAACTATACATTACTTGCAGTGTATCATCTGTAGTGCATTATTGTGCAACACTGCTACTTTCGTTGAAAATCGTCGAAAGTAAAAACTCTTTAACAGTTCGATTCTTTAACGTAGGCTCGCCATAGGTCAAAAATTAGTTTTTATTATTTTTGCTATCTTGCTTATAACCGGACCGACGGCATAGTCACCATACTCCATTTTAGCGAGTTTCTTAACCGTTAATCGATTCTTGGAACAAAAATGTTCCATATCCATTTTTGTTTACACTTTATTTCTTTGTTAGTGAGTATTGAATTCTACTATTTGACTAACTATTTGTAACTTCTTCATTACTAATTGGCTTTTTGAATTTTATAACAAAGTTCATTGCAAAGTTTTGTTATAATTTCAAATCTTCATAATTCCATCCTATGGTACAAAAATGTTCCATTGCACATTTCGGTTATAAACTTATCCAGTATGCAAAACCCGAATTCAAGGTGTATGAATTTATTGGAATATACTACAAAAATACTTCAATGGTTCGAATTTTGCATATTGTTTATTCAAAATCGTTTGGCGTAGTCTAACGTAACAACTGGCGTTTTTTATTTTTTTCTCCTCACCTACAAAGACAGCACTAAGATATATCACAATTTTACTTTATTTACTTTATTTACTTTATTTTTCTTTAACTCAGCTTGAAAATTTATTTTGTGCAAGTTTGCAAAGCGATCAAATAGATTTGGCTTTTACTGCATTTAATTCGAAAATAAACAAAAATGAGTGCAGTTCCTAAATATTTGGCTGGAGAAGAAATAGGAAATGTCCTAGAAAAAAGTGAAAATGAGAAATTATTAGGCAGCGACTTCGAACCGGGTGAAAGCTTTCTTTTCAAAGTGACTGTGAAACCGAAAGTACTTCAAATGAAAAAACTAAGGACGCACTCTACGTGTCCAAAGACAACACTGTTTGGAGTTCAATGCCTTTTCCAAGCGGTCATTTACGTGCATCCAGTGTGATTGAAATGCACCCTGGTAAGAATAACGGAAAGATATTTTCTGTCATTTTCTGATCATGTACATGTGCATATTTAGGTGTTACTAGATATGCGCTGAATCGAATGACGGACATAAAAGATGCGTATTCGCTATATTTTCCGCCTCAAGTCCAGAAAAATATAAACAAAAATTCAAATAAATATAGGAAGCATTTGGATGGGAAGAACTATTTTCAACTTGATACAGATTTGTTGTACGCATGCTTTGGGGTGTTGATATTATCTGGCGTTTATAAATATGATCTCTTATGGTTGCATTATAAGCAAATTGCGTTCGTAAGATATTCCACAATTTACGGTTAGGTCAAAGAATGAAAATATGGAAGATTTATTTGATGCTGACTATGGTCGTCCAATATTTCGTGCCATTACGTCGATGAAGACCCTTTTGAATGTGCACAAAACTATTCGTTTCGATGACGTAATTAGTCGACGTCAACAACGCAATGACGACAAATTTACACCGATAAGGGACCTATGGAAAACAAATAACTATTGGGCGAAACTACTTCTAAGGTACTATAATCCACACACATGTGTCACGGTAGACCAACAATTGTGGACGATGGAAATTTAGACAATTCCAAGCTCCTAAAATATGGTATCAATTTTTGGCTTATTGTTTCTACTGAAACATGCTGTATATGACGAATTCAGCCTTAGTTAGGAAGAGGATTAAGTGGAATCCCAGAAACAAATCAAGGAGAGTGAATCGTTCTCGATTTGACAGAAGGTCTGAATGGTAATAATGTCACAATGGATAACTTTTTTTCGTTCCAGAGCCTGGGTCAAAGCTCTTGGAAAGAAATGGTAGAAACTCTACGCAAAAATAAGCGAAGTATTCCGCCAAAACTATTACTATGTAAAAATACTCCCCTTTAGCAATCCAGTTGGGCAGTGAACTTCAAAGTAACTAATTTTGATGTTCTATGTATTTATATGCTCGGATTTGCTTATCTAAATTTAAGAAATATATGCTTGAGATGCATTACATAAAAAAAACACGAGTTAAATGGTTTTTTGTTTGTTGTTAGACATAATAAAGAACGAGATATAATTCGGCTTGAAATGTGCATATGGAACAAAAATGTTCCAAAGGGTGGAATTCCTAATTTTTTTTAAGGAGCAAACTACGGTTAATACACTACAGCGTAAGTCTTATCCTTGATTGGTATTTCTTACAAATTTATTTCATGTTTACATGTTTTATTACATGTACATATAACTCGGCGGTGACCATACATTTGAGCATACGAAACCCTAAACTAAATCTAACATATTGTAATCTACAAGCCTACGATAATATTTTCCACGGTGAACATTGCGTGACTGATCATTTTGGTCTTACGAGACGGATTTCGTGGGTATTGGTGAAGCAACTAAATCTTCCAATCAGTAACGTGGATAATGATTCTTTTTGCCGAAACATACTGATATCGTGTCATGATGCTAGGCATCGTATTGAGGTGTATGTGAAGGTCTCCACTTCCTTTTCATTCAGAACTCCCCTAGAACATGTAGATGAGCGCATAGAAGAGCGCTTTTCTCATCTATGACTTGCAGATCCGCATTTCTTCCGATCGACAGCAGTGGCAATTGTTTTGCTGCAACATAGAGGTAACATAAAGTGGAATGAAGTACTTGCTTTGTCCTCAGAAAGTAAATGGCAGGAATTTTTAAACCTTTATAATGACATTAATCTTATAAAAATGTCCTTACAGTCGGCTGGGGCTGACCAAATTATACCCTGCATATGTAGATATACATATATATAAAAGGTTTGCGCGAATATCGTTTTTTTTTTATTACCACTATGAAAATTGAAGCGACGCTGATCACGAATATATATAATTTTCTCTGGACCGTACTTTTTCAAAGACGACGAAGGCAGGAACGGCAGGAGTTCGGTGAATAGTTTAGTTCATTATTCGTTTGACGCACTGGAAGTTAATATTGAAGAATTTATTCGTGAGATACCGACCAAAATGTTGGAGAGAGTATGCATAAATTGGACTTAGCGTATGAATCATTTGAGGTGCAGCCGCGGTCAACATTTACATGAAGTCATCTTTAAACATTGAATTATATAGATCGTTCAATCGACGCAAATAAAGATTTCATACATTTCTCCAAATTTTATGTGCTTTTATGTTTTAATCAAATCTGAAGGCTCATAAAAAATCACCATGTATGTTGTTGCAGCTGAACAAGGAGAAGAAAAGCAAAAAAAAATTACACACATTTTAAATAAAGTTTCATCTAGCTGTTATGTATACTTTGTGTACTTGAAAAATTCTGTAGAAAAAATTTAAAAGCGTACTTCTTCTAAAAACGACCTTAGTTATCACATCACGTCACTGAGTATTTAAGTTTGATTTTGATTGCTGAAAGGGAAATATATGTAACGAGAAAATTTTATGACCACGTATGTACATCGTGCTCTGAAATAAATTGAAATTAAAGAAAAAACTACAATTGGTAAAACTGCAAGTCGCAACCAAGAAATATGAAATTCAAGCAATGTTGTTGATTATCATAGTCGCCATTGAAACATCAACAGTTACGTGGTTGGTGGTTTTTCAATTTAATCTTATTTACACGTCTTCCAATACAATACTTGCATGCTTAGTGTATGAAATTCCCGTAAATTCAACTACACCCTTTTTTTTTCTGTTTCCTCTATTTACGTAGCAGTTCATTGCAACTACCAATTTTCTATATAGCCACCTATTACTTACATACATATTTACATATTCATTCATACTGTTATATACTATTGCACTTGATTAGTACTATTAGTTAGTCTGCTTTTTACTTTTCCTTTTTCTTTTACATATCTTGGTTCTATTTTTCTTCCTCTACTTCTCTTAAATGTCATAACAAAACTTACGGAGTAAAGTAATAAAACATTTGAATGCTTCATCATCAAAAGTTCTCTCCTTAGTTTCGGTGTTCGCTTACTTGATCTCATAACACTCATGACTCTTTCCATCGTTGTGGCCGGTCGTGACTAATAGAAAAAATCAACAACATGAATCTTAACATTTTGGACATTGCATGCACCAACGCGAATGGATTATTCTGTATTCTTATAATTTTTGTTATTTTTCTACAATTTCTTGGTGACATCTATCTGTGTGTCTGAATACTCTTAATGCTATTATGAAAATGCACAGAATGTGCTTGAATAAATTAAGAAAGTTGTACAAACTCTTTGTTGTTTTATCATTGCACTTTGTTCTCTTAGTAATACTAAATGTGCCTAAACTGTATGAGAAAGTATCTCTGAGAAACTAACTATGTACACATTGTCTACGCCAGAATACGTCACATGCGTTATACCTTTTTTTATATTCTTACTCGTTACTTGTTATTGGATGTGTGAATGAGTAACCGGCCTTTTAGGTTAGATGGCGCCACGTTTAAGCGCGATGTCGTACATCATTGTCCGAAATGTAATTTTAGATGTCATTTTAAATTTCGTTGTGCGCATCATATTTTTTCAAGAAGGAAAACAACATTTCCGGGAAGTTTTGTTAAGTTACTTTTTTGCAACGAAAAGTGCGGCTAAAGCTTATCGTTTGCTTCTGGAATTGTATGGCGACAATTCTCTATCCAATACACAGTGTATGGAGTGGTTTGTGCGCCTCAAAAACGGTGATTTTGATATCAAAGACAAAGAACGCTCTGAACAGTCGAAAAAGTTCGACCAAGACCTGGTCGAACCATTACGGGCGAGATTTTTCACCCTGACAACGCACGGCCAAACATTGCTATTCCGGTCAAAAACTATCTTGACAATAGCGGATGGGAAGTTTTACTCCACCCGCCTTATAGCCCAGGCCTAGCACCATCAGATTACCACTTGTTCAGAATCAAAAATTGGCTCGATTCATTTTAGGCCGCCAGCCGGCGAAGTTCTTTTGGGATGGGATCCATAAATTGCCACAAAGAAGAGGATATATCCTAGTTTCTGATGGACAATACTTTGAAAGACCCAAGAGAAATAGTCGAGCAACCTCTCCATTTACCACGAGTGACAATTTGGTGCAGTTTTTGGAGTGGAGGTGTCATTTAACCTTTTTAGTCGTTGCATGTTCTTCCATTCGCACGACATGATCTAGCAAACGCAAAAACATCACCTCAAGATCATTATATTTTGCACTTCTTCGAACAAAATCCAGGTACCTCAGTACGCCAAGCCGGCCAACGATTACGTAGTCTAATATACAGGCATCGCAGTCAACAATACGAAAACCTTTGTTGAGAGATATTCATATCGACGCAAGGATTGAGCAACCGAAAATTTTTGGTTTTGGTTATGGAAGCCATTGACTCGTACTTGGTATACAGCAGCAAACAGAACGGTGGTGCGCACGGTAAAGCACCCACAGAAGCTTTATATTTACGGTGACTTTTGTGAACGAGGTTTTGATACATTGATCGTTTTAACTAAAATACTGACTGATGAACGTATCTGCTATTTGTATCCACGTGCACTATTAATCACCGCGAATAAATTTTACGGGAGAGGAAACCGTGATTAGCTTTTGTTGAAAAACAATTGCTACTCCGACTCTCTGTTTTCAGCTGGGGTGACCGCTCAGTCAGCCAGGGTGAGCAAGAGTGCCGCCTCGTTGTAAGACGAGTAAATTCACCGACATTGGAGGGTGTTTGGCTCGGTTTTAAGTGTTTATATTCACTCTACCATTTAATATTGTTTTATGATAATCTACGTGATGCTATATCTATAAACCTATACAAGAAGATTTTTTTCATAATACCCTACGCAAGTCAAAGGGGAAGTTAGTGTGTAGAAAGTAGAAAGTGCCAATTAGCTATTTTCGGGTGCGTGTCCTGGTGAGAGGCCGTCTGCCAGGTCTGAATGACCTGTTGTTTGAGCAGATGGCTCGCAAACTAATCTGTTCTCAATAAAAGAAGGACTAAGTCTTTAAAGATGATCCGTAGGGGTTTCCTTCGGGACTGCTCTTAGTTTCAAACCTTGAAGAGGAGAACTGTGTTAAGGAAGAAGGTTCACAATCAGTGGGACAGCGACTGGTTGTACCTGGAATGTCTGTTTGGCAGAGCAGAAGGTTACTCTGAAATGGCTGAGAATCCGTATCTTCAGGGTACGAACTTTCAAAGTAACCCGAAGGGTTATGGGTAGTCAAAAATGTACCAACGTAAAACGGGCCGATTACCAAAGAATCACCTTAACATACAGCTAGGTTTTCGTAACTAAATGTTTGTTTACTGTGGTGATTCGGGATCATCTAGTTGTCTCTCTCTTTTCTTAGTCACAGGTAATCATTAGTTATCTACCTCTTGCTTATAAAACACCTCAGAATTTTATTATTATTTCACACTTAGTAGAAATCCTTTGTGATTAATTCTCGTAGGTCTTATCACCTGGATGCATATAAATTATTGTGTAGGTGAGTACAAATTATAACGTGTATTAGTATTAGTATAGTGAATTGGAATATTTGTATTATACATACAACACCGGTCTAATCCATGTTGGATTTCCTACAATATTCTCTGTTCTACCTGATCGCACACTGTCAATCGTCTAAATTACAAACAATGGTTTTAGCCGTTCGCCACACACAAAATACAATAAAAAAAATTACATAGGAATCGCGCAAATTGACTTTACCTTTTTTCCATTATGGGTAAGTGATAGCAAGCGGAAAAATGGAGAGAGTGAGAGAGAGAGTGAGAGAGAGAGAGAGAGAAATAGAGAGTTTGTAGAAATATAAAAATGAATGCAGCTGTTGGTATTGCATTGGTGTTAGTCATTTGTCACGCAAGCTTCACGTTTACGTCTCAGCAATTTTCTATGGAAAACTTTGCATGAAATCGGAAAAATGAAACAAAATATTTGTTTGTTATCAAATGGTGCTAAATACTTACTTACTTACTTATGTGGCCATAACAACCGAATATCGATTTAGGCCGAAAATAACATGCTTCGCCAGCCATCTCTGTTCTTCGCTAGCTGGCGCCAGTTAGAAATTCCAAGCGCCGTCAGGTTCTCCAGTACTTGGTCTTTCCACCGGAGGTTTGGTCTTCCTCTTCTGCGTCGTCCTCCAGCGGGTTCCGAATATAACACCTTCTTAGCTGGAGCGTGTTCTTCCATTCGCTCGACATGACCTAGCCAGCGCAGCCGCTGGATTTTGATGCGCTTTACTATGTCAATATCGGCATATAGCTCGTACAGCTCATGGTTGTACCTTATTCGGTACTCGCCACCAACGCAAATAGGTCCAAAGATCCTGCGTAGGACCTTTCTCTCGAAAACTCCAAGCATTCGCTCATCAGAGATGGAAATTGTCCAGGCTTCAGCGCCATATGTTAGGACAGGCATGATGAGAGACTTGTAGAGTGTAGTTTTCGTTCTTCGAGAGAGGGCTCGACTTTTCAATTGCTTACTCAGCCCAAAGTAACACCTGTTAGCAAGAGTTATCCTACGCATGATCTCCAAGCTGACGTCATTACTGCTGTTAATGCTGGTTCCAAGATAGACAAAGTCCCTTACTACTTCAAAAGCGTAGTTGTCAACAGTGACGTGCTGTCCAAGACGCCGGGACTCTTTGTTTGTTGACACTAGATACTTCGTCTTGCCCTCGTTCACCGTGAGACCCATCCGACGCGACTCTCTTTCCAACTCTGAGAATGCTGCACTGACTGCTCGCGTGTTCATGCCGATTATGTCAATATCGTCGGCATACGCCAACAGCATGACACTTTTGTTGAAGATAGTGCCATTATGTCGTAGATCAGCAGCTCGTATTATTTTCTCCATAATAAGATTGAAGAAGTCGCACGATAACGAATCACCTTGTCTGAAACCCCGTTCGGTATTAAACGGTGCGGAGAGGTCCTTCCCAATTTTCACTGCACAACGAGAGTTATGCAGTGTCATTCTACAAAGTCGAATGAGCTTTGCAGGAATACCGAACTCAGACATTGTTGCGTAGAGGTAATCCCTTACCGGACTGTCGAAAGCGGCTTTATAATCAACAAATAGGTGGTGTGTGTCGATCTGTTTTTCTTGGGTCTTCTCCAGGATTTGGCGCAGTGTGAAAATCTGGTCGATGGTGGATTTACCAGGTCTGAAGCCACACTGATAAGGTCCAATCAGGTTGCTGAGCATAGGCTTCAACCTTTCACACAGTACGCTCGATAGAACCTTGTATGCGATGCTCAGGAGACTTATTCCACGGTAGTTGGCGCAAATTGTGGGGTCTCCTTTTTTATGTACAGGACAGAGAACACTGAGCCTCCAATCATCAGGCATGCTTTCATCCGACCATATTCTGCTTATGAGCTGGTGCATGCGGGTGAGCAGCTCATCGCCTCCGGTCTTAAACAACTCGGCAGGCAGGCCATCAGCACCTGCAGCTTTGTTGTTTTTCAGCCTTAAAATGGCCGTTTCAACCTCTTCATAGTCGGGTGGTGGAACATCAACACCATCATCTGTAATTGGGGTTATCGGGCAATCTCCTCCACTGGCGGAATTGTTCGTAGCATCGCCATTCAGTAACGTGGAGAAGTGTTCCCTCCATAGGCTCAGTACACTCTGGACATCTGTAACCAGATTCCCATTTCCATCACGACAAGAAGAGGCTCCGGGATTTAAACCTCCACTTAGGCGCTTGATCTTTTCGAAGAATTTTCGAGTCTCATTCTTGTCGGTACACATCTCTATCTCCTCACACTCACGTCTTTCCAACTCCCTCTTCTTGCGCCTGAAAAGACGTCTCTCTGCACTCCTTTTCTCTCTATACCGCTCCTTAACAGCTCGCGTTGCGCCTGCACGCAGGGTTCTTCTGTAGGCGGCGTCTTTCTCTGCGGTAGCGTCGCGACACTCCTGATCATACCACTCATTCCTCAGAGGCCGGTAGTAACCGATTACCTCCTCGGCAGCAGTAGTCATGGAGTGGGATATATGTGTCCACCGTGCGCATGTATCATCAAGTTGGGGAGTGTTCTGTATAAGCAGATCCGATAGTCGAGTGGAAAATGCATATGCTGTCTCTGGTGATCGCAGCTTACTGACGTCGAGCTTTCTCTGTGTGGGACTTCTCTTGTTATTTGCAACACATAAGCGTGTGCGCACCTTAGCTGCAACAAGGTAGTGATCCGAGTCGATGTTGGCACCACGGATCGATTTCACGTCCATCACACTGGAAGCATGCCTTCCGTCAATCACCACATGATCAATTTGGTTTCTTGTACGATGATCTGGAGACAGCCATGTCGCTTTGTGGATGTCGAGATGCTGGAATCTGGTACCACCAATTACCATGTTTCGTGCTGCGGCGAAGTCGATCAGCCTCATTCCGTTATCGGAGGTGTTCTGGTGGAGGCTGAATTTTCCGACAGTTGGACCAAAGGTACCTTCCTTGCCCACCCTGGCATTAAAGTCGCCAAGCACGATTTTGATATCGTGGCGGGGGCAGCGGTCATAAGCTTCTTCGAGGCGCTGAAAGAAGCTCTCCTTGGTCACATTGTCCTTCTCATCCGTCGGAGCGTGGGCACATATAAGGCTGATGTTGAAAAATTTTGCCTTGATGCGGATTGTGGCCAGCCGTTCGTTCACAGGCGTGAACTGTGAGACAAGATGTCGTAGTCTCTTGCTGACCAAAAATCCACATCCTAATTCGTGCCTTTCAGCATGGCAACTGTAGTAGATATCACAGGACGCTCTTTTGGAGCAGCCCTGTCCTGTCCATCGCATTTCCTGGAGAGCGGTGATGTCAGCTCTGTATTTTTCGAGGACATCAACCAGCTGGATAGAGGCACCCTCCCTATAAAGGGAACGGACATTCCAGGTGCATATCCGTAAATCATTGTCCTTTTTTCGTTTGCGGGGGTCATCAACAAAAGCGGTAGTCCTTATCCGAGGCATTTTAGTTTTTTTCATTGGGGGGGTTTTTTATGTGGCGGGTCCCAAACCCAACGCACAACCTCTAACCGAGGAGATTTTCGCCACTCACTTCAGCCGCCTCCCAGCGGGTGCCAGGAAGACGTTGCCCGGTGGTCGCCACATGGAGGGCCCCCATTAATAATAATGAAAGCGCCGTCACATAGTAAGCAGAGCAAGCTATATGACTACCCCTCATTAACAAATAAAGGTATCATCACATAGCGCTCAGATCAAACTACATGACAGCCAGTGAGTTGACTTGCGATGAGTTCAACAAGGATTGCGCTAGCCCCACCCAGTTGAGGCAGTTAGACACGTTACCTTGCGAAAACACCACCAGACCTAAGTGCTAAATATAATTATATTATTATTATTATCGTTGGGGGGATATTGCACCGCGACCTATAGCATCTATTGTGCTCCCTTCGCAGAGCTAGAGTGTGTCTCTTAGCCCAGTTCCCTCGATGAATTTTAGTGTTGGTCCTACTTCACAGAGAAGGTATTTCCTTCTCTTGTGCATCAGTGCAGGACAAGTTCCTATCATATGTTGTGCGGTCTCGTCCTCTTCCCTGCAGAACCTGCAGAGAGCATCAGAGAAAATTCCCAGTTTTGTTAGGTGATAATTCAGCCTACAGTGCCCTGTTAATAATCCCGTAATGATTCGCAAGTTGTTCTTCGTTAGATTCTTACAGTCCACTTAGCGTTTTAGGTTGTATGTCCCTAGCGCTAATTTGGAGTGTTTTAACCCCGGTAAGTTTTCCCAGTATAAGCCCCTTTGTCTATCCTCTTCTTCCCAGATGATACAGGAGCTGTTACCCGATCATAATCCACAAAATGGTTCAGACAAATGGAGTTGATGCTCCTTTCCTGGCAAGCTTATCTGCCATTTCGTTTCCATTAATCCCTACATGCCCCGGAACCAATAGAATCCACACCTGATTGACTTGGCCCAGGATGTTGAGTTTTTCAATGCACTCCATCACCAGTTTTAATGTAACTTGCTGAGATTTGAGTGCTTTGATAGTTGCCTGGCTGTCACTCAATATTGCTATTCTGCGGTTCCGGTAATTCCGTTCGAGATTAAAGTGCGCACATCTATCTATCGCGTACACTCCCGCTTGAAAGATAGAGGTGTTCTTACCTAATGGTTCAGAGTATCTTTCCCCTGGACAGAGTACTGGTTGTTTCTGATATACCTTCTTAATGTTTTTTGTTACTAAGCTCAGTTTTAAAATGTTTCTTAAAGCTGAACGTTGGGAGTATTGAGTCCCTTCGCACCGAGATTTCAAGAAGTTGCTCAGCTGGAAGTTCTATCTTCCTTCGGTTGAGATAACTACCAGTGCTGACGTTGTTCCCAGCTACCCTCAACGTTCCTGCCTTCGTCGTCTTTGAAAAAGTACGGTCCAATGATGCCACTAGTCCATAATCCGTACCAAACAGTATATTTTTCGGGATGCATTGGCAGTTTTTGCAATGCTTTTGGTTTCTGAGGTCGAACAAACTAATCATAAAATGGAAGAAGTGCACGATACAGTGTTGCCAAAGAAAGTTGCTAAAAAATCACCCTGTATTACCAATATTATGAATAGGTAAATGTGAAAATTTACACACACTCATTACTCAATACGTTCTGCGGTGTTGATTTATTAAAACAATCAGAACACTACTAATACCAAAAAAATCCAAAATCATTAAGCACAGGTTTACTTTATCCGTCATATGCAAACATTAATAATGAATGCTAAAATCAAACTGAACTCAATTACTTACAAAAACAGATTAAACGTAGTACAAACACATACGATATAGCTAATGGAAGCACATACACCAAGGATACGAGTGACGAAATTCAATGAAATACAACAACAAGAAACGAGACAGAAAAGCCGAACTTTAACAACAACACATCATTAGGATAAAGGGTCATTATTATGCAGAAGGGAAAGACATGCATTTATTCTACTACAACGATTGCCTCTGAGACAATCTACAACTCCACAAGAGTTCAGAGTTTATGTTCGAAAAAATTATAGGAGAGTCACAAAATGAGAGAAAGAGAGAATGTGTTATATTGAAAACACGTGAGATTATTCAATTGCCGGCTAAATTGTTCAAATTTAGTTGATTTAAGTCAATTTGTGTATAATTTTACTCGGATAACTCAATTATTCAGAGAAATTTTGAAAAGGAGCCATTTTCCGTGCTTTTTGTTACATGAAATTAAATTATATGGGACATTATTTTTTTAAGTGGTATAAGTCCTTTTATATGTAGACTTACATTTATTTTTATTTATTTTTTTTACATATAGGTACTCATACTCGTATTTTAAGCTGAAATTAATGTTGGTCAGTTTGGTTTATTTTCGAAATAAACATATAAACTATCCTTTCTACGTTTTCTCTCTGTCTTCGATAAAAATTCTCTTGAACTATTCTCTCCGCTTTTGTATGCGCTGTGAGAGTAAATATGGTCGCACAATTAGCTTGGAGATGATTGTGTCAATCTACTAAGCCAAGTAAAGTACATCTTATAATTGTTCGTAATAATTCTTAAGTAGTATAACATTCAGTTTAAAATTTATCAGCAGTAAAAATGCTCAGTAGTTTATTATTGACCGCATTTGACCAAGTTTGTAGGAAATTGATCGTTAACATGTATTTCAATTCAATTCACAGACGACCTGTGACTATGTTTGCACAATATAAGATTTATTCTCGTATACATAGTAACACATACTTATTGATGGCTTTCGATTTTTACTCTTCTTGGCTACTATTCTGCTACTATTCTGATACATCCTCTCTGATACAGGATGTACGCTTAGTTGTAGCAAAATATTATAAAAAGCCGTCTGATGTGTGAAAGCACTAGTAAGTACATGTGTAAAACGTTGTCATACATTTGTTTTTCAAATATTCTTTTTACAGTTTCTCAGTTTTTCTCTTATATTTCTTATTTTACTTGATGTTTTTAAATTTTTTTGCTCTCATTTATGTCCATACTTGTACGTGGTGAGAAGTTGGCTTTTAGGCAATTTTAAATTATACAGTGCGTTTCTCGCAAAGTAAATATGTTATTTTATTCTAATACAATATTAGCAAAAAGTAAAAATAATATACTTTTCACAATTTACGTTTTTGTGTTAGTATTATGAGAACTTTTACGATCATAATTACATACAATTTCAGTGCAAATAAATATAAATACTGCAATGCACATAATTAAGTCATAAATTATGAGGGCGGTCGCAGAACTCCCCGACGTAAAAAAGAAAATACAACAAATTTGGAAAAACTTTTCTTTATTTCTCAGCATAATCTCCTTTTAGTTCTACAAAATTTTCCCAGCGATATTCTATAGCTTCGATACCCTGTTTATAGTATGAACTATCTAGCTCATTAAAATAGCAATCTATCGCAGACTCCAATTGGACTCCAAAATAAATTTGGCGAATAAAGTGCATACTGAAGCAATTCGAGCTATAACTAATTGATGTTGGCCATCGCAATAGCGGATGTGTGAACTGGTGCATTGCCTTGACGAAACAACACTTTCTTTTTCCCCAAATGCATCCTTTTTTCTTTAATTTCATCACTTAAATGTTGCAACAAACTAACATAATACTCGCCGTTAATTGTTTTTCATTTTTGAAGATAATCAATAAAGATTATCCCACGTGCATCCCAAAAAACCGACGCCATAACCTTGCCTGCAGATGGAACTGTCTTCGCCTTCTATGGACACGATTCAACCCTTTCAGTTCACTGTTTTGTCTGCTCCTTTGTCTCAGGTATGAAGTGGTGGACCCATGTCTCATCCATGGTTACGAATCGACACAAAACCTCGGCTTTATTACTGTGAAACATCACCAAACACTCTATAGAAACATCATCACACCTTTTTCATCTCCAAATTTTCAGTCAATATACGATGATAGCATTTTTTGAAATGCCAGTGATTTCACCTAGTTCACGCACCTTCACCTTCCAATTTACGTTTCCTGGTAAAGAGCACAAGTGTGATTTTACCAAGATTCATGGAGAGACCTTGCAGATCGCACCAATACTCATTCTTGTCCAGAACTCTCTGCATTTTGATGAAAATCATTCTTAGTGACCTTCCTGAGACTAGAACACACACGTCATCATACGTCTTTCCTTAGAATGATACGTTATACGCCATCGGGTCCTGGGGACTTAAAGTCATTGAATCATGAAAAGGCAAACCTTATCGTTTCATTAGTAATTATTCTTCGAGCTAATCGTATAAACCAATCAAGCCTGGTGGTTGCCGAACGTAATATATCAGTGGTCAGGGTAACAGCCTGAGGGAATTGCTTATTTAGCCTAAAGTAGCATTTGCTAGTAAGAGTGATTCGTCGCAATATCTCAAGGCTGATACTCTTTCCAACTCTGAGAATGCTGCACTGTCTGTTCGCGTGTTCATGCCGATTATGTCAATATCGTCGGCATACGCCAACAGCATGACAATTTTGTTGAAGATAGTGACATTATGTCGTAGATCAACAGCTCTTATTATTTTCTCCATAATAAGATTGAAAATGTAGTACGATAATGACTCACTCGGCAATACTATATTTACTTATTTGTATACCTACAAGTACGAGGGCCGTCCCAGATCTACCCGACCTGAATTATAGATGGCGGCAGTAGTTTGAAAAAAATTACTTTGGTGAAAAGTGGCAACCTTATAAATCATATGTTTTAAGTTTCAAGTTATGTAATTCAATACTCTCATTTGAAAGGTCTCAGTCCAACGAATATTAAAACCGAACTAGATTCTACTCTGGGGGAGTATGCTCCTAAAAAAAAATATTGGGTGGCAGAGATTAAACGAGGTCGTACGAGCTGCCAACACGAACACCGTAGTGGTCGACCATTTGAGGTGGCCACGCCAGAAACGGTTAAGAAAATTCACAAAATACTATTGGATGATCGCCGGCTGAATTCTTATGAACTGAAATTATTTATGAAAAAAATTAAATAAAAGATGTGCACTTATACGAATGTCTACCACTATATATATATATATATATATATATATATATATATATATATATATATATATATATATATATATATATATATATATATATATACATATATATATATATATATATATATATACATATATATATATATATATATATATATATATATATATATATATATATATATATATATATATATATCGGGATGAGAAACGATGTTTTATGCCCGGAAATTAAAGATCGATCTTTTGCGCACCAAGTTCAGTAATTGTTCAGTAATTAGCCACCTCGAAGCCGTGATTTGACGGCGATAGGCTTTTTTAGAGGGTGCAGTAAAGGAACTTCTATGTTTAAAGGTGTAAAAATAGAGTTATTAACATAAACTTTTATTATACGCACAACTAAAAAATAAATAAATTGTACTGGGATATTATCTTTCGCAGATAAATACCTACATTATTCAACAACACATTTCTGTCTCCGCCACTAATTCTTTGCTGGTTTATACTTTAACACCATGTAATTCGTTAAACTGGAACTTACTAGAAACTATTTGCTTCAGTATGCCTCCCAGAAGGGCCTCCATACTGAACTAATCGTTGAGTGAGGGAGGAAAAAAAAGCGACTAACTATTTTATTGCTAAGCACACACAACCAAAAACAATGACAACCATGATAGTTATTAGAATGGCAAGTTGCATTGTACAGTTCACAGTTTAATTTAATGTCAGAAGGGGGAGAGATTTCAAGGTTTAACGAGCTAAGTAACGGTGTAGGTAATAGCTGTACAAATAAATTCTATCATGGGAAGTTGGTTGCATTAAAAAGCACCAACGCATCCATTTCGCCATTTTGGGTATTTGTAGCTTATTAATTTCTGTTTATAAGACATAAGTTTCAGTCATTTACCAGCTGTCGTTCAGTATGTATCAATTTTATAAAAGATGCATTTCGATAAACACCATTGTATTTTATTCTCCTTTCAAATGAAAAACAGTGTGACTGAAGCTGTGAAATTTATAAATTCGACTTTGGGTGAAAATTATGAGGATGAGAAGAAAGTTTTGCTCCGTGTCTGGTGAGATTGAAGAGAGTCATTTAATAAGAACTTCTGGAACCTGGTCAAACTGTCACAGCTGAACGTTATCAACAACAAATGATCAAATTAAGTACTACTGTGGAGAAAAAAGACAAACTACTGGCCAAAAAAGTCGAAAAGTAATGTTGCTGCTAACCTCAGCAGAAAAGACATCAAGCTCTACCCTGAACTATTAACACGTCATTGCGAACTTAATTATCACATTATGAAAATGGGTGTGGTTAACAACGATCTCTGTCGACTCTGTCTTGAAGAGCAGAAAACAGCAGAACACGTTATTTTGCCCAGCTGTGGGTAGACGCCGACTAAACTACCTAGGCAACGGATTCATAATTCCCAGGGAACTAGCGATAAGATTTATAAGATTTATAAATAGTCTTGAGACGTGCTAGTTAGGGAATAAGGCTGCACAAAAGATGTTCAGATCGCGGTGCTTCATAGCCTTAATAATAATAATAATAATATATAAATATACAATTATTGTATGGAACAATTTTCATATTATTATTATTGTTGCTGCTTTCACTTAACCCTTAGTTTAGATATTTTTGTTTTCTTAGCATCCAAACCTTTTTTCTCTAGTTCCATCTCTACCTACCCACAAACTTACTATACTCGTACACACTCTCACTCTGATTCAGTCTCCATATGTACATAATGCTGACAACCACGTACGAAATGCATAAACATTTTCGTTAAGTGAGTTTGCCAATAAATTTTAGCAGTATTTACTGTGTAACGTATTGCATTTACAATGTGTGCGTGTATGATGAGCTATGAGGATGGGTGGTTCGAATGTGTGTGTGTATGTGTCATATAGTTCGCGCCAAAGCTAAAGTCCTAGCTAGCAAATATTCTATGTCGACGTTGAATGTGGGTGCGCTAATACTTTCATTTATTTATGATTGTGTGCGTGTTCTCATTCAAACTTTTACTTTTCACTATATTTGTGTGTGTGTTCGTTCGTTTTTATATTGCAACATTTTTGCACACAACACCAAAATGAACAACGACAGCACTATCGCACAAAAATAATTTCAAGTCGAAAGTGATAGTCAACAATAATGATGACACCAATAATGATCATGAAGATGATGCTTGCGTTGTACTGTTCTGTTGCATTCTGATACTAAATAAGCATTTTCTTTCGCATTTAAAATGACATTTTCCACTTAAGCACGAAGAAAATTGTGCTTCTATATAGCATGCTCGTTTTATACAATTTTGTTATTTTTGCTAGCTACATAAAAAACTGTAGCATTGGGACTTGGAGCAGCATTTCATTTTGTTGATGTTTATGGTGGTAAATAGCAACAACAAAAGCAAGGGAAAACCAAATTTGTACTTCTTGTTTTTATATAGAAGAAAATGTGTCTTAATGATACAAATTGTTTATTGCAAAAGAAGAGCATTTTTACGCAAAGAATTTTTGCTATCATGCTGACAATTCTTGTCCTTGCCATTTTACGCATGTATACGTTATAGCATAAGAGTATGCTATATAAGAGTATGTGTACATTATATCTATTTGTATGTATGAATGTGTGCGTTCTTTACTTAGCTTTTGGACGCAATTTACTCCTTGAATAATTTAATTCAATGTTTTCCGTGCAAATGACGCTGGACCTACGTGCATGTATTAGGAGCATGTAAAGTGATGCAAAAATATAAATAAATACTTAATATGTAAGTAAAAGGAATACAAATTAGTATAAATTGTTAAAATGTTATTAGAGAGAAATGTTGCGGAACAAAAAAGTAAAATAGAAATAGAAGGTTAGGTTAGGTTAGGTTATGTGGCTGTCCTCTTTCGGAGAGGACACACTTAGGCCACAAAGGCCCATTGTGATACCACCCAGCTTCTCTTCCAATACTGTTTTGGGTGTTAAATTTGGACAGCATTAGAAGTGACCTACTTATATTAGCCGGTTCCGAACGGCAGAACTCCTGTGACATCACTTTAACTGAGTTCTGTTACAGAGCTCTTTTAAGAATCATTTTTGGTAAATTGTTACTGCACAGAAAAATTGCTAATTGTTGTCGGATGGTGGGTACCGTTCGAAAGAAAATTCTTTCCGATATTAGATTTTGTTATGCTTCAACCCACAACCTACAGATCAGAAGGCCAACGACCTAACCACTGAGCTACGGCACCCGCTAGAAATAGAAGCTTAAATAAAACTATTACACTGGACACGACCTTCAAGTAAGAAGTGTCTATTTATTTGCTGAAAAGTCATTATTATATGAACATTAAAAATAAATGTGCAGCTAGTATACAGTCAAGGACTACTAACAAATTAAGATAATAATATTCCAACATATAGAAAATAGCTTGCTATGGCCTGAGTCAAAGTACATATAAATAATTCAATCGAATGAATGAAGAATTTATGTGTGAACTGAATGTTTTTTAGCTAACCTCTTTGCACATCGATGCTTGAGTGAGGAATTGTTCCGAATATGAAATATTTACTTCTTGTGATTGCATCATATTTAATGAAAGAGGTCTCATCTAAATCGAAGTATGTTGCTTTGTATATCCTTTGGTGGCCTTATGACTAAGTTGACCAGTCGTACTATCTTTTGAGACACTCTTTTGTGTAATACAGTTAAATAATATGGCGAAAAGTTCAACAAGAGAGACCTCTGGGACGATAGTCGTTCTAAGGTAAAGAGAGACAACCTAATGAGCAGGCGAATGTTTTCATACAACCATTATATTCAACTTTTTCGTTCTCTTTGTCTCTGTCCAACTTTATAAGTTCATTGCATGGCATTCCGGTGCTTTAATATGATCGTTCAACCACTACATATAGCTATCGCATTCGTTTTTTTGTTTGAATATTCACACTAGCCTGAAGCGAGAAGTACGAGGGCGGTCCAGAACTATCCGGTCTGACATATAGATGGCGGCAGTATTTGAAAAAAATTACTTTGGTGAAAAGTGGCAACCTTATAAAAGATATGTTTTACGTTTCAAGGCGCCACGTTGTTTAGTATTTTTATTTTTTTGGAGCCATCGAAAGTTAACTACCTCAGTGAATTTGTAAACATGGAAAAAATTGGTCACCGTTATGTAATTTAATACTTTGATTTGAAAAGTATCTGTCCAACTAATATTAAAGCCGATCTAGATTCCATTCTGGGGAGTCTGCTCCTTCGTTTACGACCATAAAATATTGGGTGCCAGCGTTTAAACGAGTTCTTACGAAGTGGCTTAGAAAGTATGAAGCAGTTTAATACATGTGTGTGAGAGGGTGAGAGGGTTTGACTCGAGGGATAATTGATCGAAGGGAGGAGGGGGTGCGGTGGGTTTGGTGTTGAGTGATAGCTATAGTAGGTATGTGTATGTGCGTGTGTGTATGCATATCGTGACAGCTAATGATGCTACTGGGGTCTAGTGCCAGCCAATGCTGTTGCTAAGACCTAGCTTATCGATCGATGGATTGAGAGTGAGCGACCAGCTTCATGTTGTAGTGCATTAGAATGCTTTCGGTCAGGCTTAGCCTATAAGCTATGTGATTGGTATAGCAAGGGGATACAAGTGTATGTATGTATATATGTATGGTCACAGCTATAGTTAAGGGTTACATACATATATGTCGGACTATTTAAATATTTATAGTTTTTATATGCATAAACGTCTGTATGTATATATGTCGGACTACTTATATATTTATAGTTTTTTAGGTGCATAAAACTGGAAATTCTATCTTTATAGAGGATGTAAAGAGAAATCATGATGTTATCGTATAGGAAGGAACTAGTTAAACATAATTCAGTACGCTGATGATTATTGAAGCAATATTCTTTTTTAAAGAAAATGGGTGAAATTAGAGATGTGGAAGAAAGAGAAAATTTGCTTTATATCATGGATACTCTGAATGATTTCACAGTTATGGATTTTTATAAATGTAACAATGTGATCCATAGTAAGGAACAGATTTATTACGAATAATGAGTCATACACCTGTGTGTATCACTTACATAGATTTTTATATACGTACGCCATAAATTTTATGAAAAAACTAAAAATATAGAAAGCGGTCAACAAGATATTACTGATGAAATTCTTACATTTCATTTCCGAAATACACAAAAAATACTCTTCAAATCGGTCCAATTTTGGCCAGTATCTCACAAATAAATCCATCAATATTGGCTTCCCGTGCGTCAACCGTTGCGGGCTTGTCGCTATAGACATGAGCCTTACCATAGCCTTACAAAAAATAGTCTAAAAGCGTTAAACCGCACGATGTAGGCGGCCGAATCGATAATTCACGGTCATCAACAACACTGGCGGATACAGTTGCGACATTTTCCTCTGTAAGCACTCTACCTTGGTGGTTTAATGCCCAATAATGTAGATTTGGTGCGAAATTTAGTCACAAGATTCCAAGGTCGCCCAAAGTGACCACAAAATGGAAGAAGTGCACGATGCACTCTCTTAACGGAGGATGAATTTTGATAATAAAATTCCATAATCTGCAACTGTTGTTCATTTGTAAGTCGATTCATGGTTAAATTATAGACCAAACTGAACATGTTTGACAGTGACATGTTACACGAAAACAGGTAAGCTGCCAAAAACAGTGTTGCCAAAAAGAAAGTTGCTAAAAAATCACCCTGTAGTAGCGTCATATCACTTCCAAAAAAATTAATTGAAAAAAAAGCGTGTAGAGAAATATGTAGATTCTGTATGGAAGACGATAAGGCATCCATACACCTTATCATAGAGTGCCCAGCCCTTATCCGGGTGAGAAAACAAACTCTCGTGAAGGAACTACTACAGACTAACAATCTGTCTGAACTTGAACTCACAAGAATCAAAATGTTTTTTGAGGAAATAGGAGGATATAATCTCTTCCATTATTAAACTCGGGTATGGCACAATAGTTCGAGTGGGATGCAGTGCCATAAACAGGAATTGCCTAGCCCTTACCAATCTAATCTAATCAGGGTTTAATACTCGGGCATTATCAATAAACGCTTTCAGAGGTATTGTTATAGTTGTTAAGTTGTTATGACAATGTTGGCAACTAAATTCTACTGATCACAGAATTATTATACCACATAACAAATCCTGCAATTCACGCGAAATTTGACAAAATTTATATGGTGTTGAAATTACATTAAAATATTAATTTATTTAATTTGTTTTCAAATATTTTACCACATTTAAGACACCAACACTTCAACATGGAGTAATTGATTGGGAAAGAAAAAAATCTATATAATTGTATCTACGTTATATGTATACAATTGTAGTATCAATAAATCATAACATAAAATGTCTTATATGCACACACATTCACTTTCATACCACAAAATTGTGTTTACTTCAAATTGCTATTTTATTTATTTATTTCATATTGCTATTTTTTGCTTTAACAAAAAAGTCAAACAAAACCAAAATCAATGGAGAGCATCAGCCATTAAAAATCAACTCCCGCATGTATAAAAACATGCATGGGTGCAATATGTAGCTACCTGCATTTTCTGAGAATTGTAAAAGTTGGAGGAGTAAGATGAGAAAGATAATAAAATGAAGGAAAAATATGAAATATTTTTGTTTGTTTATTTGATATACCACTATGTTTATACCTCTGAGATTCGGTGTTTGTTTGCGAAGGTGTGCTAAGCACATGTATAGCCTCGCGTATACCCCATGTGGTAAAATCAATTTGAATTTTATTCATAGCCAAACAGACTTTCGCGCCTCTATTTTTACTTTTAATCCCATGACTGCTTGCTTCACTCGTAACATTTCCTTACTCCCATATTCAAATGTGAAATTTATTGCCAATTACACAACGCTTACGATGAAGCAATGTTATGCTATTCATCGAGAAACTCAGAAGCAACAGCATACTTATTCATATACTTACTTATTCATATACATATAAAAAAATCTTAAAAATAAAAGCACCGAGACGCCAAGCAGTAACAAAACAAAGTAATAATATCAAACTTTGTAAATAAACATATATGTATAAGAATATACCTATATACCTACATATGTATATGAATAAGACAAGTGAAGCATTATTCTTAGATTTTTAGGCGATGGAAGAACATGATTTAAATTATTATTACTCATACGATCTGATGTACGTTGGTGTACGTGACTTTGACTGTAGCATATATAGATATTTACTTTTAAGATCTGTGTTTCAACTTTCAACACGGGTTCTTTTTTGCAGAAAGTTAAAACCTTGACTTTTATCAAAACGTTCTAAGGGATAGAGCACCCTATCTCTATCCCTATCTCTATCCCTTAGAACAAGTAAAGGGTTATCCATTTCGCGGTTTCAAAAGTATAGGGCTAGAATTCGACATCTGTCAAACTGAGTTGTTAAAACAATTTCTTTCTTTTTCAGTTCAAAGTCTGACATTTGCGAAAATGGATCGCTTAACTATCGCACAACGCATTAAAGTTGTAAAAACCTACTACAAAAATGGTGATTCTGCTACAGCCACATATCGTGCTTTAAGAGGAGATTATGGTTTACATAATCGTCCAACTACGCAAGCAATTGGCAAAATTGTGAAGAAATATGAAGAGACTGGATCGGTTACAGATATTGTAAGGCCTGTGCATCATCGTTTCGCTCGTACCACCGAAAATATCGCTGCTGTAAGTGAAAGTGTTGCCGAAGACCCGAATGTGTCGATTCCTCGTCGTTCTCAGGAATTAGGACTGTCTTACGGCACATTATGGCGTATTTTGCATTTGGATCTACACCTACATCCATATAAAATCCAGCTCACACAACAACTGAAGCCAGCTGACCATTCACAACGTCGTAGATACGTCGAATGGGTGCTTGAACAACAGGCGGTGGACGGCGATTTTTCGAACAAAATTTTCTTCAGCGACGAAGCACATTTCTCACCCGGTGGGTATGTTAACAAACAAAATTGTCGTATTTGGGGTTCTGAGAATCCTCAAGTAATTGAAGAGAGGCCACTACATCCACAAAAAGTCACTGCTTGGTGCGCTCTTTGGTCCGGAGGTGTGATTGGACCTTACTTCTTCGAAAACGACGATGGAACGACTGTCACCGTCAATTCGGAGCGTTATGGTCATATGATAACCGACTTTTTTTTTTCCTGCTATTGAAGAATACGACTTAGAGAATATGTGGTTTCAACAAGACGGTGCCACATGCCACACAACTCGAGCGAATATGGCTTTATTGCAAGAGAAATTTTCTGGCCGCGATAAACCTTTAACTCTTGAGCACCTAAAAACCAACATTCGTCACGTTATGGCTGAGATACCGCGCAATATGTGTCAAAAAGTGGTCGAAAATTACCTCAAAAGAATCGATGTTTGCAACAATTCGTGTGGTGTTCATTTAAATGATGTAGTATTTCACACATAATGTCAACGTTCAAACTTTATAATAAAAATCGCCGACCAAACTATACCCTGCATATGTAGATTTATATATAAAAAGTTTACTCGAATATCCAACTTTTCTTTTATTTCCACTTTTCGAGAAACAATTTTTGCATATACTACTAATTTACACCCGAAATATGGTTGACTTTGACGAAGTAAAAGGATTTTAAGATAATTCCGAGGCTTAGTATGGGAGCTATATAAAAAGTGGGCGTGGCTTACCACTTTCTAGTAAATCCAATTAATTTTTCAATGTTAATCCACACCTTAAATTTGGTGTCCTACGTTGAATAGTTTCTAAGTTATGGTGGTTAACATTTTTGTTTAATTTCCTCAACTTTGTATCGGAGCCCCAATAAGAAGTGGGCGTGGTACGCAGATTTTTCGCCAGATTATTTCCTACTACGATATTAATTTAAGTGTCAATTATGGTTATTGTAGACATAAGATTGCCTAAGTTACAGCTGTTTCAATTTTTATGGGGGCTACGATAAACACTGGGCGTGGTGCGCCCATTTTCTGTGAGCCTAGTTGCTCATACAATACTAATACATACCTTAAATCTCGTTGTCCTACGCTAAATGGTTTGTAAGTTATGGAGCTTAAAATTTTAGTTTAATTCACTCGACTTTGTATGGGAGACCCATGAAGGAGTGGGCGTGGTACACTGATTTTCTGCCAGATTTTTGCCGACTACGATATTAATTTAAGTGTCAATTATGGTTATTCTAGACAGAAGATTGCCGAAGTTACAGCTGTTTCAATTTAAAATTTGTATGGGGGCTACGATAAACACTGGGCGTGGTGCGCCCATTTTCTGTGAGCCTAGTTGCTCGTACAATACTAATCCACACCTTAAATCTCGTTATTCTACGCTGAATAGTTTGCAAGTTATAACCGGTAACATTTTTTTTAATTTCCGCAACTTTGTATGGGAGACCCAAAAAGGAGTGGGCGTGGCACATTGATTTTCTGCCATATTATTTCTGACTACCGTGTTAATCTAAGTGTCAATTATGCTTATTCTATACGGAAGATTGTAGAAGTCACAACAGTTTCAATTTAAAAGAAGTACAGACACAGATGGGAGCTACGCTAGAAAGTACGCGTGGCTCACCCACTTTTGGCGAGGTTATATAGTAGTATAATATAAGTCTATGTGCCAAATATTGTTGTCCCAAGTGGTATATTATGTGAGTTATAGCAAGTTAAAGATTTTGAAAATTTCGAGGTTAGTCGCTTTGAATGCTTGGTGTGGGCGTGGTTATTGACCGATCATGCCTAATATCAATCCCCTCCGTACCCTTGGATCATAGATTACTTATGCCAAATTTCATCGAAATAGCTCAATATTTACTCATGTTATCGTGCGAACCAGCCAGGTGACAGACAGACGGACGGACGGACGGACGGACGGACATCGTTAAATCGAAAATTTAATCGACACTGATCACGAATATATATCCATGTCTATATCTCCGGAGATTCCTTCAAGTGGACACAAACATCTGACCGAAATGAATATACCATGCATATTGCATTATGCAGGGTATAAAAAATAAATATCATGATAAAAAATATTTTATATGTGTTTTACTTACATTTACTTTTGAAACCGCAAAATGGATAACCCTTTATATTCGGATGACATGTTGGAGTAGAAGAATTAATGAAGGACGCTATAGATTTCACAATTTTGTGAGCAATTAATTTTGCGACTATTTGACAACTTTCAGATGCTTTTAAGTTCAATTTTAATCAAAAATGTTGGTAAGTAAAAATTAATGGGTGTCGGTCCTAAGTTTTAGCTCTCTAAGGGTACTCTAGAAGTGGTGGGAGCAAAATTAACAAAACTTTGTAGGGAAGCCGCTAAGGGATGAGGATAGGGGATAAGTTTGATCAGAACAAATGTTAAGACAAAACAAATGATGGGGTCGGTCACAACTTCTGCACCTCTAGGGACGATTCTGGATATCATGACGTCATACTAACCCTGAATTCTAATACAGCGTCCTTAAGAATATATAAACATTTCTACCTCAGCTGTTGAATAATACCTTTTTAATTTTCCGAGTTACTGTATACAATCATACATTCTTTTGTAACTAGACACTCGACAATAGCCCTGATCTTCTGAAATTTTTTTTTTTTTTTTTTTTTTTTTTTTTTATTGAATCTTTTTAAAATTACTTAGAAACTAACAATATGTAATCAAATCTTACAAACTAAATAAAATTATGTGATATTCGCAACGTTCCATCACAATTTGTTGAGTCACGAGGTATATCAATTTCACAGCATATTCAGTGTGTCTTTTCTTTTTAATAGCAAGAGAGTGGCAGTTTTTTCCTCATAAATGATTATAAATTTTAAGGATATAATTAAATATATCCGTATATATCTAATTTTAATACTAAAGCACACATGCTTATGTGCTTTTGGATTTAACAATTAAAAAAATTTTAAATGTCCGAAATCGAAAGTTTAAGCTGAGAAGATCTCGTCATCATCCAATTTTTTTTTTATTTGTACTTACCTACTTACTTATGTGGCCATTACAACCTAAAATCGATCTAGGCCGAATCTAGCATGCTTCGCCAACGAACTCTTTCTTTGGCTAGCTGGCGCCAGTTCGAAATTCCAAGCGCTGACAAGTTATCCGGAAATTAGTCTTTCCACCGGATGTTAGGTCTGCCTTTTCTGCGTCGTCCACCAACGGGTTCAAAATATGACACATTCTTAGCTGAAGCGTGTTCTTCCATTCGCTCGTCATGACCTAGCCAGCGCAGCCGCTGAATTTTAATGCCATTTACTATATCAGTGTCGGCATACAGCTCATACAGCTCATGGTTGTACCTTATGCGGTACTCGCCACCAACGCAAATAGCTCCAGAGATCTTGCGTAGGATTTGTTTTTCCAGAACTCCGAGCATTCTTTCATCTGAGGTTAAATTTGTCCAAGCTTCGGTTCCATATGTAATCACATGCATGATAAGAGACTTGTAGAGCGTGGTTTCCTCTCTCGAGAGAGGGTCCGACTTCTCAATTGCTTTCTTAGCCCAAAGTAGCACCTGTGATCCTTTGCCATATCTCCAGGCTGGCGTCATTGCTGCTATAAATGCTAGTTCCAAGATAGACAAAGTCCCTTACTACTTCAAAAGCGTAGTTGTCAACAGTGATGTGCTGTCGAAGACATCGGGGCTCTTTGTTTGTTGACACTAGGTACTTCGTTTTGCCCTCGTTCACCGCCAGACCCATTCGACGTGCCTCTTTTCGAACTCAATGCTGTTTATTGAAAAAGTAAAGTGTCAACCTCTAACTATTTTGACATTTATCAACAGTCGGTTATCTAATCTGAAGAAAAGCATCAAATTTGAATCTACACGTTTACTACTGTAGTAGCTATAGTTGTGTGAACTTGAACTTGTTATACGAAATTCCTTAAATCGTTTGGCTTTTACAAGCGAGCAATAAAACTACAGAATGTAGCCTTACAGCCTAAACAGTATTAATATTCACTTTGCTAATTTTTTTAAACACAGTTTAGCTAATTAAATATGTATAAATCAATCTTATATGTTCTGTTATGCACAGATTAACTAACAATGAATTCAACGCAATGAATAAATATTTATGCACAATACCTGCGTATGGATGTAATAATTTATGTGTGCCATAATAACTTCAAAAAAATCCTAAATAAGTGTGCTTAATATTTTATTACATATTTTAGGACTGTTGATAAAACATTATACGCTTGTTGATTTTATGAAAACTGTTAGTGGCCATCTCGCAAACAAAAACATGTTTCAGCTTGTGTACGGATGTGTGCGTGGGTATAAGTACGCGACTCTTTTTCTCTGTGACTCTCTCCCTTTCTACTATGTAATTTAAACTAAGTATATTAAGTATATCAGGGCAGGTAAATACCTTTACCGACAAATCGTATAGCAAAAAAATTATCAATCATTCCAAATATATGCCTTAACAAACCATTGATCTAAAATAAGTTGAGGCTCCCCATCATTTTTTTCAAAATAAGTATTGCTACCCATAAAAAATTTGTTTTTAAAAATCCTGTCCATAGAGCAACACATATTCCTCAAAATTCGATGGTTTAATATTTTGTTACATCCAAGGTTTCGACTTTGGTCTGGAAGGTTTTACACCAGAAGGAAACTTTTTTTTACCAATCTATTTGAAATTTAGTTTTCAGTGAACCGTTTAATGTACATACTACATATAGAATATAAAGTCTATACGACAATAATGTTCATTGATTCGAATAAATGTTTGCTTTTTACTAAAGGCAAACATACACCCGCATACATACGCGTACATACAGATATATACGTATAAATATATGGTTTCATTGACCACATTTTCGAGTTAACCCAGAAAAAACAACCAACAAAAACACAAATAACTTTTCATGGCTGGTTGCACATTGTTATTACCCTTGTGTGATTTTTCGTACATATTGAAGTGTGGACACTGGTGTACACTTATACAATGAATATAAATACCATACATACATACACATATACTGACACATTGTGAAAATCATACGAATGTGTGTAAAACACATACGATTATTGCGGAAGTGATTAACAGTGCATTTCCGATTCAAATTTGCGGTCTGCTTGTCAGATAGTAAAATATATTATACATCAAATTAGCAGCCTTAAGGCATATATACCGCAGATTTTTTGTGGAGAAATATCTTTAAATAGTTCCTTGAAAGCATTTTTGTAAATAAATATAAATACTCGATTTTGATCGAGTTCAGTGATTTTAATACACATTTTAACATCTCAATCGCTTTCCTTTTTATTATGAATAAGTTAATCGGAAATGCGAGAGGCCCTACTTTCATACATCTCTGATCATATCCACCTCTAGGTTTCTATACAATTCGTTCACATATAAAACGAATGTATATATCTATTCGTGTATGCGCTTATTAACCATGTTGTTAAATTAGCTAACAAACCTAAATAAATACGCCCATTGTGGGTGTCTTGTTATTTCCTTCAATATACAAAAGTGGATGTACCATAAATTAATGTTTAAAGATAATTAATAAAAAATATAAATGTTGACCGCGGCTGCGCCTCAAATGGTTCATACGCTGTGTCCAATTATGGCATACTCACCTCAACATATCGGCCGGTATCTTACAAATAAATCCTTCAATATTGGCTTCCAATACGTCAACCGTTGCGTGCTTGTCGCCATAGACATGAGCCTTAACATAGCCACACAAAACATAGTCTAAAGACGTTAAATCGGACGATCTAGGCGGCCAATTGACCGGCCCCAAACGTGAAATAAACTGTTCACCGAACTCACCTCTCAATGAAACCCCATGTCAGCCAAGTCCAGCTCTTCTATTTTGAGCCGAGAAAAAGTTTGTAATCATTGCACGGTAGCGCTTGCCATTCACAGTAGCGTTCCTGCGTTCGTCGACTTTGAAAAAATACGGTCCAATGATGCCACCGGCTCATAATCCACACCAAACAGTGCATTTTTTGGGATGAAGGCAGTTCTTGGAATGCTTCTGGCTGCTCTTCACACCAAATACAGCAATTCTGATTGTTCGTGTATCCATTCAATCAGATATGAGCTTTGTCGCTAAATCGAAGAAGTGCACGATGCACTTTCTTAACCGAGCATGAATTTTGACAATAAAGTTCAATAATCTGCAAGCGTTGTTCTTTTTTTAAGTCGATTCATGGTTAAATTAGAGGCCAAACTGAACATGTTTGACAGTAACATGCTACACGAAAACAGCTGAGCCGCCAAAAACAGTGTTGCCAAAAATCACCCTGTAAAACAACTACCCGTATAACTAATGAAAATATTCAAGCGAAAAATTAAAATGTCAGGGGAAGGTTACCGATTATGGGTCATGTTTTCTTAAATCGACATAAAACTACGTGTGTAAATTTGAAACGTTGAACAATCTGCTCTAGTTCGTCGACAGTTGGGGTGAGTGTTTATATTCTTTCACTAATTACTTTTTTTTTTATATATTATTAACAAAAGTAATTCGCGTACTGCGAGAAAATACACCCAGAAATAAAAGAAGAGAGCAACGGAAATTAAGAGAGAGAATGAAAGAGAGAAAATTTAAGATTCTCATCGCTAAGTGCGTATATTAGTGTGTTGTACAAGTCTGGTGCTAGATATGGGTGCAACAGTGTATGCCCACCGTACCATGATCCTGAGGTCCAACAATAAAACAAATACTACTGTTGTCAGGAACCCTTCCTATTCTCACCACTCAATTCCGACGCCCCGCAGGAAAAAATAGAAGTGACTTTTTAGCTTATTACAGTCATATTAAATTACATTTATTGTAAATACATTCATAAAAAACTAATTTATAATAAAAAAAAGGAAAGAATTTTGAAACATATAATATTGTAAATAATTATTTTGCATAAGTTTATATATAAGTACATGAAAGTGGTATAGTTTTATATAATTTAGAGTAAAGATAAAAGCGGATAATCAAATTCCTTAATAATTGCTAAAGAAATTAGGAAATTGAGTTGACTTACTTGGCTTTACAGCCGTGGTTTACCGACGAAAGTATTTTTGCTGAAAATTTTGTGTGATAGCACCAAAAATAAGTATTGGACAAGAAAAAACTTAATTTTTCACCTTACTTTTCATACAATATTAGTAAATATTTCTTTTTTTTTATATTTTAAAGAACACATTTAAGTTAGGCTAAGTTAATCCAGAAAACGTTTAATACCAGAGAAGTCCTACTTTGGCTTTTGAGCTTATTGAGATTACGAATATCAGGGTCATTTAACAGAGTTGGAGAATATAGAGATTTTGAAGGAGCAATGCCATGACCAGGAGAAAAATTCTGTAAATTAACATAGCAAATTAACGTATATTGAAATAAGATCACATAATTGCAAATATTTTTATGAATCTCTTACTAACATAGCCAATATTCTCGTCTATGACATATCGTAGGTGAGAGCTCAGCATATGCAGTGTCGTGTCAGTACAGAAAGTTATTAAACACATATAATTTTACTAGGATAACTTATTTACACCTTGCACCCTTGTAGCATATGTGTAAAGAAATTGAAATTGAAATTTAGAAATTTTATTAAATAGTAGTCGCACACTTCTGTGTATCATATAATAAAACAAATGCATATAGTTGATAGTGGAGTGTATTAGTATTGACGGGCAAAAAAGTTTGACCATGTGATTAGCATTAGACCACAAATAATACAGAGCACTGTGTATAGCATGAAGATTTTATATATTCTACTTTGTTGGTGGTTTGCGTATTGGCTAAAAGAAAAATTACTTTTTTAAAGAACTGCGTTGAATACATTCATCTATGGCATGATGGGACTGTCCAAACCGACGAACATTTTCACAATGTTCTATGTGTCGTTTTCACTTATTATATACTGTATGAATGGCATACACATTTCATATTTCCATTATACCATAACTACTAATTATTTATTATAAAAATTATCATAAATAAAATAATCAAGTTACAAAACTAATAACATTAATTATTTAAATGCGTATTTATTCAACTATAATAATAATAATAAAGAAGTAAAATCTACACGCAGATGGTGTTGACGAACCACAATGAAACCATAGTGTTACTTGTGATTTCCCGCCCACTTGAAGATATATTACATATGTGATTAATCCAATTTTTATATAATATAGCAATAATTATTTATTTAATTAAATCGTAGAGCATTTTTTTTTACATAGTTCTTTTATAGATGTGTTTAGTGAAACAACGCGCGAATTCTTAATATAATTCTTTGCGAAAGAAAATCATTAAATGGCCCAAGAGAGTAAAATGTAACTGTGAATGGTCATATGTTGCAGATTAATCGTTTTATTATGTGTAGAATATGAATTATATACATACATTCATATACATATTAAATCTGTACGCAAATAGAATTGGTAAAATATGCATGCAAATTTTCTAAAATTCCAACTTTATCCTAAAATATTCTTCAATTCAATTTATGTTTATACGACGATCTTCCTTCTGCAACGAAAAACCAATATATGACTTATTAATTTGAATTTCCTCCTCTCTATAAAACTTAAGTACTCATATACACGTATGGATGGATAAAACAGCCAGACATTAGCGTAGTTAAGAAGTTTTTTTTTATATTTTTTTCCTCCTTTAAACTCCTAGTTGGAGCATAGGGACTCCACAAGGCTTTTCCATCGCACACGGTTTTGGCAGTTATTCTAGCGCCCTTCCATGTGATGCTGGCAGCAGCTAGTTGTCGTAAGGTTGACCTTCTCCGTCCGCGGCTTCTGCTCCCTTGCGGGTTCCACTCAAGCGACATTCGCGTGATGCTATCTGGCTGCTGTCTTAGCGTGTGGCCAACGCTTAATCTGGATCAGTTTGGGATCTTCGTTCGTCAGACGCCATAGTGCCTCGTTGGAAATAGTGTTAGGCCAGAAAATTCTACAAATGATCCTCAAACATTTGTTGATGAAAGATAGATGAAGTTTCTGCTTGATGGAGTTCGAGATCAGTCATGTTTCACTTCCGTACAGTAGTGTCGATTTCACACATGCGGAGAATATTCGCAATTTCGTGCGTCTGGATATTTGGGAAGAAGTATCTCTATTCAAAACTGGAAATAAAAGATAAATAGACTGACTGACTTATGAACACGCTAAATTGCATATTATGTATATATGCTGCTCGGTTTAAATAGAAGCACGTTGATAGTCACGACTGGAGTAAGCAGCGCCCAGTAAATTCTTGCCATACACATTACTCAAAAGAATGAAGTTCTGCCTAAAACAGTATTTTAGCAAATTTTTCAGAGGCGAGAGCGAAGAGAAGACAATTTATCCAGCCCATGGTGTATTTTTCCAGATAAGACAACTTGACGGACTTGTTTTTTCGTTGAAATAAAACCACAGCGTCCGATCGTCCTAAAATGTTGAGACCAGCATATTGAACTCATAATAAATTGAGCTAGCTTAACATAGCTAGCTATTACATGGTAGTTGTGTTCGGCTAAGTCCGAAAATATTAGTGAACACTTCCTTGATTTGAAGTTGTACGTCGTACTTGGAAATCACGACATTAAAATAAAATCCTATGAAAACTTATATGAATCTTGGATCTGTACCACCGTACTATTAGAATGTGAACCTCGAATATATTTACCCTTTCTTGCTGATAGATATCCTCAATGAATATAAAATTGACTTCGTCGCTCTTCGGGTTATACGATAGGCGAGACAAAGTTTCTCGAAAATAACACCCAGTGATATTTATCGCAGCTACAACTTGTAGAATTCAATATTCTAATTAATACTGAGTGTCTACGTTGCAATGAGTACTCGAATGGGTTAGAAGCCCTCTATAAACAAATATCCTTTAGTTGCTCGGGGAGATAGTTATATTCGGAAATTTTGAACAAGTCTAATAGATATTTATGGCCACATGTGTATGACTAATAACACCGCCCAACATATGTTTGCACACATTATTTTGCCGGACAGTGTAATATACGAAAATTGTTAAGAAAAAGTGGGAGAGAGTTGGCGATGGGCAGATTAAACGGGAGAGATGAGATAGATGAAGTATATATTATATTTAATTATGCAATTAATATATGCTATATAATAAATATATATATACTGAGTGCTTTAAATATGAAAGGAATTATTTATAAAATAATTATAAAGACATCGTATTAATCATTACTATGAGGCTTTCGCCTTTATGTTTTCTAATGCCTTGAGCAATATTTTAATTAAAATTATAGAATATTTGCTGAATTTGCATGTTCTTGTTTGTAATTCCATTGACAATTAGAAATTAAATAAATTTCTGTATCATTAAGCCTTCAATGGAGACATCATTCGAGAAGAACGTATTAATTGTATTATAGTGCATAAAGCTGTATACATTTAAACGAGCAGTTAATAAATATGATTTTATGCAATAGCTATATTACGAACTATTGTTTAATTGCTATCAACTGTGAATAATCTTCGCTCATAATTAAATTTGTGGTCGGCCTAACATCAAAAAGAACTTGTAGAGCACCCATTGGCTTGCTTAATTCTCCTTTAAATTCAATGTCATAAGCAGCACCATGCCATCAATAAGTAGATTTTATAGTGTATTTGTAACAACAACCATACCAATGTGGGACTTTGTTATGGCTTTGGCGTTTTTTTTATTGCTTACATATAATTTAATGTAATGATGTATGCTTCGTTGCCGTTTTTCAAAGCAAAAACACCAACAAGCAGACTTGATGGATCGCACAAAGGTTAAGGTCACAACCTCTGACTATTGCTACAAAGCCGGATATATATTTTTGCTAAATTTTTGACAATAAATATTTTCTCTGTTGCTGTTGCCATTGCTACTGCTGTTCATGTGGTTGCTCACTTTTTAATTTTTTGTTTTCCTTTCTACTTTGTGTTGTTATTTTTTTACCAGCGTTCTATTTGTTGGATTTATTTATTTACATACGAGTATTCCTGCTCCTACTTAAATAAAGTACTATGTACATATCAGAGCTGTAAAAGAATTAAATCATTACGGAATTCACTCACCCTTAATTCATTTAAAAGCTGCATCAACGAGGCTGCACTCTTCGTTAAAGCTTCTCCAAAGCTTAAAATTATCATTTCCCATTCAGTAAAGAGTGGGAATTGAAAATTATCAATCCCATTCTTGCTAGGCTTGAAAATATGATGAATTCATTCAATATTATAATTTTTTTAAACTCTGAAATACTGGAAATATGATATTATTATTACCATGAAAAGCATAGCTGCTTTGGAACAAAACTCATGGTATTATTATGAAGGTAGAGCAACTAAAAAAATTCCTCTTGGATGCGTCATATGTCAGAAACTGGCTATTTATAGTGTCAAGCAAGTGTGCTTTTTGGTTTTTTTTTTTTCAATTTCTTCTTCTTTTCCCATGTGTTTGTTGTTGTTTTATTTCCTTTTTCTCCTTTATTCATGAGAACTCTCCCCAATGGCTCTACCTTGTATTATTATACCATGACAAAACCAATCAGCTGTTATTATCGCACAGTACCCTGGAGTTTTGTATTGCATATGCAACAACGCACAAGAATTCCCCCTCTTTTCTTGAAGTACAACAATTCTTGAATTAATACAAATATGATAGAAACGAATTTTTCATATAAAATAGCGTTTACAACAGCTTGTTGAGCCTCGTACTGTACTTCTGGTGACGACTTTAACATTGATGCCTCTAACACAGACTTTTCTGAAATAGGACTTTCAAAGCAAATATCGGATAGTTCTTCCCATTTTTCAACGATGTGTTGACTTTGCGATGAAGAATTCTCACAATCAATTAAATTTTCATTTTCTTTTGAACACATTTTTAAATTTATCTCACAAGCTTCACTTTGAAGAAATTTGCGTTTAAAAAGAAATTAATGGATCATTATATATCTACGAATTATACGTAAATATGCGTATATATAAGTAAAATTCTTCAAGGAGGTCAAACTACCAGGAACAAGCATACTAGTCCCTATTTCTCAATTTATTAAAAAAATTACGAAAAAACAAATAAAAAAATTATAATACGAAATAAAACTTCTATAATTTTTTGCATTTAATACTTTCTTTATATTTAATATAAGCCAATGGCAACCCAGAACCATACAGATATTTTGTAAACAACAAAACGCGAAGAAGAAGAAGAAAGGCTGTCAGCTTGCTACTGAATGGATATCGCCACTCCCATTTTTTTTAGGCTGCAGCCATCTGCAGCTGCATTCATCAAAATTTCAATTCTGTGAGAATTCTTTAGGTTTTTCAATTCATGAATTGAAAACGAATAGAACTCGTTCAATTTTATCAGCCTAAAGAATTCACATACTGAATGCTAGGAAAAAAGGAGTTCAGCTTTTCTAAATTTAAATAAAAGAATTAAAAGTGAAAATGACTTCACACTTTTTTAGCTCTGGTAACGCTACGAGTAAACATACGAGTTAAAAAACCTGATACAACAATTGCAAAGATAAGTATAAAAAATTTGTATTTTTCTTTTCACATTAACTAAAAAGTTAAACGTAGCAAGTGAGTCGTTAGCAGAATGATTGGCTTAAACTAACTACAAACAAATTATGAAATAAGAGAAATAAATTTTATAGGTACTAATACAAAAAAAAAAAAAAAACGCAAATACCATTAATGTGAATAACGTAAACATATTTCATTTATACATATTAGTACATTGTAATGGAATTCACAATTTTACGAATTTAATTTAATGACAGGCTATTGAGACTTGAAGAGACGGGAAGAGATGCCGGCGGGCCGCTTAAAGGCAAGGCTTGCCAGGTGATGGTGGAGTTGCTGTTGTTGTTGTTGTTGTTGACGTTCTTGTCGTTTACACTAGCGGCTGCCGCCACAAAATCACACACACTTAATATATGTTGTTTGTTAGGTTTTAATTAATTGCACTTTTAGTTTTTTTTTTTTTTGGTTTTTCATTATGTTTAATTACGTTTTTATTTTCGATAATTTCACTTATTTTGCGTTTATTTTAAATCTTAGTTTATATGATATATATCTTATTTATATTTTGTTGTATTTTTATTTAAATAAGAGAGGTGCACACTGCCTCGTATAGAATCAGAAGAAATCAAACGAAATTCAAATAAATATTTCAATTTCAAATAAATATTGTAAATTGAAAATTGAAATTTAAATAAATAGGAAGAGAGAGATATTAAAATAACAATTCCAGAAATATAAACAAAACGGGAGACAACAAGAATAAATTTTATATAAGTGAGAGGGATGCCAACCCACTCAAATTAAGCAAAGCAAACAGTGCACACAACTTACTCTGTCGTAGACAAGACTATAAAACTGATAAATATAATTTTCAAAATAAATTAAATATAAATTAAAAATATGCATATGATTCAATATAACTCACATATAATTCGGAATTCATCATATGTGGGATGTTTTACTTTACTATTAGTCTTCGTCATTACCTGTATCACCAATACCTGGAATCATCATCACCTGAAACGTGTGAAAAACAAAAAAAAAAAATCAAAATCAGCAAGGAATAAACAGGATAGTTGATGCAAAGGTCTTTAATCGTCTTATGCTTAAGAGTTTAAACAATTATCGGCAGTTAATAAAATTTTTTTATACTTATTACTCATAGTATACGGTACAACAAGCCAAAATGATAATAATCCCTAACAGTGTAGTTACCATTTCAGTGTTCAGAAATAACTAATTAGTATATAAAACTTTGGTTGATCACCATAATGTTCCGATGCCAATTCAATTTAAAAATATAAGCAATTATGCGGCGTAAGTATTGAGAAACAGTACTGACACTACGAGAACGGCCCATTTGCAATGACTCCTAGCCTGAATACATTTATTGAAGTTTAACAAATAGAAATTTTTTACTATGCACATAATGTCTTAGTATCGAGACGTGCTTACATCTTTAATCTTCGTATTATTATATCCACATTACGCATGCAAGTATGTTATACGTACTAGGGATATCAAATTTTACGGTTTTTACGATCCCGGGATTTTTGGGATTTGTCCCGGGATTTAGATGTTCATTTTTTGTAACAACTTAACTCGAAAAATTTTGCATCAATATTGATTGAAAAGCGCTCCCACCAAGTAATAAATAATAAATAAATTTCATTAGTAACAAAACCAAATGCAATAGTTAAATTTGTACGCATTTCGAAATACTTTAGCGAGTACATATCTGATAAAGTATCTTATATATGAAAAAAGCTCGATGCAAAAAAACTTAAAACAGTAATGAAATGTATTTTGTGGTTGAAATAAGTACATATATTTTTTAAATTCGTATATGTAATTAAGTTTTTTTTTTATTAAAAGGAAACAAAATCAAAAACTTTCAAACAAATCTATATTTGCTAAGAAGATATTATATATATTCAACTATAACAATTTGTAGTTAATTGCTTGAATGAGAGTGAGACTCGAAAATTCTTCGAAAAGATCAAGCGCCTGAGTGGAGGTTTAAATCCCGGAGCCTCTTCTTGTCGTGATGGAAATGGGAATCTGGTTACGGATGTCCAGAATGTACTGAGCCTATGGAGGGAACACTTCTCCACGCTACTGAATGGCGATGCTACGAACAATTCCGCCAATGGAGGAGATTGCCCGATAACCCCAATTACAGATGATGGTGTTGATATTCCACCACCCGACTATGACGAGGTTGAAACGGCCATTTCAAGGCTGAAGAACAACAAAGCTGTAGGTGCTGATGGCCTGCCTGCCGAGTTGTTTAAGACCGGAGGCGATGAGCTGCTCACCCGCATGCACCACCTCATAAGCAGAATATGGTCGGATGAAAGCATGCCTGATGATTGGAGGCTCAGTGTTCTCTGTCCTGTACATAAAAAAGGGCACCCTACAATTTGTGCCAACTACCGAGGAATAAGTCTCCTGATCATCGCATACAAGGTTCTGTCGAGCATACTGTGTGAAAGGTTGAAGCCTATGCTCAGCAACCTGATTGGACCTTATCAGTGTGGCTTCAGACCTGGTAAATCCAACATCGACCAGATTTTCACACTGCGCCAAATCCTGGAGAAGACCCAAGAAAAACAGATAAACACACACCATCTATTTGTTGATTATAAAGCCGCTTTCGACAGTCCGGTAAGAGATTACCTCTACGCAACAATGTCTGAGTTCGGTATTCCTGCAAAGCTCATTCGACTGTGTAGAATGACACTGCATAACTACCGTTGTGCAGTGAAAATTGGGAAGGACCTCTCCACACCGTTTAGTACCGAACGGGGATTCAGACAAGGTGATTCGTTATCATGCGACTACTTCAATCTTATTATGGAGAAAATAATACGAGCTGCTGATCTACGACATAATGGCACTATTTTCAACAAAAGTGTCATGCTGTTGGCGTATGCCGACGATATTGACATAATCGGCATGAACACGCGAGTAGTCAGTGCAGCATTCTCAGAGTTAGAAAGAGAGTCGCGTCAAATGGGTCTTACGGTGAACGAGGGCAAGACGAAGTATCTAGTGTCAACAAACAAAGAGTCCCGGCATCTTGGACATCACGTCACTGTTGACAACTACTCTTTTGAAATAGTAAGGGACTTTGTCTATCTTGGAACCAGCATTAACAGAAGTAATGACGTCAGCCTGGTGATATTGCGAAGGATCACTCTTGCAAACAGGTGCTACTTTGGGCTAAGTAAGCAATTAAGAAGTCGGGCCCTCTATCGAAGAACGAAAACTACACTCTACAAGTCTGTCATCATGCCTGTCCTAACATATGGCGCTGAAGCCTGGACAATTTCCACCTCGGATGAGCGAATGCTTGGAGTTTTCGAGAGAAGAGTCCTACGCAAGATCTTTGGACGTATTTGCGTTGGTGGCGAGTACCGAATAAGGTACAACCATGATCTGTACGAGCTGTATGCCGATATTGACATAGTAAAGCGCATCAAAATCCAGCGGCTGCGCTGACTAGGTCATGTCGAGCGAATGGAAGAACACGCTCCAGCTAAGAAGGTGTTATATTCGGAACCCGCTGGAGGACGACGCAGAAGAGGAAGACCTGAGCTCCGGTGGAAGGACCAAGCACTGGAGAACCTAACGGCGCTTGGAATTTCTAACTGGCGCCAGCTAGCAAAGAAGAGAGATGGCTGGCGAAGCATATTATTTTCGGCCTAAATCGATATTCGGTTGTTATATCCACATAAGTAAGTAAGTAAGTTAATTGCTTACAAGGCACAAGTTACTTTTAGTAACACTACAAAAAAAAAATATTAAAATGTAATTCATAAGTACATCACAAATATTTAGTATTACTTAGCCTTATTATACAGACTTCTGATATAAAATTACATAAATTTAAATCGAAACGACTTTTCTTTCGAACGGCAATTGGCAATTTTTCAGTAACAATTTGCCATGGAAGCGTTTCTAAAAGAACTCTGTGACAAAACTTAGAAAAAGTGATGTCGCAAGGGTCCTGCTATTCGGAACCGGCTAAAATAAATATGTCCCTGTAATACTGTCCAAAATTTAGCACGGTAGGCAGTATTGGAAGGGAAGATATAACTTACAGTCGCTGTGTCTACAAAACTAGCTATATTTTTTCCAACTTCTCTGTATTACTGTTGAAAAATAATCTAGAAAAATTTTAAATTATTGAAAGTGTTGCTTTCCAATCTAGATCTGAACTTATTACATATTAAGCTGCCGATGAGAAATAAAAACCCAGCTGATTTTTACCAGAAACACAAAGTGCTTTTTAATGTTGCTTTTTTGATATGAAAGTCGATTTTTCTGTCATGATTTTATGTATATGGTACATAATAGCCTAGACAGACGGAACCGTTAATCCGGATTACCGGCGCACTTAATCCGAATAACATATTAACCTGACAGACGGCAGTATTGAGGATTAACTAAACGGCTGATTGCTGTTTTATTAGGTCTGCTCACTTACAATACTATCACTATCAATTTCTGTCAACTGTCACTCTCGATATGAGAAAATCTACAAGAAGTACGTGAACTGAATACTATTAGAAACTTGTAAATTGACATCCACAGTTCGTAATTGACAGCTGGATTTATTTTTTCGCCAATGCTTTTCATGTCGAAAACTGTTAAAAATTGTTGAAAGTTTTTTATAACAGAACACACCTATTGGTTTGTAAATTGGATAGAGAAAAATTCACAATAGAAAATTTACAGCAGTGTTGCCATTGCAAATTGCCCTAATCCTCTTTTATTTTGAGAGTAAACTTATAGAGTTAATGCGGATTAGCTTCAGTTAATGCCCGAGTTAATTCGAATAAAATCGTTAATCCAGGTTAATGTTGCCGTCTGTCAGGGCTATAAGAAATTAAAAATCCCAAAATTCCGGGATTCCGAGATTGACATCCCTAATACGTAGTGATAAAACCATAAATACCGACTGCGACATCGAAAGCATAATAATAACAATAATAATGATGATAACTTTCATAAAAGATATTCGCGCGTAATAAATTAGTTATAAAAGTTTAAATACCTAGAAAATCTCCTTTTGCACTAGTTTACACATTTACGTGGCTGCTAAAAGCGGTAAGATGGCCTCATGACACACTGCCACATTGTAAAGTACTCAGAAAGCAAACAGAAAAAGGAAAGACACGCGTTCCAATTTTACACACTGAATTAACATTTTTGTTATTAAAATGTTACAAACTCCATGTTCTTCTTCACGCAAACACATACGTAGGTACAGCGACTCTTTCCGCTTCTTCCTCTGAGTATCTTGTATTCACACTTTTATTCCACCATACACACACACACACCCAATGAATATAAAAATGCGTGGAAAAACGTGCTTAAACGCAGGTGAAATACGAGAAATTGCACATTACAACACAAACAACAGCAACAACATTGTTTGGAGCTAGCATTAAAACTTTAAATTTTTTTCTTAGTCTTGTGATGATTTTTTTTTTCCATTATTTTTTGTTCTTGATTCCAAAGAAAAAGTTTAACACATTTGTTATGCTTACAATACACTGCTCAAAAGAAATAGCAACAGAAAAAGGAAACGTGAGAAGGGGTATTGCAAAGAAAAGTGAAAATTTGAAAATTTGTTTATTCTACGAGACGTGCATAAAATATCGAATTATTATGTTTGAAAGATATGTAATAGGTGTACAAAAAATTCTGTAATGTTTTTCATGAATTTCATTACAAACATACTTTTTATAAAGCTTAATAATCGAACAATTCGCCATTACTATCTATGGTCTTTTGCCATTTATCGGGAAGATAATGGATCCCCTACCGACAGAAACTTGGTGGTTTTGAGGCAAAATAGTCATCGAGTCATTTTCGCACATCTTCAACTTTGGAGAATCGCTAGTCTGGAAAAAACCCCCTATCCTGGAGAATTCCCCAGCCTAAGGAGAAGATGCGTTCCTAAGTTGATTATGTTGTACGTGGACGAGCGTTGTCAGACAGCAACATCAATTTTCGAGATCTTTGGCCAGTAATTGGTATTTTTTCTACAGAACATTACTTAATTTGACGAGTTCTTGTTGATAACGTTCAGCTGTGACAGTTTGATATGAATTTTCATCAACCGAACTTTGATTTTCTTTGTATATAACATTTTTTGGAGCACCGGTAAGTGAATCATCCACAAGGCAAAAATTATTGTCACGAAATCTTGCAAACCATCTTTCTACTTTTCTAAGATTCACACAATTTTCACCCAAAGCCACCCAGTACTTCTTTTCATTTAAAAACAGAATAAAATAAAATGACGTGAATATTGCTTATCGACATCCATCTCCTATATATTTCGTACACACTGAATGACAGCTTTTAATGTATTCGTGAGGTGTGAATGTTCTGCTGTTCAAAAGATTGTACAACCCTCTTCTGGTATAGGCTATACCTATAGAATCTCCTCCAGTCCCACTAGCTTCGGAATCACGTTTTCAAGCCATTCAGCAGATGTTCTTGCTATCAACCAGAACATGCTCCGGTCGAAAGTAGATGCCCACAAAAATCCATTTATGGTCCCACCCTTTTGCCACTTCCACAATGATCGCTTGTTCCAGGGCAGTCAGCTCCATTTTGGTAAGGTTTACCTGAAGGTAATCGGTAGCACTGTCATCCTAATCGTTTTCGACACCTTTGCAAAGGTCTTGCTTGAGGTTCTTTCCGATGTTTTGGCATTGCTTTTATCGTTAGGACTTTGCTGCCTCTTTTTCCCGAGTGTTCTTCCGCTTTCTTCCTGGCTTTATTCGGTTCTAGCCCTTTTTCCATGTAACTCAGGTACCAACTGCAGCCGTCTCCACTAAGCACTTTTCTTAGCGGGTCATCGATTGCTCCAGGTTGGCCAGGTTGATTACGTCATTTTTCATGACCCCGAGACTTTGGCTTATGATCTGCTACTGCAGATTCTATCTCCTTCACACCCAACTTGGGCCACCACGCTGCATTTCCGCATGCTAGTATTGCAGCTGCCTCTGCCCTTTTCGTTGGAAGCTCGGTGCCTCGGCAGCAGCATCGTGTTTTGCAATTGCACCTCTCCCGCTGATACCGCAGCTCCATTTTGTGTCGTTATGCTGTTGAATGTGGCTGGTGCTAATGCACAAATTCTCAGTTGTCAGCCAATTTCTTTTTCCTAACGTGCCTTACGGTGCATTATGCAAATTAACATTGCTCCTGCTGGTAGAACTATGCAAACTGTCATTACAGAGCTCATGCTACATTTGGTTTGCAAATTACGTCACTGTAACCTGCCTCGGCAGATTTGACGGTCTCCAATATTAACATCGGGAATTGGACTTCATACTGTTTCCAATTTTGGCATACTCTCTCCAACATATCGGCCGGTATTTCACGAATAAATTCTTCAATGCGTTGGCGATTTGACCGGCATGTGCATGTGCATGTGAATGTGGTACCGCCTGGTTGCAACCGCATGTCAGCCAAGTCCAGCTCTTTCATTTTGGGCAGAAAAAAGAATTTGTAATCATCGGACGGTAGCGCTCGCCATTCACAGTAACGTTCCTGCCTTCGTCGTCTTTGAAAAAGTACGTTATAATGATGCCACCGGCCCATAATCCACACCCAACAGTGCATTTTCGAGAATGCATTGGCAGTTCTTGCAATGCTTCTGCCTGCTCTTCACACCAATTCACGGTCATCAACAACACTGGCGGATACAGCTGCGATATTTTCCTCTGTCCGCACTCTACGTATGCGTGTTGATGATTTAATGCCCAATAATGTAAATTTGTCAGAAAGTCGCCTTAACTGACAATAAAATGGAAGAAGTGCACTATGTACTTTCTTAACCGAGCATGAATTTTTATAATAACAATCAGTAATCTTCAAGCGTTGTTCGTTTGTAAGTCGATTCATTGTTCGATTCACTATAGACTAAATTAAACATGTTTTGCAGTAACATGTTACACGAAAACAGCTGAGCTGCCAAAAAAGTGTTGCCATAAAGAAAGTTGCTAAAAAATCACCCTGTATTATAACATATAATAAGATTTGCAGAAGGTAATATATTTGAAAATTGGCACTATTGGCCTCCAGCACAAAAATGTTTTATTTTATGTTTGCCCACCTGTAGTGATATAAATTTGGTATTAACGAAGTTAAGCCTTCAAAATCGCTTTCTCCTTTATTTTTATTTATCATTTCATATTTGATTATATTGTAAATATTTCATTTACAAAGTTTAAGACTCCCGTGTTAAATAGACAACGCAGAGCACAACAAGCGAATAATACATGTTTGTCAAATATGGGTTTTAAGTTTTATTCTCATTCTATATACAACATAACTAAGTATAGCTGGTAAATAATTCATGTGAACAATAATACTTAGTAAGCGAATGGATGAATTTAAACATTGTGTGAAAGTGCACACTTTCACTTATTACACACTAATATGAACACACAATCGTTCCATACTACTAATAAAACGAACCGACAGATACGTGAAGATGCAGACAGTCAGCCAATGCAAACTTATCGCGGAAGTTTTCAATAACGTCAAAGTATTTTTCCCACGACACCAAATATTATTTTCACGTAAATGCTCTGAAATCGAAATGTAACAACTACAATCACAACAAAGGAAAATGTGAACAAAACTTTATGGAGGTGGGATTAAATTTGCCCATATTGGAAATGATGTTAAACACTTTTGGCAACATTTTCTGCTGGTACTTCTGATTCTCCTGTTCAAAATAAAAATGATTTTCTTGATCAACATTAACGAAATCGACGAGATAGTTTAACAATACTGCTTCTAAATAATTTTACCATCTTCTAACGACACCTACTTGATTTGCACAAACTCTATTTAAAGTACACAAACATTTGCCAACATTGAACGAACAAACTAATACTTGAGCGAACGGAAAGAGAGTTTAATCGGAAATTTTAAAAAACTTTTCCATTTAAATATTGTCAAACATAATTTGCATTTTTACTATTGTCGTCGTCGTCGTCACCGTCATCCTACATGTTTAATTTGTCATTCATTTTAACATATGTACATATATTTCTTTGTTTGCGTTTTGTTGCAGACAAAAAGGCCCAACAAAATTTCTACTTAAATTGTAGGAAAATGATAAGGATTTTTAGATTACGGGACGATGCCTCACAAAGTCATCAGTCACCAGAGGAGGTTTATCAAACTACTAAAGAGTTTTGTATGAAGGTTGCTGGTTTCAAGTCGACAACCCCTCATAGTCTCAAGCGATCTCTATTGAGGCCAATGGGGACGAAATTAGAGCTCTGATCGTTAAAAACCTATGCGACGACAAGACAATTTAAAGGATATCCAGAATTGATTTTCACAGCACTAGGGGTATAGAAAAATTCAAGGAGTTTTCTGAGCTTCTATAATAAAAACAGAAGACTATTTAAAAAGGAACAAATCGCAAATGTTCAGGGTTTCACTACAAAAATATATGAGCAATATTGCTAACTTTTCAAATAACTAGCACCATCCGACTACCATTAATTTCATTCCTTAGGAGACAAGTTAAATAGTAGTTTCGTTGATTACGATGAGGCTGAAAAGTATTCGTTTTTTTTTTCCATGTATTAAGTACAATCTGTCTGAGAGATTTAGTATAACTTATAACAATTTTCTCAAGAAATAACATGAGTAAGAATTACTATTGGAATTCATTACATAAGTAAAGTATTATAGTAGTTAAAATAGGCTAATGTTATTGCTTGCATCTTTATGGTAGGTTTTTCGGCAAGTATTTATTTTTAGTTTGCAAAATATATTCTCGAAAGTTTGGGTGAATAGCTACTGGGTTTTGATATTGCTGGTTTCCTCATATATCGTTGCAACTCTTATGACACGATGTAGTATCTCTTTGCTGACAAACCATGGCGTGTTGGTACACGTCCGCAGGACTTTTGCCTGAACCTTCTGCAGAATTTATATGTTGTATTTCAAATCCGAAATGGTGCCTGTGAGTCCTCCCCTGGTAGATAGGCCGTCGCTACTATTATTTTTCTTTTTGCAAAGCCGTTTATGCCTACCGGAATTTGCACTGCCACTAGGTCCCTCGAGAGAAACTCCGAAAGACAAAGACAATTCATATTATTAGTAAGTATCAAACAGGTTCTCGGGTTATCACACCATATATCCGATATTACCTGTGTATTTTTGTCCGCCAAACCTCTTTTTTGGCCCATGAATATTCAGGCTTCCTGAACAGCACTTTACCCAGTTGAGACCTAAGCGTTACCCTTGCAATCACCGCCGCCGAAGTAGCCTTCGCGTGATGGAGGTTGATTTGAGCAACCCTAGTATTGTTCATCCTGTTGTTGTTGACTCAGACCGAATGCATCCACTGTTAGAGCCTCATCAATCTCTGACTGGGAGACTCCATCTGAGTCATCTTCTGACCTGACGTTTAGTATGGTTAGGTCGAGTTCGTCAAGCTGCTCACTTTCGTAATAGATTGACTTCCTCGACCTTCCCATCCCTGGGGACCTTTTTTCTATGTTTCCAGCTACATACTCAGATAGAGTTTCCCCTGGTGTAGCCACTTTCTTATCTCTCGTCTTCTTCTTATGCCCATGGACTGAGATGCAACCAAACCTGTAATTTAATTTACAGTCGTTGACTTTGATTGCCCCCAGGGATTTGTCATCCACCCCTATCTTTAGCAGCTTCCCATTTTTCCATAAATTAGTATGATGGTTCTCATTTTGGATGACTAGCAGTTTAAGCAATTTTTCAGTTTCTACCACTGCTGTTCTTGGCAGGTATACCGTCACCATAAGTGCTGCGGAGATATCATCACCCTTGCACGTAAGTAGTATAGGTCCGTTATATCCTGCCAATGTCGCAGCTTTTCCGCGGAGCCATTCAGCAACTTCTTCTGTTCCACAGTCTACCAGTATTAGTCCTGGTCGAAAATGGATACCGTCGAGTCTAAACTTCGACTTCCATCCCTTATACATCTCCTCTACTAGGAGTCGTCAATCTTCTCCTGTTTCTCACGTGTGAGTATCTGCTTAGAGTAAAGCTTCGGGAGTACAGCCAGTCTAATGCCTTTAGTGACGTTAGCATAGCAGACGCCAGGCCTCCTGATTGTACCCGTATACGTTGTACGGGATACGTTATTGGGATCCCGATCCATCTTGGCGTTCCTGTCGCAACTCAATCATTTTAAAAGTCCTTGATACAAGGCCAAATATTTTGTCTTTGACACCTTTACCATCCGTCTATTTTCCGGTCCTTTTTGGCGTAGTACCTTGTGTTCAGTTTCTTGGATATTGGTCTCCGCAAGTTGTGATGCGATATACGAACCCGCTAGTTTATTTACCTTACTTAAGTTCTACTTATCCATATCTCACGTGCCATAGCCCCCAATAGCACGGTAAGCCCACATTTAGTCACTGAGTCGAGCAGGTATCAGTGAGGTGCAACGCTAAAATGCAGTCTGTTACTCCGTACTGCAAACAAGTTCGATTAACGCGGGCTATCCCGGATTGGGGGAAGTGTTTAACGACCACCTAGTTGTGTATTTGTCTTCGCCTGTCATCTCCAAGCTGTCCAATCCAACATGGGAGACCCTGCTAAAATGTCCAAGCACAAGCCCAGGCCTAAGCTTGAGCCTTAGTCTAAGTATTTCGCAGGCACAGCTCAGCCCTTTACAGATGCACGCAAGCCCAACCACCTCATTAGGGTTAATATACGAGGAAGGGAATATGTACATAACTTGCTAAACACTTTGCGTATTCACGAACTTAATCTTTCAATTTGTCATTTTTTCATCCTTTCTACCTCCGTTTTTCTTTTTTTTTTTATATTGTAACATTTTAAAATACTTACAAATACAATGAATGTATGTATGTATAATATGTAAATGAGTTCTTAACTATTTTATAAACTTTGCATAAATCAGAAAAACAGAGCACGAAAAACAACACAAGGGAACTTCTTCTTACTATTTAACTGAAATTAAATTTGTATACTATGAGAAAGTTGCCCACAGGCTAGCACTCTTAAGACCAACTTTTTTTTATTTCAGTTATGAGAAATGAGAAACAAAATCTGTATTTGTTGTTGTTCCGATCGATGCAGCTACTCCAAAGTTATATCGTTTTTGAAAATCTGTCGATACATTTCAGTTCATTAAATTCTCATGTTGTGTAGTTATAAGGTCAAGCAAGGATAGAGTGACAGTGTTCACAACAAACTTAGCTAATGATATTGTTACCAACTCACTCTCATATCTAACTCGTCTTCCAACCATACTGTCGACCAAATATTTTATGTTTTAATTATTTTGTTTTTTTTTTTGCTTTATTCAAATATGGGATAAAAATATTTTTTAGTAACAAAGACAAAACTTGTACAAACTTGATAAGGAAGATGCCACAAAACATTAAAGATAATGTCAATGCTGATAATGAATAAGAATACGCAAAAGTATTACAAGTTTAATTAAAAAGGTTCACTTTCTCTATAGAAACGCTGCTGGTTCACTCTATATCTAGGGCGTTTTTATTCGCATAATATCTATGGAAAATATATTGGATATTGCTAAAAATTTAAATGTTCATTTTGTGTACATTTCCATTGTTCTTTTTCTTGTTTCTTTGTACTTTTCCCCATTGAATATGAAGTTGTTGCTGTTTACTGTTGTTCATCAGCGTCATCTTTATCATCATCATTATCGTCGTACACAGTTAATGTGTGTGTTCATAAGAAAAGATTCAAATCCCACAGAGATTGTATAAAACCATGCAAATTTAACAAGCAATATTTATGCATATTTGTCTATAAATAAAAACATTACCAAAAACAAAGGTCGAAACTGATCAACTCAACACTCTAGTAAGCATATAGGTATGTTAACAACTCAGCATTAAATACGGGCAAATATGAAGTAATATAGTTTATGTACTTATTGTGTTGAGGGTATATTTCGTGTATATTTATATTTTTTAACCTATTCGCTTATGTGGCAATTACAACCGAAAATAGATTTAAGCCGAATTTAGCATGCTTCGCCAGCTGGACCTCTTTCCGTCGCTAGCGTAGTTAAATGTGTAAAAAGTGTAGTTATCAACAGTTTGACTGTAAAAAGTGAGTTATACAGTGTCATTCTGCAAATACGAATGAGGTTCACAGGAATATCGAACTGAGATATTGTTGTTGTGTAGAGGTGTATGTCGATTGTCAGAGCTTTTTCACCCATTAATTTGCATTCAAATAATAATATTCTGTATGGATAAGCATATTGTTTGCTCGTGTGCCTTTAAGTGACATCATTGTCGGAGCATAGAAAGTAACCATATCGTCATCATTCTCTCTCGTGTTATCAAGTACAATATTATCTCGATGCTCATTATTCTTAAGTATATTTCATAATATACATATACAATACAGACTTGCCGGTTTTTGCTAAAAATATGATTTATGATCTGTACATTATTTAGTTTTATTCTGATTATAATAAATATGCTTTAATTTCTCATCTCAAAGTATTTATTTGGCCAACGTACTCTACATATGTTCAGATTAATTTGAGTCTATCTCACAAATGGCTTGCCCGATATTCGCCTTAAGGGCGGAATAGGGTTCATTCGTGTAAAAAAAAGGCACAATTTTGTTATTTGTTTTTTATGAAACAGTTAAAATCTATTTATTAAAACCAATGGTATATTATATTATGACATTTGAAGAATAAAAAAAAAAAATTAAATATGTGGCACTTAAAGCCCCAAAGGGCTCATTGGTCGAGCTTCTCTTCCATTACTGTTGTGCGTCTTAAATTTTGGACAATATTAGAAGGGACCTACTTATTTTAGCCGGTTCCGAACGGCATAACACTTGTGACATCACGTTTTCTGAGCTTTGTCACAGAGTTCTTTAAGAAGCTTTTTCATGGCAAGTTGTTACTGTCGGAAGAATTGCCAATTGCTTGCCGACAGATGAGTACCGTTCGAAAGAAAAATCTTATCGATATTAAATTTGTTATGCATCAGCTGGAGATTGAACCACGACCTACAGATCAGAAGGCGAACACACTAACCACTGAGCTACGGCACCCACCCATATTATAACATTTGAAGAATATTTTGTAAAATTTTCATAGAGAAATTTTCAATGACAGCAATTATTCCCGAGCGTCTCGGAAAAAATTTTAATTGCGGTGTCCTTCATAAATCGGTGCTGGATCATCTGAAATTAAAAAATCGCTTTGCCCAGGCAACGTTGGGTGGCTTTTTCGAAATTTCAATTTTTCACTTTTTGGGAACACTTTGAAGGAAAAAACGCATTTTTTTTTGCATAAAGGTCGGTTAAATTGTTATTGTAAAATGAAAAATATTAACAAATTTCAAAAAAAAAAACCTCCAGCGTTACCTAGTAAATTATGTACAGAAATAGTGTTCAAAATTTCAAAATGATCGGTGCAGTAATTCTGAAGTTATGAGGGACACAGACTTTGAAAACGTGATTTGTTGGAAAAACTCTTTAAAGTTTTGAACACTAAAAAATTTATGATAAAACGTTCATAAGTCAGTTCTATCGGTCACTGAATCATCGATGCCAGGTCCATAAAGGATGTTGCAATCATCCATGATGTCTAAAGCATCTTTTTGCTCTTGTCTACGATGTATCCTGCCTTCTTTTGTTTGTTTTTCTGCTTCCTGCTCTGTTCGGCCTATACGTCAGGAGTCAGGTAGGTATAAAAATCCGACAGGTACAAAAATAGTCATAACTTCTGCAACTTTGCTCCTACTGACTTGAAATTTAGACACAACATTCTTGAGATATATATGCGTTCATTAAAAATTCAAAAAAAAAATTTAAAACCGTATTCCCTCCTTTAGGGCCTGAATCGTTAATGGATTGTTCGCATAACATCGGTCCTTCACAGCACCCCACAAAAAAATAGGTCTCACGAACTTTTTCCACAAACTTGCGTACAAAAGGCGCAAGGGGTACCTCATTTCGGCCAAAACTTCTTTTCAATAAACAATAAACAACTTTGGAAATAAGTTTGCATTATTTCCAACGTTGCTCAATCGTAAAGCTATTCTTTTCATTCTTATTTCCAGTGGGAAAGAGCTGTCACTGTAGAAATAATATTTGCTTAAAAAAAAACTCTAAATGGTCCACCCTGTAAATCAGTCCATAGTGAATATGTAAGAAATAGTGTGTATATGTATAAGATAAAAGAAAGTCGTTGATAATTAGTCACATTGCAAGTCTTTTTAAAAAATAGTGGCTAACAGGCGCAACGCAAATTTTTAGTCACGACCACATTTAATGCACTATTGCATGATTACCTTGCAAGGAGTGACAAGTAGAGAGTACAATCAGTTGCCTCTTTTTGTGCAAATGAAATGCTCATTAATTTGTTAGCAAATACTCGCAGATTGGAAGACATTTAATTATAGCTAATAATTAATGCATTAAATTGAACTTTGGTGTTAAAAAACTTAATGTAGTCGGTTTAATCTTGAGCCAAGTGTTGTTAAATATTTGAAAATAAAACAGACAGCGATAAAAGCGTTGAAAAAGAGAAAGTTAATTAAGTCAATGCAAATTAGTCATTGTAATTGTCGTCGCAGAAAGGTAAAAAAAATAAAGCGCCAACAATTTTCACAAACAGTTAGCAAAATTAATCATTAGGTGTACAGCGTGTGGAAAAAATAAAATTTCAATTTATAAATTCAACAAACACAATTATTTTTGCTAGTAGCCGCTTTGACGTCCATTTGGGAAAGACATTTGTGAAACTCAGTTTACATGCATCTAATACTCTGTTAGAAAACTCTGTATACATTATTTGAAAATAGAAAAAGATATTTGTTCCACTTCTATATTGTGGTAGTCATTGTTACATTGTCCTGTTGAACAATATTGTATGTGACAAAAGTGGCCAGTTTGGTTATCCATTTTAAAGTTGAGAAACCTAGTACCGCAATTAAACCAAAGAGTTAAATTGAAGAGTAGTAGTAGTATAAAAACAAAAACGTGTGACCCCATCTACTTCAATTTAGTAAATCATGATTTTCCCAACAGTCGAATATTTAGGAGAAGGAATAAAGTAGTTTGTGTTAACTTTAGCTAGGGAAGTTTATTGGTACAACGCTCCACATACTCATAAATTTGTGAAAAGTAGGAACAACAATTAACTAAAACCTCCATTAACATTAATTGCTTTAAAAGTAGCACCAGTAACACCTATGCAACAACAACAACAACAGCAACAACAAAAAGTGCTCTATTGTCAGCTGAGAAAAATCAAATTATTAGCACGCGAGTAACTTCACCGAATACTCACTCAAACATTTGACAATAAATACATTGGGTATGTATTGGACAGTGTAGCTTTCTATATAAAAAACTTACGACTAACAAACGAATTTCATTTGGTTATATGAATTTCATTTACAATACATCAACAACAACGAGTGAATCATGCACATGCAATGCATGATTCACTTGTATATCGTTTTGTATTACATTTTGGCAGTTTTTCTTTTTAGAATCCTTTTGTTTTATCTGCTCTTCCTGCTTCCTGCTATTCATCAACACACCATGATGAAACGATTCAGGATTCAATATTCATTTTTGTTTGCAATTTAATTGTGCTTTGCATTTGCGCCTTACTCAAGTAGACGAGTATCATTCATTCACCACGGCCTGCTGCTTATTTAAGTATATATTATACAAGCCAGTTAAAGTCAAATAATGATTATTCTGCAACAAAAAACATTGTTTTACCAAAACAATGATGATGATGTGGATAGTTGAATGGTGTTGCTAGTAGGTCGTGTTGATGGTGGCGTTCAAAAACACTTCTATTTATTTACTTATTTCACTTGTTTGCCTGATACTTGAAATGTGAATTAATTGCTTTCGTAGAAATGCAATACAGTATCAATTATAAATGGACTGATAAGTAAATCTAAGGACTAATTTTAATGTTTCTCTCTCTTTCTCTCTTTTTATTTAGTAATTTTATTAGATATCACCACATATTAGATATCATCATAAAATAGAAATATTTTGCTCTTCGCGCTTAAAAAGTTTTGGTTTTATTTAATTCGAAGTTTTTTTCAGAAACTATAAATATTTGCATGCACTCTGATCATTTTGTAGACTACAAACTATTCATCGTATGGTCATCGGTTTTTATTTTATTCCAGCGCTTTTGGCCATGTAGCTCATTGGTTAGTGCATTGGCCTTCTGATCTGTAGGTCGTGGATTCAATCCTCGGCTTAACCACAACTTTAGTATCGAAAAGATGTTTCTTTCGAACCGTAACCACCTGTCGGCAAGTAATTGGCAATTCTTCCGGCAGTAACAATTTGCCATGAAAAAGCTTCCAGAAGTGCTCTGCTACAAAGCTCATAGAAAGTGATGTCACAAGGATGTGCCGTTCGGATCCGGTTAATATAAGTAGGTCCCTCCTAATACTGTCCAAACATTTAACAGGGACAAGAGTACTGGAAGGTAAGGTCAGTCAAAGAGCCCCTTGGGGTTTAAAAGTGCCACATATATACTTATTTATTTCTTTTTTTTAGTTGTGTATTGTAGGTTAAGTACAGTTAACGTACGATTCGTTATATTTTTCAACCAGTCTAAGAACACAACATTCAGCAAAGCATTTAAGTGAAGTACTTCACTCTGCATTGGATTCCATTATGATGTTTTTGCCGATACTTAACCTGCAGCGAAAATGGGAACTTTTTTGTTTTACGGTTACCAATTAAAATATGTATTTAGGAAATATTAACCAACTATATTATATAGGAATAAATACTTTTGTATAAAAAATATGTAAGTGTGATAGAAGTAAAACTTGTTAAAGAACCTAAATCAGCTATTGTATGAATTCACCTAACAAATTTTTCGTAAGTGGTTTAAGGATACCCAAAACCTGAAGAGTTTGTGTAAAGTTTCAGATCACCCACTTCAATTTACATATATTGGTCCTGTTTTAGACACAAAAACATTTTCATGAAATACATTTTGTTTGTGAGCGAGGGATGGAAGAAGAGATCGGACTATCTTACATTCTGTCAAATAAGTACCCGGACAAACTCTTTGTTCGATATTTTTATCCATAGTAAAAATCGCAACGCACACAAAAGGTTGACTTGTTCCTAATGACGCCGTAACCAAACTAAATGACACATAGCAATAAAAATTCACAAAATAGTGGCTGATAGTTGTGCCAAGCTGAGAAAAAATTTTTTTTGAAATATTCTCAGAGGGAAAATTAAAGATGAGAATTTCCGGGTACTTATTTGACAGAATGTATATTTCTACCGCAACTATCAAAACCATCAAATATGCGCCATTTTGTTCGATAACTTGTTGCCATTTTGAAGGTAATTACATAATGCCCCTCTCATAGAAACCCTCGTCGCTATTGGCAAAAACTGGGACAGTCGATTTTCACAAGCTTCCCTTGAGGCGAATTTTTCACCAGCAAAATCATTCTCCACAGACAGGAACAGGTAGTAATCACTTGGTGCCAGGTCCGGACTATAATGTGGATGCATAAGAACTTCCCAACCAAGATCCCGGAGCTTCTGGCGAGTCACTATGGATGTGTGTGACCTGGCGTTGTCCTGATGGAACACGATTCCTCTCCTATTGGCCAAATCTGACCGCTTCTGGGCGATTGCTTCCTTCCGACCGTCCAATTGTTGACACTACAGGTCCGAACTAAAAGTTTGGCCGTAGGGGAGCAGCTCATAGTAGTTGATTCCCTGCCAATCCCACCAAATACATAGCAAAACCTTCCTGACCGTCAATCCTGGCTCTCCAACCATTTGCCCTGGCTCATCGCGATTCGACCACTACCGTTTTCACTTGACGTTGTAATGAGTGACCACCTTTTCATCACCAGTAAACATCCGCTTCAGAAATGAATCGATTTTGTTGCGATTCGGCAGCGATTCGCAGATGGACATTCGGTTCATGAGGTTTTTTTGCGTTAACTCGTGTGGCACCCATACATCGAGCTTCGTTTTGTATCCAGCCTTTTTTAAATGGTTCCAAACGGTTTTTTGTGCAATGTTTAGATCCTGGATAATAGAACCAATGCTTACATGACGGTGAGACTCAACGATTTCCATTGTTTTTTCGATATTTTCGGCAATTGGCAGAGCGTGATGCATCTTTGACTTCAAAATTACCGGAACGGAATCGACGAAACCAAAATTGCACATGATTGGCTGTTACAGTATCAGGACCATAAACACGAATCACATTTCAGCCGTCTGGCTTTTCGCTTTTATCGAAGAAAAACTGTAAAATATGTGATAATTGCTATGTTAATTTACAGATTTTTTCTCCTGGTCATGGCATTATTCTTTTCATTCTAAAACTCTGTTAAGTGACCCTGATATTTGTAATCTCTGGTAATACATAAAAACTCTTAATATACCGAAAGCCATACTCATTTAATAGTATAATTCGTATGTAAATACCATCAAAATCATTACTATAATTTTTTTATTCGCTTTGAAAGTCTTCATTAAACATTCTTGGCTTATTTGAATAATCCTATGAAAGCTTTTTCAAGTTTTGCTATGTTAATTTTTAGTTTTTTTTTCTATACAGAACATGAAGAAAAATTTTACAATTAAAAATTTTAATTCTACTTATATTTTCTAGGACGTCATGAAAATTGTAGAAAAAAATGTAAAAAAAAGAAAAGACATCTAACACAAAATATGAAAATTGTGATAATTAAGCAAGATTTTAATTGTATTTCTCTATTTAGCTTCACACCTGCATCAATCAATTGTTCTGTACCATTTTTATTACCTTGCGAAATAATTATATATCTTTTATGATACGATTATTACCATTGATTGTGCACAAATGTAATTGAAATGAAAAAGGAAGAGGATTTTCTACAATTTACTTGTTCACCTTGGATATATCTTGGTGTATCTTTGGGTATCCCTGAAGATATATTGCAAAAGTGATTCTTCTTTTTTTAGATAATATAAGAGATATTCTTGCTTGTTCGTTGCTTTTGTACATTTGCAATGGCGATTCATTTTATAACTCCTTTTCTAAATATTTGTGTATAATTTGTGTTACATTGTATGCGCGGGCGTTATGACTCAAAGACGCATGTAAAGTAATATCCAAGTTTGATTATTATATATGCTGGTCTTATTAAACAATGGACAACGTTTGCTCGTCTTTTTTACTTTTGTACGTTTGAAGTACTTTACTTACTTGATATGAATGTTGTTGCTGTTGATGTTGTTCTACCTACTTGAATTTATTTACGAAAATACAATTTGTCTAATTACAAATTATGAATTAATTTAGCAGACGACTCTAACATTTGTTTATTGAAAAGATAAGTCAAATTCTTATAGTTGGGGGATGTAGACGATTTCCTAGTCATCTAGCGGCTTATATTTTTAGAACCGCACAGATATTTGATATTCTACCGATCATATCTGCCAGTCATTTAAAGAGTCATTAAAGAGTTAATAAAACGAAATTGCCATGATGAAATAATATACGATATGCAGAGAGGGATTATGTTATGTTCTCACAAAACGAAAGAAAATACAAGAAAACCAAATTGAACAGACACATACAGCTTTGTCGCATACCTCACATGTCATTGTGCTGCAAGATCAAAATTTGCGAATTCGCTTACACCATTCCACCATGACTTTTTAAAGCTGTGCATTTTTCTCTATTAAAGTTACACAACCTCTGTCCATACGTTTACAATTTATCCAAATCTATTACTGACTAACTCAAATATGGTAACCCTCTGAACCAACAAAAGAAAAACTTATAAGCAGCAACACCATCTGCAGCTTAGTTGTTTTTCAGCGTAGAAATGAGCTCTCTTCTCTGACCTCATCATGGTCGGGTGGTGGAATATCTACACCATCATCCGTGATTGGGGAGTTCGAGAAATGTCCTCCACTGGCGGAATTGTTCAAATCGTCGCCATTCAATAACGTGGATAAGTGTTATCTTCATAACCAAATTCCCATTGTTGTCACGACAGGATTTAAACTACCACTCAGGCACTTGATCTTCTCGAAAAATTTTCGAGTCTTATTACTTTTTCTACTCATCTCTATCTCCTCATATCTAGCGTCTTTCCTGCTCGCTCTTATTGCGCCTGCAAAGACGTCTCTCCGAACTGTACCGCTCTTTAACAACTCGCATAGCACCTGCACGCAGGGTTTTTCTGTAGGCGGCGTCTTTCTTTCCGAAGTAGTTTGCTCGTTTTCAATCCGATAATAGTGATATTAAATATGCGCCTCACTCTCGTCGACTAATCACTGAAAAGTCGATGAAATCATGGAAAATATTGAGCAAGACCGACAAATAAGCAGCGTGGACGTTAATAGGGAACTAGGCATTCATCATCAAACAGTTATCAACCATTTGAAGAAAGCTGGATACAGTTACACAGTTACGAAGCGAGGTGAAGCGTCCCAAATGGTGGCAAGGCCAGGATTGACACCATTGTAATTGTAATTATTACTACTTACTAGTACTTAAAAATTATTAATAGGACAACTCAGAGTTTCTTACCAGATATTTATATGATGAAATTCAAAAATGTTTAGATTTTGATTGATTTTTATTAAATATCGAATTTAAACGTATATGCTTTCTTTCACACATTCTTATTCTCTCTTGTTTTTATCAATAATTCGAATTTAAAATTCAACTATTCATGTTAGTCATTAAAAAAGAATACGTCATAAATATTGAGTTGCAATTTAAGAGACTAGCACATATTTAAAATAACATATAGCAATAAGAGTAAGACTAGCAACAACAATCATAACGGCAATCTTGGTTACCATCTTTGCGTAAAGCTTCAAATGGGAAAACAATGAAAGCACAACAGACTATGTAGAATTAAAAGGAGCAAATATTTCTAAATGAATCTTAATAGTTACCAAGATGATGTAAAGAAGCAAAAAAAAAAACATGAAACAGAAAACAATGCAATAAGAAAGTTTGCTTGCACTTACATACAACCTTCGAAGCAATCGAGATATTTCAGTAGCATCTTTGCTATTCTTGTTGCGACAGTACTGCTCCTACTTTACTGCGATGTTGCTGTTGATGCCTGCCACAGACATGGTGAATGCCATGATAAATCCGTAAAATTATTAATTATTCTAATTAATTTATAAGTTTTTGGTACTCTTTGAAATGATTTTTCTCGCACTCTCATACTTATGAAAGTGGATTATTAGATTACTATATATAAGTACATATGTACATATATAAAGTAGTTAGTTATTGATGTTGGTGTATTACATTATTTCTTTGTTGACAAGTTTTGAGTACTTTTGAATTACATTTTTATTAACCATAATGTGGAATATGATTGCAATAACACGTAACGTTGCAAGTGCATGTATCACAACGTCAACACTCAAACATAAATTATGCAAATGGCTTAAAATAAAATGTGAATGTATTAGCACTGCTAACTCTGAGATTTTGTGATCCTGGGATTAATAAAAAGGTTAATAAAAAAGTCAGATAACATACCCCATGACAGATAGACGCAAGCGCCATCGTTTTGCCGTCGGTCGCTGTCAATGCGTGCGATATGATTGATATCCAACATCGTGAAGCGTGCATATCGCGTCGGAAGTGAGATGTTAGCAATTACGAATGTTATCTGTAGCTCGATTCAGTAACTGCTTAACGACAATTATCGTTATCGTTATGGGCACTTAACGACACTTATAGTTAAGAGCTCTTCTGTATACGTCAGATAACTACCATTGTAGTTAAACGAAACCGATGAAAAATAAGTAGTCGTTAGAGCTTTGCGGAAATTATCGTTACGTTTCTCCTGTGGTTTGAGTTTCTTAATAAAGTATAAAAAATGGCTTTGCATATATTGGCAGCGAAATTATTCAAAATTTTACGCAAAGGCCAGAAAGTCCAAATCTTAGGCATTTGTGGGCAAATCAAGATGCTTATGATTTAGGTGACCACGGATTCGTGAAGCTTTACCGGATATCAAAGGATGAAATTTCCAAACTAATTGATGAATTAGAGTGTAAACTACGTGAAAATTAACCGATCGACCATAGGATCTTCTAAGCCCGAAAACTGGCAACCTTAATGGGTACCACATACACTATCTATATTTTTTAAAATGGTACTTAATTGGATTTTACCATTGGCAACACAAAAATACAGATAAATACACACCCTCACGTGCATATGAAAAATATTATTCACTTCACTTCACTACAATTTGTTGTCTCACCTATGTAGCATTTATTGCATTGACACATGAATGCGCAACTGCTTAATCAATCAGGCACACGATTTTAATGATGAACAAAATTTTTATTACTCACTTTTAGGCGAGCACGAACAAAGTAATTTTTTGTGCTTTAATTGAAGCATTAGCATAATCAGTGGCAACCTGCATTCGCAGATATATTTAATTAAAAGCAAATATTTCAAAACCCGCAAGTCTGGTCGGTAGCCAAATGCCACTAATCGACAGCCTTTTCGCTATAGCTATCTACTTTTCTGTCAACTAGTAATGCAGAACCATGTAAATTCAATGACGAACATGTCACGTCGTTCAAAACGATTACTGCAGATGATGAAAATATGAATAAAGAACGCAAAAGGAACTAAACCGTAACTATTTAGCTATACTTAATGCACTAGTTCAATTACTGTCTCCTAGTAGTGCACAAATGCGCCAATTCGAATATGTTAAGCGAACATCCACCATTCGTTGCACCATTCTTTTGCCGTTCGCCTATAATCAAAATTTTAGTTGTTGATGTGCATTTCGAGCTTATTTTACTTTCGTTCGCTCGACTTCTGAAGTATTATAACTCCCATCACCTATTGCGTAAATAACATCATTTATAATCACACATAATTTGAATTATTTTTGTACTTGAATTTTGATCGTGCACAAAATTTAATAAAATTTGTTTCACCTTTAAAGTTCTTTCAGATTGGAAAAATATATTGCTTCTAGATGAAGATGTAACCAAATTTTAAATCTTGTATCTAGGGCGCTTTGCGAAAATTGACATCTTGTATTAAAAATATATCAGAGGTAGCATCAAATCCACGACCGCCCTGAAAGGGGGGTGCACTTATACTAAAATATTGGCCCATTACGATACCGTGATACCGCGATACAGAGAAAGTGGTAAACAGTCTCCTCCTCTCCCTTGTCTTGTCAACTGCAGCAAAAATCGTTGGCCGTTAAATCAAGCTTGGTAGCGTGCCTACCCACAAGTCAGTGGCCCAGGCACGGCAAATACATCAATCATAGTTTTCCTACGCATTGATAACAGAGAGCGATTTCACACAAGAGCTCTCTTCTCGCCATCTTCTGTTGGCTATAGTGAGAAAGTGTTGTGTGCATATTGCAAGTGGAATATCTTTATAGGCAAAATCTCATCTTGAAAAACGCTGCAAAAGTCGGATAATCGGAATTTAAGCTTAACTCATAAAGAATCAGTAATGACACCACCTCTTACAGGATTGGTAACAAAACTACACTCTAAAGTTTATGGTACTGATAATTTTTATACCCTGCATAATGCAATATGCAAGGTATATTCATTTCGGTCAGATGTTTGTGTCCACTTGAAGGAATCTCCAGAGATATAGACATAGATATATATTCGTGATCAGCGTCGCTTAAATTTTCGATTTAACGATGTCCGTCCGTCCGTCTGTCTGTCACCTGGCTGGTTCGCACGATAACTTGAGTAAATATTAAGCTATTTCAACGAAATTTGGCACAAGTAACCTATGATTCAAGGGTACGGAGGGGATTGATATTGGGCATGCTCGGTCAATAGCCACGCCCACACCAAGCATTCAAAGCGACTAACCTCGGAATTTTCAAAATCTTTAACTTGCTATAACTCACATAATATCCCACTTGGGACAACAATATTTGGCACATAGACTTATATTATACTACTATATAACCTCGCCAAAAGTGGCTGAGCCACGTTTTTAAGCTCCATGACTTACAAACCATTTAGCGTAGGACAACGAGATTTAAGGTATGGATTAATATTGTACGTGCAACTAGGCTCATAGGAAATGGGCGCGCCATGCCCACTGTTTATCGTAGCCCCTATACAAAATGACTGAAATTCTTTTAAATTGAAACAGCCGTAACTTCGGCAATCTTCTGTCTAGAATAACCATAATTGACACTTAGATTAATATCGTAGTCGGAAATAATCTGTCAAAAAATCAGCGTACCACGCCCACTTCTTATTGGGGCTTCCATACAAAGTTGAGGAAATTAAACAAAAATTTTAATCGCCATAACCTACAAACTATTTAGCGTAGAACAACCAGTTTGAAGGCGTGGATTAGTATTGTAAGAGCAAATATAAAAAAAAAAAAATAAAATAAATATGTGGCACTTAAAGCCCCAAAGGGCTCATTGGCCGAGCTTCTCTTCCATTACTGTTGTGCGTCTTAAATTTAGACGGTATTAGAAGGGACCTACTTATTTTAGCCGGTTCCGAACTGCAGAACACTTGTGACATCACTTTTTCTGAGCTTTGTCACAGAGTTCTTTTAGAAGCTTTTTCATGGCAAGTTGTTACTGTCGGAAGAATTGCCAATTGCTTGCCGACAGGTGGGTACCATTCGAGAGAAAAATCTTATCGACATTAAATTTGTTATGCATCAGCCGGGAATTGAACCACGACCTACAGATCAGAAGGCGAACACACTAACCACTGAGCTACCCACCCAGCAACGGTAAGAGCAAATATACCCACTTGAAATGGGCGCGCCACGCCCACTGTTTATTGTAGTCCCCATACAAAATAACTGAAATTCTTTTAAATTTAAACAGCTGTAACTTCGGCAATATCCTGCCTAAAATAACCATAATTGACACTTAGATTAATATCGTAGTCGGAAATAATCTGGCGGAAAATCAGTGTGCCACGCCCACTCCTTCATAGGTCTCCCATACAAAGTCGAGGGAATTAAACTAAAACTTTTAAGCTCCATAACTTACAAACCAATAAGCGTAGGACAACCAAATTTAAGGTGTGGATTGATATTGAAAAATTAATTAGATATACAAGAAAGAGATAAGTCACGCCCACTTTTTACATAGCTTCCGTAAAAGATAATAAACATTAAAACACCCATAACTTACTAATTAATACGCCTAGGTCAACCCATTGCAACCTATGTAGTTTAGTATTATAGGCAGAAATTTATCCTCCAAAATTGGTGAGGTACGCCCGCTTCTTAATGTAGGTCCTATACAAAGTAGTGGAAAAAAAGGATGGATATACGAGCAAACTTTTTATATATACCTCTAGATATGCAGGGTATAATTTGGTCGGCCCCAGCCGACTGTAAGTAGATTTTTATATATAACAATGCCATAAAGTTAAAAAAAGTAAGTATTTTTTTTATGCCATAAAGTTAGATCAAAACCATGCTGGTTTAAGCAAAGAGAGAGAGAGAGAGAGAGAGTGAGTGTTATTAGTATTAATAGTATATTTGAAATTAACTTAAAGTAGATATGTTGGGTGGCTATCACTGTGCGCTGTCATAATTGCGTGTTCATATGATTTGAATAATATTTTCAATTTGAATTAAATTAAATTCTATACACGAAAACGCAAACAGGCGTAAAAAATGATAACGACAGTTGGTGCCAACACAATACAACAATATCATTGAATTAACTCGACGACAAGGCAAAGATGGTAACGATAATTTTCAATAAGTAATTTGTGCACCTGAATTTTATAATTATTATTAAAAGACAATTTGTGCAAATACACCCAAAAGGCCCTTCACTGAAAGGGTTCTTGATGATAATATTGCTTTCATAGTCGTATCACTAACGAAATGGCAAGCACGTAAAACAACAAATAAGCAGTAAACGGAAGCCAATTTTAACAACTGTCATTTTGCAGATAATTAAAAGTGTAATTTCAACAGCAGATGTAGAGGAGTGGGTACAGGTGTAAGTAGGTGTAAGTAGTGAATATGTTTTGGTACTTTATTAAGTGCAAATAATTTTCTTTAAGAAATTTAACATGAAGTACATATGTTACATGTTATACCTTTGAGCACCTTTGAGCAGAAAAAATTGGAAACATTCTAAAATTCAAGCAGCAAAAAAAAAATTGTCTCTTATAAGCCCCGAAGGACTCTTTGGAAGAGCTTCTCTTCCATTATTGTTGTGCGTGTTCAATTTTGGACAGTGCTAGAAGGGACCTACTTATTTTAGGCACTGAGCAGTCTTAAATCAGGTATGTTAAAAATTTTAGGGCTGGAACCAGTCTTGGTTTGATGAACCTATTGGCTTGTGTCTGACCATTACCTTGCTAATTGCATGCACCTCCTGAAGGTTGTTCTCAACAAGTGAAGAACATAGAATCTCAATGCATGCCTCTGGACCGATTTAATGAAGTGCGAACCCCATTCACGATGATTACACGACGTAAAAAAATCGACTGGGAATCAATCTGTTCAACAACTCTGGTATTTGGACCGCACCAGTGGACTCCTCTCAGTTAGCCCTATTGATTAACGTATTAATTGGAAATAAGTACCACGTTTTATATAAATAAACTTAAAATTTCATTAATTTCCTTTTCCACTGAATGTTCATTTATTCATATATAGTACATAGATAACCCTAATATCCCTAATTATCAATTCGTCCACTATTTAGTGTGATGAAATAAGACACAGATTGTGAAAATCTGTTGTATGGAAAAAAGGATGTATATGTGATATGTTGGAGGGAATTGCCAATAAATATTTTTATGAGTAGGTGCGATTGGGTTAAATATACGATATTATTTGAATACCTTCTGCTGAAATCCAATACACCCTGTTAGGCCACAATTATGATATGATTAGTTTCCTCTTCTATATGTATAAAAAAATACCACAATGCAAATCGAAATGAAACTCAAAATCATAAAAATTCACATCTTCCTCTTAAATTTTTGACATTTTGCTATTTCTCTTAAATATAGGTTTACGTGTATACAAGGTGCGACAATTATGTATTAAGACTCAAACCATACCTCAGCAACCAAGCGCACCATCTATGTATGAGCACATGCGTTTTGAAGCTTCAACCTTCCTCTACTAACTGTCAAAATTTCAAGGCATTTGGCTGACATTTAATGTTTATTTACATTCATTTTACAAAACACGTGTTCGTTTGATGTTGAAATGTTAACATGAAATTTAACACAGAGCACTCATTGTTCGTCAATTTTTGGCTCGGAATCAGGTCTGTGTGTTGAATCACCCGCCGTATTCACCTGATTTGGCACCATGCGACTTCTTTTTGTTCCCAAAACTAAAATTGAAGTTGAAATGATGCTTTTTTGATAACATTCACACCATACAACAAACAGGCTTCGACGAGGGAACTGGAGGCAATTCTGAAAAATGAGCTGGAACACGCGTTTGAATGACTATTAAATCGATGTAACAAGTGTATTGAATCAGGAGGAGAATATTTCGAATAAATATACCGAAAAATTAGCAAATATCGTGTTTTAATTGTGTTTTCTAGAGGCAGTCTTAATACATAAATGTCGCACCTTGTATTAGTCATATATAAATTACTCATACGTCACGATGTGTCTTTATAGCACTTTTCATAATTATTGAATAATTATTACCTTGTTATTGTACTTCAGTTATAGGATAGTGCACAATTTTTGCAATTTTTATATGCCAGCTTAACCCTATTTTGTGAGTGGAAGAGAAAGAATGTGTGTTGTCGCCCCAAAGAAAGGTAAAATATAAGACCAACCCTCATTAATTTTTTTCTTCCTAACGTTTTTTCACACATGGGGGTAAGTAAGTTCTTAACCCTAGCGACGTTGCCTTTAAAAATTCATGTTTTTTCGAAATTCCATCCAACCAGTCTCACGGTATCCTTGACGGGGTATAATAAATGGTCCGCCCACGTGCATTTTTTTCTCTCCAACATTTCTCCCATATTCTCTGACATATTGAGGTGAACATGAATTTTAAGATAACTAAATGTTACCAACTTCATCCAATTTTCGGAAAGTATAACATGATTAGAAAATGTTTTAATGCCATCTTTTATTTAAGAAAATGAAAACAAAGTGATACTAAAATACTTGCAAAATATTAATTTACTTTCATAGACGTTTTTCTTAGTCATTAGTTTTGCGTAAATCTGTTTATTTATATTATGTATTTGTGCCTCATGTATATGTGAAAATAAAGAATATCTATTCGTTAATTATCTCCGGTCACATTGTACAACAAAAAAATACGATTTATAACTGGGTGTAAGTGTACTAGAACTGTTCATCATTCTATTTTTGCTATTGTTACTAACAAGAATGCAATGAAACTTAATGTTTTGTAAAGATTTATAATGACAGTCATTTTGAAAAAACAAAAAAAAACAAAAAAAAAACGCACAAACGATTTTGACAGTCTTGTCAGTATTTGTTTATGATTTGTAAGGTGAAAATATGAATTTCGAGTATTTCAAAAAATGTTTTGAAGCAGTGTTCTTAGTTTGTCACCATCGTACCTCAAAACTAAATGTAGCTGTCAAAGTAATGAACATCAAGCCAGGTACTTCAGTGTGTCAAGCTCAGATAAGATGTAGTTCCACGATGTAGATACCTTTATTGACAGATATTCATATCGAAAACCGCATGCATTGGGCAATTTAAAATTTATTAACATTGATAAATCGCCGTTTTGGTTACCGAATCCATTGACTCGTACTTGGTGTACAACAGCAAATAGAATGGTGGTGCGCACAGTAAAACACCCATAGATATGTTGCGATATGTTTCACAGCAGCAACAAAATTACACATCATTAATGCTGTGCAATCATAAAAGTTACAAGTACTTGGAATGCCTTAGCACATATCGATTGGTACAGTAAGTTCAAACAGAGTATACGTCCAATGTCACTCTACTCAAACAAACGTTGTGTACTCATTCTATTTTATGCTCAATTCATGCATTTTATTTTATATTCTATTTCTTTATTATATCAAACATTATCAACCTTGTACTTGTACATACTCGATTCAAATATTCATAACCTCACTTTAAACACTAATCGACGTTAGCAGACACAACCGTTGTATAAAAGTTGGACGTTCATTGCTTATATTGACTGTTTGATTTAATCTTGTCGTGACTATTCCTGTCTTCAACATTAGCCTATCGTTCTCCATTGTCATAAATAATAATAATAATAATAATAATGACAAAAATAATAACAAAAAAAAACAGCTTCTCTTGTATGCTTTTGTCTTTCTAATCTGTTCTGAACAGGTTTCCATAATGCGCATATTTTTATGGTTGTTATACTCAACCATTTATTTTAAGAGGACATTGCTGACACAGATTAGCATATGCATTGGTAATGATTATTTTCTTAAATTCACTGTCATTGTTTTTTCTTGCTTTTGTTATTATTCACATATTTTGTGTTTTTTTTTTTGTTATTCCTGATTTTACTGATTGTGATTACGATTAGGTTCTTCATGTCAACCTACTCATGTATCATATTTTGGCATTTTGAGCTATTCTATACCAATGAGCGTATAAGAAAATTTCTTAATATCTAGTGATAGAGTTGAATCGATTATTTGAGAAACCCCACAAGTCACAATTTTTGTAAAATTGAGTTTTGTTTGGTAAACTGTTCTTAAGGGGTAATTACGTTAGTCAGAAGAAGATTAAACAAGCCCAGCTTCATACATATATTTTTTAGACGGTGGAATTTGACATTTATTTGAGAAACCCCATAAATCCAGAATATGTGCGCTTTCTCAAATACATGCAATGACAACGCTGAAGAGGGTTGTTGTTGCAGAATAGATGGTCCATGAAAAAGGACAAAACAATTCTATGAAAGAATAAAGACTGTTACAAATGAAATAAGAAAGGAATACAAGGAAAATTGAACGCATTTCAATTGACTTCACAACTCGACAGACAAAACTTTTCTGGTCGGTGTCGGCGTGAAAATAACTTTTCTAGGATCATATGGCGACGCTAGTCTTATCAACTCTGGATTCTGAGATATTCTGAAATCCCCATTTTTTTCTCATATAAAAGTACTATTAAAAGACCCCAAAAAAAAAGATTGATTGAAATCAAAAAATGAAGATTATTGATCTCAAAAAAACTGTATTCCTACTTCCACAAATTAAAACAAATTAAAAACTTATGTTCAGCCGTATATAAATGGCCGGGTACTGAATACTCAGATTCCATTTCTGGTCAGACTTTAATAATCTTAGATAACATTTATCATTATCTTAGTATATTATGTTAATTATACCTTGCATAATGTAATATCCAAGGTATATTCATTTCGGTCAGATGTTTGTAACCATTTGACGGAATCTCCGGAGATATAGAAAATTATAGAAAATTCGCACGATAACTTGAACAAATATGAGTTATTTTGACAAAATTTGGCATAAGTACCCTATGATCTAAAGGTACAGTGGAGATTGATATTGGGCATGATCGGTCAATAACCACGCCCACACGAAGCATTCAAAGCGACTTACCTCGGAATTTTCCAACTTGCTATAACTCATATAATATACCATCTGGACCAACAATATTTGCCAAGTGGAGTTATATTATACTGCTACATAACCTTGCCGGAAATAGGCGTGGCTCGCCTACTTTTTATAGTAGCTCCCATACAAAATGTCTGTACATACAGTAGCTCTAACTTCTGCAAACTTCCGTCTAGAACAATCATAATTAATACTTACATTAATATAGTAGTTGGAAATAATCTAACAAAAAATCAGCATGCCACACCCACTCCTGTATGTGGCTTAAGTAAATATAAAGTAGTGGAAATAAAAGAAAAAGATGGATATATATATATATATATATATATATATATATATATATATATATATATGTATATATATATATATATATATATATATATATATATATGTATATATATATATATATATATATATATATATATATATATATATATATATATATACATATGCAGGATATAATTTGTTAGGCCCTAGCCGACTGTAAGGTAATTTTTATATCATTCATTTGTTGTTTAATATATGTATAAAATAAAAATAAAAAACTATAACGGAAACAAGAATTTTATTTATGTGTTTGAGAAACCACACGTATCCATTGACTTAATTTAGCTTTTCTTTATTAGAATACATAATATTTTCAGCTATTATTTGTTGCTATGCAATGTAAAACAGTTATATTTATTATTAATTTAATATATTCTAATTATATAGATTAGTACAATATTTTAATACTAGAGTGTTTTTGTGCCTTCTGTAAAATAGGGTGTCCTGGACATGAGAAAAAAAAAACAAGAAAATCTTAAGTATATTTATATATGGAACATATGGCCATATAATATTAAATGTAACACAAAGTGGTGATATCCTTCAATATTGATTTCGATTTCACTCAAATTTTGCACATGGGCTAAATTCATGTTCAAACTGATGGAAATGGACTCGAAAAAGTTTTGACATTTTTTTCTCAGAAATTTTGAGAAATTATGGAGTTGGAAAAAACCCAAAAAATCCTTAACAAGGGGTAATTAAGAGTTGCATAAATCAAAAATTTTTGCTCTGATTTTCATAAAGAGTGTATTGTTGGAAAGGTTATAAGTCAGAGCTTATGCCAGTTTAATTATCTTTAAAATGTTTCCAACAAAGTATTTTTTTAAAGGCTCTACTTTTTGATTGCTAAAATTTCGTTCCATATTACCAACCTTTTTTCAACAAAACTACAATCATTAAAAATATGGAAAAATCACCTTTTAAATAAGATAAAAAGCTTCAGAAGTTATGATCTTTGACAGACAACTTAAAATGCAAACAAACAAAAATTAATACCGTCGACTGGTAACAAAGAAGATGACTTGAAAAATGATATATTTATTATTTTACACCTATTTTAATCGATTTCTTCGAACAATCAAAAAACTGCAAGATTTATATTAATTGGTGAAGTGAAATGAAACGTGACCCAAGAAAAACAGATCGACAAACATCACCTATTTGTTGATTATAAAGCCGCTTTCAACAGTCCAGTAAGGGATTACCTCTACGCAACAATGCCTGAGTTCGGTATTCCTGCAAAGCTCATTCGGCTTTGTAGAATGACACTGCAAAACTCCCGTTGTGCATTGAAAATTGGGAAGGACCTCTCCGCACCGTTTAATACCGAACGGGGTTTCAGACAAGGTGATTCGTTATCGTGCGACTTCTTCAATCTTATTATGGAGAAAATAATACGAGCTGCTGATCTACGACATAATGGCACTATCTTCAACAAAAGTGTCATGCTGTTAGCGTATGCCGACGATATTGACATAATCGGCATGAACACGCGAGCAGTCAGTGCAGCATTCTCAGAGTTGGAAAGAGAGTCGCGTCGAATGGGTCTTACGGTGAACGAGGGCAAGACGAAGTATCTAGTGTCAACAAACAATGAGTCCCGGCGTCTTGGACAGCACGTTACTGTTGACAACTAGGCTTTTGAAGTAGTGAAGGACTTTGTCTATCTTGGAACCAGCATTAACAGCAGTAATGACGTCAGCCTGGAGATATTGCGAAGGATCACTCTTGCAAACAGGTGCTACTTTGGGCTAAGTAAGCAATTAAGAAGTCCGTCCCTCTCTCGAAGAACGAAAACTACACTTTACAAGTCTCTCATCATGCCTGTCCTAACATATGGCGCTGAAGCCTGGACAATTTCCACCTCTGATGAGCGAATGCTTGGAGTTTTCGAGAGAAAAGTCCTACGCAAAATCTTTGGACCTATTTGCGTTGGTGGCGAGTACCGAATAAGGTACAACCATGAGCTGTACGAGCTGTATGCCGATATTGACATAGTAAAGCGCATCAAAATACAGCGGCTGCGCTGGCTAGGTCATGTCGAGCGAATGGAAGAACACGCTCCAGCTAAGAGGGTGTTATATTCGGAACCCGCTGGAGGACGACCTAACCTTGGGTGGAAAGACCAAGTACTGGAGAACCTGACGGCGCTTGGAATTTCTAACTGGCGCCAGCTAGCGAAGAACAGAGAGGGCTGGCGAAGCATGTTATTTTCGGCCTAAATCAAAAATACAAAAATACTAAAAATTATATTTTGTACTCCGAAAAATTATATTTAATACTTTCGAAAAATGTAAAAAAATTTATGCGAAATGACTCTATATTTAACAATATCTTATAAAAATTAATAAGTACGTATTTGCCTTTTTGGCTAAACTATAGTATTCCCGATTCCTGATTAAACGCATAGATGTCTTTGGCCTCCACAATCACAATAAGAATACCAATGACAAACGGAATTACTACATCCAAACAAAATCTAGTAATAGTATGGAGAAATTGTCCATATCCGATGTGTACCTCGCCTTAGTTGTACAAATATAATTAACACATTAGCACACTTATACACAATGATCAGTGATCATTGATCAGTGGCCAGAGTACAAATAAATGTATTGTTTGTAGTAAATTATATTTATGTTGTCGGTCAAAATTTATTTCTAAAAGAGTGGGTTTTATGTATGTACAATATGTACATGAAGTTAGCACATGAATAAAATATTGCCTTACTTAAATGCAGAGGTACTCACTAACGCTCATTAATGCACTTAAATTTAGCCCAAATTCCAAATACTCAAAAATTTCCCGAAGTATTCGTATTTAAACTATTTGGTTTAAAACCCATAATCTTTGCCTTTATTTACAATTTAGATAACACGAACTAAAAATTTAAATTACTAATTATTGTAATCGTTTGTCAGCATGACCAACACTTCTCTATTTACCCTTTTAGCAATTTATGCATTTTCAATTTTCACGGTAATTGGCTTAATTTGGCACCAGATAATTAATTTTAGCCCGAAATAAGCACATTAAAGCTATGATAAATGTAAAAGTAAAATAAAGTTTTCCTACATATCGAATTGCTGCGCCGAAACGCAAAACTTTCTTGAAAGTTGTTACAACATTTTTTGTTGTTGTTTAACTGATTAAGAAATTCATGTACATATATTACATCTCTGTCACGTATACATGCAGTAGAGTTTTTTTTAAAGATTTTATCTTAAATTAGGTTATTTATTTATGAAAATTTTATCCTATAAATTTTAGATCTCGAAGTAAAATGGTAATGGAACTATATTCTAGGTCAGTGTAGAGAACAGAATTAACATTAGACTCAATGTTGCTATTAATTCCAAAAAATGAATATATATGAATATATGAATCGAATTAAAATCCTATTCGTTTTACCTTTACACACGAAGGTTTCTTTGTTATAATTTTTTACCCTTATAGCACCAAATATGACAACTATATACAAGATATCCAGGGAAGTTCAGGGTATGACCATATTAATGTATTTGTTCAGTTTTTAAAATTTCTTCTTAATTATTAAGTGAAATTAAACAAAATATTAAGGCATATCTTATAGCCTTTTTAAGCTGTTAAAGTACTAAAATAAAGTTTATGTATTTAATATATAAAAATCATATGTTACGATGTTCTAATTAATTTCTGAAACCGACCGACCGATTTCAATGAAATTTCGTAGATGTTGGTTAGTGGTTAGTGTGTTGGTCTTTTGATCTGTAAATCGTTGGTTTAATCCTCTCCTGAAGCATTACAAATTTAATATCAAAAAGATTTTTCTTTCGGCAAGCAATTGGCAATACTTCCAGCAGTAATAATTTGCCATGGAAAAGTTTCTAAAAAAACTTTGTGACAAAGCTCAGAAAAGTGGTGTCGCAAGAGTTCTGCCGTTCGGAACCGGCTAAAATAAGTAGGTCGCTTCTAATACTGTCCAAAATTTAACATGCACAACAATAATGGAAGAGAAGCTCGGCCAAAGAATCCTTGCAGGCTTATATATATTAAAAAAAAAAAATTTTTTGTGTGGCTGGTTTCAACTTAAAAGATAGGGTAGTTTTTATTAAAATCGCTTAGTAAATACGGCTGCAATCACTGCTCATAAATTTCATAACAACAACAATAGAGGTTCAACAACGAATGTTGCTGTTGTTATGTATGTGTACAATAACAAGATCGCTTCTACAGGGTGATTTTTTAAGAGCCTTCGGATTTGATTAAAAAAAAAAACATAAAATTTAGAGAAATGTATGAAATCTTTATTTGAGTCGATGGAACGATCTATATAAGTCAATGTTTATAGATGATGTCATATAAATTTTGACCGCGGCTGCAACTCAAATGGTTCATACGCTGGGTCCAATTTTGGCATACTCTCTCCAACATATCGGCCGGTATCTCACGAATAAATTCTTCAATATTGGCTTCCAGTGCATCAACCGTTGCGGGCTTGTCGCTATAAATATGAGCCTTAATATAGCCCCACAAAAAATAGTCTAAAGGCGTTAAATCGCACAATCTAGGCGGCCAATTGATCGGCGCCAAAAGTGAAATAAACTGTACACCGAACTTGCCTCTCAATTGGGTCATTGTTTCGCGTGCTGTGTGGCATGTGGCACCGTCTTTTTGAAACCACGTGTCAGCCAAGTCCAGCTCTTCCATTTTGGGTAGAAAAAAAGTTTGTAATCATCAATGCTGCCACCGGCCCATCATCCACACCAAACAGTGCATTTTTCGGGATGCATTGGCAGTTTTGCAATGCTTCTGGCTGATCTTCACAGAAAATACGGCAATTTTGATTGTTCACGTATCCATTTAACCAGAAATGAGCTGAACACAAGAAAGTGCACGATGTGCACTTTTCTGATCGCTTCATACATATTCATATTCTATCATACATGTCGCGAGTTACAATTGCTGGATGCTGGATGCTGGCCACTTGCTGATACAGCAAGTACAATACAGAATATGTGTATTCTAATTTCAGGTTGGCCACTTCATCATAACGGTATGCCGTCGCCGAAGGAGACGGTTTTCCTTTATAGATGCATCGTCAGGCATTGCTGCCACTTTGTATGATGGTGGACGAACGGCACATTCAGCACTGAAAATGCCATTAGATCTTCATAACAACCCGAACGCAATATGTAGCATTTAAAAAAATTGTAATAGCTACAGTGTTACAAAAGAGTTCTATCAATATCAGGGATGAATGTACAATGGCTCATAAACATTCACTGTAAACATTGCATAAAACTATGCAAGATTTAACAACATATTCGGTCATGCTATCTTACTGCTACCCGGTGATTTTCGATAGATATTGCCAGTTATTCCACGCTCAAATTATGCCAATGAGATTAACACATGTTTAAAACAATCATTTTTATGGCGAAACGTCGCGATAGTTCAATTGACTATCAACATGCGAATACAATTACAAAATGATCTATCGGCACAAAAACAATTCTAAACAATTGCTGGATATTTTCAAAGGTTCATTAGAACTGGTGGTAGATGGTATATTTTATATAGTATTGTAACGAGTTGGTTGGTTATTCATCACTAATTGTGAATGGCACGAATAATGGCAGCATCGAAACGAATGTCAACAAAAAGAAATAGGCGATAACCAGAACAAGCCAACGAGAAAGAAGGAGAAAAATCTCGACTACGATAAAGGAAGATTCTGGAGTGTTGTCACAGAGGGCCAGTTGTTGACAAATGAAATCAATTGAATTACGAAAGTGATCGCGCAAGCATTGATACAGTATCAGAGGCAAAAGTTGCAAGTATATTAAAGGGTTATTGTAAATAGTTAATTGTAAATAGAGTTGATTAAATAAATTGTAGCTGTATATAGTTCTACAAAATAAGTGTTGCAATTATTATTCACAGAATTCAGTGATCGAACAAGGTTGATTCGAGTAGAAATAAATAAATTTTATAAATTTTGAAAATAAGTAGTACTATGTACAAGCACTACATACAAATTCTAAATTATAGGTTTTTTTTTTATGTAATATTACGTTCACCCAATGTAAATTGGTGAAGTTCATTAAATTTTTTCGCTTGATTGTATTGTGCTCGTCACTGTGTTGACATATTGTATGTCGCAATGTTATGGCTATAAATTCCATGAAGCGTAAAATCATTGGAATGATGAATTCCAATTAATTCTTTAAAAAAATAAAATCAAAGCAAAGAGACAAATGAAATAAATACTGGCGACACCCCATAACCATCTTCAATCGGGAGCAACATGTATCGTATATGTGATATCTTCGACTATGGTAGTATCAATTTGGGGTACTAAAGGAATCTAAGCTTTGACCTTTGTACGACACTCCTTAACCATCTCCAATCCGGGATCAAAATTTATATGTTATATCTTTGACCTTGGTATTACCGATTGAGGAGATGAGGCTTAGGAAAGCTTATATGGAATTTTTCTTCTTACAGTTATAGACGATCCTAACGTATACATATATACATAAATATAGACAGAATGTTTTTTTTAAATTGATTATATTCCCTGTTCCAAAAGAACGTACCCATTCCTTTTCATATGTGGACAATTTTTTCAAAATTGTTTCCTCCCTGGTGTATTTGGTTTTACATATTATTATTATTCTGATTATTTTTTAACAAATTTACTAATTGCCCAGACTCTACGTATATATGCTTGGACGTATGTTATGCATACATTTCAAATATTTATTTGACACAAAGCACTGTTGTCCGATGGTTTGTTTTTATGCTTTGTATTAATTTGATATTTTAATACAAAAATAATGTATAAATGGTTTTAAGTCATATGCGCGTAATGGTATTTGAAAAAACTGCATTTTAGTACCTTGAGTCAGTTAATTTGGCGAGAATTATGTGAAGGAAAGTATGTAGGAATCGACAGAAAATGCACGAATATGAATAAATTCTTCTGTCATTTGTGTTTGTTGATTTGGTACGGAAACCATATGAATACTAGTGTGTGCTGTTTAGGAAACAAACCTTTTTTTGTTCAAATATTTTTTCCATATTCAAATATTATTTTTTTTTTAAATGTTTGTGCATCGAATTTAGCTATTGCAAAATTTTCAAAAGACTTGGTAAACTTGATAGAAGAATTATTCTTAACAGTTCGTCTTGTAACGTGATTCCAAGATTCCCTTCTTGTCATTCGAATCCCAGTCTGGACACTCCTCCTGGTTTTCGGGCTTCTGCTCGTCCACTTGTCGCCAATATCCACTATTCACTAGAACACTACACATCTGTATTGACCACGAATAGTGGTTTGACTCATTGAGTTTGTCGATTGCGTACATCGTTGTCATACTGAACGACTTTTATTTTACAACTTGATGTATTTAAATAGTTTTTAACAAATTAATATCATCCAGGTTAGTTGTACCTTGGCCCATAACCATGGAAGTCACTATTGAAGTTATAAATGGATCCGTCAGCTCAACATTTATTATTGGAATGGGTAAATTATACAAATGTGTTCGTATATTATAACAGAAGAACGAATGCATAACGAGAATAAAGTGAAGAAACATGTACGTTGTAAAAAGGGTTGATTTTGGCCATCGCAATAGCGGATATGTGAACTGGTGCATTGTCTTAATGAAACAACACTTTCTTTTTCGCCAAATATGGCCTTTTTTCTTTAATTTCATCACTTAAATGCTGCAACAAATTAGCATAATACTCGGCGTTTCTTTGTTTCCTTGTACGTCGATTCATTGTTTAATTATAGACCCAACTGAACGTGTTTGACAGTAACATGTTACACGAAAACAGCTGAACTACCAACCAAAAAGAAAGTTGCTAAAAAATCAGCCTGTATAATTTGGAAATGTTTAACTAGGCATTTATTTGATTTTCACTGACATATGATACGACGGGAAGTTAAACATTGGGTGGTTCTTTTTATAACAAATTGATGTACGTATAATCTATATTATATGTATATATTTAGTACATAATGGTAAAGAATCTAAAAGGAGTAAAGGAAATTAAAATGCTTTCAAGTATTAAAATTGATCAGCTCGCTATATAACTCTTGTGAATATGTATTGATTATTATTTTTGTATAAATATCGATATCAATTTACTTTCGGTTTTACAACTTACATAAGGTATATATCAATGTAAAAGAATAATAAATACTTGAGAATCGATCGATTTATTTACCACTTAAAATGTCTGTAAGCATAATCATTTCTTATGCTTACATAAGAATGAACAAGGCAAAATGTGAAAACAATAAACGCGAGATTACAAAGTGTAAGCAACTTAAGTACACACATATTTCACCATGTCATCTATAAAAGTTGAATTTTTACGTAGAAAATATTACACATGAGTTGCGTCGACAAAACAATATTGTATTTTATGCTTATACATCCGGATACAGTCCTAAGTTTATTATAAAGAATTACAAGTTTATTCACATCTGCAATGATTATTTGTAAACACATAAAAGGAAATATGTTTTTACGGTAAAAATCACTTTAAAAAGGCGATGGCATTTATTGCAATATTTCATGATCACAAAAACAATTTTATTGTTGTTTATTGTTGTGAAAGTACGTTTTTTGAATTCCACTTAAATTTTTTGTAGAAATTATTTTGATGTCAAAAGAAGAAAGAAAAATCTCCTTACAGTCGGCTGGGGCCGACCAAACTATACCCTGCATATGTAGATTTATATATAAAAAGTTTACTCGAATATCCAACTTTTCTTTTATTTCCACTTTTCGAGAAACAATTTTTGCATATACTACTAATTTACACCCGAAATATGGTTGACTTTGACGAAATAAAAGGATTTTAAGATAATTCCGAGGATTAGTATGGGAGCTATATAAAAAGTGGGCGTGGCTTATCACTTTCTAGTAAATCCAATTAATTTTTCAATGTTAATCCACACCTTAAATTTGGTGTCCTACGTTGAATAGTTTCTAAGTTATGGTGGTTAACATTTTTGTTTAATTTCCTCAACTTTGTATGGGAGCCCCAATAAGAAGTGGGCGTGGTACGCTGATTTTTCGCCAGATTATTTCCGACTACGATATTAATTTAAGTGTCAATTATGGTTATTGTAGACATAAGATTGCCGAAGTTACAGCTGTTTCAATTTAAAATTTGTATGGGGGCTACGATAAACACTGGGCGTGGTGCGCCCATTTTCTGTGAGCCTAGTTGCTCGTACAATACTAATCCACACCTTAAATCTCGTTATTATACGCTGAATAGTTTGCAAGTTATAACCGGTAACATTTTTTTTAATTTCCGCTACTTTGTATGGGAGACCCAAAAAGGAGTGGGCGTGGCACATTGATTTTCTGCCATATTATTTCTGACTGCCGTGTTAATCTAAGTGTCAATTATGGTTATTCTACACAGAAGATTGTAGAAGTTACAGCAGTTTCAATTTAAAAGAAGTACAGACACTTTGTATGGCAGCTACGCTAGAAAGTAAGCGTGGCTCACCCACTTTTGGCGAGGTTATATAGTAGTATAATATAACTCTATCTGCAAAATATTGTTGTCCCAAGTGGTATATTATGTGAGTTATAGCAAGTTAAAGATTTTGAAAATTTCGAGGTTAGTCGCTTTGAATGCTTGGTGTGGGCGTGGTTATTGACCGATCATGCCCAATATCAATCCCCTCTGTACCCTTAGATCATAGATTACTTATGCCAAATTTCATCGAAATAGCTCAATATTTACTCAAGTTATCGTGCGAACCAGCCAGGTGACAGACAGACGGACGGACGGACGGACGGACGGACGGACGGACGGACGGACGGACGGACGGACGGACGGACGGACATCGTTAAATCGAAAATTTAATCGACGCTGATCACGAATATATATCCATGTCTATATCTCCGGAGATTCCTTCAAGTGGACACAAACATCTGACCGAAATGAATATACCATGCATATTGCATTATGCAGGGTATAAAAATATATATTAAAATGTTCATACAATGATGTAGACCAATATAACAAATACCATACAAGATGATTTCGATCATGTATGAAAATATATATATTATGTCATTTTTATACAGATCAAGTCTCTGCTGGACTGCTGTGGTTTAATTTAGAATATTCGATCAAATTTGTAGATATGAAGACGACTTTTTCTATCATATCATCATACCGTAGTTCTGAAAATTCTACAAATTTCGCCACCAGTAAGATATGTAAGGAGTAAACAATATGCATACTCGTATTTTACATAACTACACGCTATCCATGGCAATTAAATTTTACCCATATAATTAACTTTATTATTATGTTTGATTTAAAGCAAACACGCACATTTTGGTTGGCGCTATTTTTCCCTTTACTATTATTGCAATAATCAAACAAACCACCTGACCATCTATCTGTATGCATAATGCAAATTTCATGATATGTAAATATATAATGCAATCAACTTTCAGTCATAATCGTTTGCTCCGTAATTATGTGTCTTTCAATATTGTCGAATGGAGTGAAATTAAACGATGCAGATGCAAGATTAAAAGGTTAGAGTTTCGGACAATGTGCAATATGGCTGAGACTCAAATTAACGTGAAGCAAATTTAATTCAAAGTGCAAGTCTGCGTATTTGTTTGCAACCAAATACAAGCCAAATACAATTGCGGTCAATTTCATAGTATCTACACATATACACTCATATAAACATCAACAAAATGCACAATATGATTTCCCACCGGATGAGCATGCATTCGATGTCTCTTTCATTTTGTGATACAAGTATCGCTCTGCTACATATGGATGATGACGGTAGACTAGTGTAAGGTAGTAAGCGCCATCTATGTGACACATACAGCAAATTTATATCACATAATAGACAGCAGGAACGTTTTGATGTACAAGCGCTATTTGTGTTGTTTACAGTGACTTGTAAAATTCATCTCGATCAAAAAATGGATTTAACTCGTGAACATTTTCGAGCTATGATTTTTTACGATCTTTAAAGTGAATTATAAGGTTTACTATAAAGAAATCCATTATTTTTGCATTAAATTGAAGGTTTTATTTATCATAGTTAGAATGATCCGATTTACGTCATATATGGGACAGTCGATTTTTACAAGCTTCTCTTCAGGCGAATTTTTCACCAGCAAAATCATTCGCCATAGACAGGAACAGGTAGTAATCACTTGGTGCCAGGCCAAAAAGAGGCTCGTATCGATTGGCGCAAAGAAATTATGAAGAAATTGTGAAGAAATATGAAGAGACTGGATCGGTTACAGATATTGTAAGGCCTGTGCATCATCGTTTCGCTCGTACCACCGAAATTATCGCTGCTGTAAGTGAAAGTGTTGCCAAAGACCCGAATGTGTCGATTCCTCATCGTTCTCAGGAATTAGGACTGTCTTACGGCACATTATGGCGTATTTTGCATTTGGATCTACACCTACATCCATATAAAATCCAGCTCACACAACAACTGAAGCCAGCTGACCATTCACAACGTCGTAGATACGTCGAATGGGTGCTTGAACAACAGGCGGTGGACGGCGATTTTTCGAACAAAATTTTCTTCAGCGACGAAGCACATTTCTCACTCGGTGGGTATGTTAACAAACAAAATTGTCGTATTTGGGGTTCTGAGAATCCTCAAGTAATATAAGAGAGGCCACTACATCCACAAAAAGTCACTGCTTGGTGCGCTCTTTGGTCCGGAGGTGTGATTGGACCTTACTTCTTCGAAAACGACGATGGAACGACTGTCACCGTCAATTCGGAGCGTTATGGTCATATGATAACCGACTTTTTTTTGCCTGCTATTGAAGAATACGACTTAGAGAATATGTGGTTTCAACAAGACGGTGCCACATGCCACACAACTCGAGCGAATATGGCTTTATTGCAAGAGAAATTTTCTGGCCGCGTAATTTCTCGTCGTGGCGATATCAAGTGGCCACCAAGATCATGCGATTTGACACCGCTTGACTTTTTTTTGTGGGGCTACGCGAAAGACCGTGTTTATGCAGATAAACCTTTAACTCTTGAGCACATAAAAACCAACATTCGTCACGTTATGGCTGAGATACCGCCCAATATGTGTCAAAAAGTGGTCGAAAATTACCTCAAAAGAATCGATGCTTGCAACAATTCGCGTGGTGGTCATTTAAATGATGTAGTATTTCGCACATAATGTCAACGTTCAAACTTTATAATAAAAAGAAATATCATGATAAAAAATATTTTATATGTGTTTTATTTACATTTACTTTTGAAACCGCAAAATGGATAATCCTCTACTATGTCGATAAGCATATTTTTGAATTTTTTAATCCATCCATACTGTCATTTAATACCTTTTATAAAAAAAAAAAATTTTATATAACTCTTTTGCAACGCTCACAGCAAGTGTTTTCACAATTTTATGTTTTCCTTCTTACAAATTTTCATTTTTACAAAAAGCTCTCAGAAATGTATTTTGCGACAATACACTGAGAATGATATTATCCAATTTCTGTTGTGAATGTGCCTTAATGTATAATTTTATTATCTAAATATTAACTACTTTGTATAAATATGATTATAATTACTGTAATTACTATTATCATGGTGTTTACATTACATTGGCATTTCCTTATATACAACATGTAATAAATTTTACTAAATACAATATATGTTTCTGAATATATATTTATTATTATACTTTTTATTAATGCTATAATTTAGAAAAAAAGTACCAAAAACAAAATAGGAAGAACTCCTTTGAACTGGAGACTATAAATATATATTATTTAGTTAATTAATTAGCACACATACTACGTACCCAAACAAACATCCACAAAATTCACGAAATTACGTTGTGATAACAAAAGTACTCAATAATCATAACACTGTGAACAACAACAACAACAACAATAACAACATAGGAAATTTCTATTACATATTTTCAATACATCGCGAATCATTATAAATGACGTAAATCACTCCCTTAACCACCTGACTGTTAAACTAAACTAAACCAAATATTACTCTTAGCTTTTGAACAAAATTTACTTGAATTATTATAAAGCCACTAATTAAGCATTCATTCAAGTCGAAGTCAGTTTGCCAAACAAAAGCCAATCCTTTTGGTGCAATAAGTCACAGCAGACCTATGAACGTTCAATTTGTGTGCAAATGATTTTAATTGATATTGTCTTACTAAATATAATGGCGATGATGTTTGAGTATGGAACCATCTAATTAATTGCTTTCAATTTCTACTTAGAATACGGCTATTCTTAACATATCAGTGAATTTCATTATAATTTCAAATGTGTTAAATTTGCAACAAGATATGGCAATATCATATGGCGTTGTATGAATTTGCACTTACAATTACCCACTCTTAATTCAATAATTCAATAAGAAAACACACAAACGTATATGAAAGTATAGAAATGACGCTGTGTTTATCGTGAGCACCTGCCAGGATGGCCTTATCTCACGACGCCCAAAGCGTGTGTATCAATTTGAAGCGTTGATAGGCGCCCCGTAGGAGTGAAAAATCAGAATCCAACCTCCAGTATCCTACGGTACCAATTGGGGCACGTTGAATGGACGTACTACCCTCCTTGGTTTGGATCGAGGCCCATCTAAAACCTCTTCTGATCTAAGGGGTCAGCACCCTGGTTGCAATGCAACTCCACATCGAGTACCCACGCCGTGAGACGTGGAATACTCTACCCGCGTATCTTTGGGTTACCTAAGCCACCACGAAAACCTCCCCGAAGGGCCGTTCCCAACGATGGTACCAAATTTAAAGTCTTTTGGTAAGACCTCGTAGCCGAAGCTACTACCAGTTTCAGCCCCATTCGGCTCCGGACTGGTAGCCGGGGAATATGAAAGTATAGTATGCTCGTGGTCCTAGTGCATTAAAAAATAACAAATCACTCAAGTTAAGTGTTAACTGACTGTTATGATATTTAACTTCAACCGCTGTAGAGGGGAGTTATTTAAAAGTAAAATGTGTACAAGGCATTTTAATTGAGTCGATATTAGTATATTATCATATCTAATATAAATAAAGGTATTCGGGATATTGTACACATGCAAAGACACATATTTTCCATAAATTTCCAACAAAGTTTGCTTTACAACACTATTTCGTCCGCAATTTTTTCCATGAGTGAAGAGTCAAATCAATATTACGTCAGTATTTAGTGTGCATACTTCCAAGCGCAGATTATATTCTATTGTTGTGGTTACAAGCCTTGCAATAATACAAGTATTTTGCTCTTTTGTAAGACTACAAAACCAAACCGTAAGATCCACTTATGCATTTATTAATGTAGTACACAATGTGAGTACAAAATGTATGCATACAAATGTATGCTTTTGTATTCAAAGTTTAATTATATCGGCTCTTTGTCTAACATCTTGTTTAGAAATATCATAATGAGCATATCATGGCGATAAACAAATGGGTATTCCCTTAAGACGTGTGATACTTTGATTTTGAATAGGGTGGTTGGTTGGTTGAAGTGGCTACCGTCATTCTAGAGACATCTTTTCGGTTCCTGTTTATCAGTAATGTTGATTGTTTAGGATTGTATGTAGGCCATAGTAACCTACTAGTCTTACATTTCGTAAGACTTTTCCACCTACAATCTGATATTTGTAGATATTTTGTGTTAATAGCTCTTTTAGCTACACTCAACGGTATGAACACCAGTTGTGCAAGAGCCTCTTACATGGCAGATCCGCTGTCGAAGCTGTTTAACAGACATCCCTTACACCAATCCGTTCTGTGGGCGTCAAATCGCATTTATTCACAATGTCGCGCATAGTTGTTTCACTAATGTGGCGATTGCGACTCGGTTTTTGGTGAATCGATCATAACGTTTGCACCCCATCTACTTGAAATTTAAGATCCAAAATTCGACGATTTCAATGCATTCTTCTCTCATGTAGCGATCCAAAACTAAAATCTTATACTGTCATGATGACAATGAAACAAAACATGGCGGGGAAAGGGTCGATGATAATGCAGAGTTTAATCGATAACAAAGTACCACACTTACAAGTGGAACACACTGTATTTACATAATCAGTAAATAAATTCCAACTGATTGTGTAGGAATAGTTTGCTTTGCTATTCGTACCTAACCAATTTAAATTCATTCGTTTCACCCTCTTATCCTCGGGCAGCAGGCTCTATTAATATGCTTTGTCTAATTGTTTAGCTTGTTATATGTTGCTTCATATGTAGTCATTTAAATATATTCTGCAGTCTAATGAGCGATTGAACGAAGAACGAATGAATATAATTGTTATTTACAAAATAAGAGACCTGCTGGCGCACAAAGGTATGATAAAAATATACAAAAAAAAAAAAACAGTAAATAAAAATATTACATATGTAACCAGTATAAAGTACATGATATTTGTGTGTAAATTATATTAATTGAATCAGCTACGCCGTCCTGCCTGGTTCGCTATTGGAGATGGCTCCGTAACCAATATATAAATATATATATATATATATATATATATATATATATATATATATATATATATATATATATATATATATATATATATATATATATATATATATATATATATATATATATATATATATATATTTCATTCATATTTTATGTAGGATATGTGAAGTTTAATGCACAGAAGCAACATAAAAGACGTCAACATTCTAAATCCTATAATACAGGTGTGATCACAGGTAAATCAGGAAATTCATACCAATCAAAATACTAACAAAGTATGATTTGAGTGAGTGAGTGAGTGAGAGTTATTTAAAAAGAAATCAAGATTACAAGAACACATAATATAATAACGGAAATGATAAAATGAAGGAACTAAAAGCCACATTTTGCCTTTGCCATTTTGACTTATACATTATTAAAATTTTGTTTTTTCTTTTTCTTTTGCTGCAAATTTTTAACTTCAATTCGTTTTTTAATGTGTTGTTGATGAATAGTCGCTCCTTTGTTTGCTACTACTACTACTACGTACTACTGGTATTAGAACAGCATTATCGACATAATTGTAATACCGTCCTCATTATTTACTCAGCATAATCTAAGCGAAAAAGTCTACATAAATATGTATTTATAAACAAAAGATCCATTTAGAAAGTGGTAGCAGCAATTAAAAAAAAAATGTTTTCAAAGGATACTTCCAAATGGAATTTTTTGATAAGAACAAACACATTTGATTGAAATAAATGAAGCCTTTTCACTGCGGCTATTTTTTTTTTTCATTCTTCATCATTTTCTTTTGTTTTCCAAATAATATTTTTATATTGCTTCTTATGGGCATTAAAAAAACGAGTGGGAATCAAGGCGAATACAAGTAATATATAAATAGGAAATCTATTTCTTGTTTCTCATTGTAAGTAATTCCATCATTCATTCACTCAAGCTTTATTTATTAAATAATTTTACCCCAATTCTATTGCATGATTAAAATAAAACAGTAAAAAATAATAATATTTTTGGCATATATTTGGGTGAACAAATGACCTGAAATGCATATATATAAAATCGAATATTGCATATGACTATATTTTTAAATATACATGCCAATAATTTGTTCAAATATTCATTTAATTACAAGAGTTAATTATATTCGAGATCTTTTTTTTTTATTTTCCCTCTCACTGAATGCTTATGCATTAGAGTGTTTCGATTTTCACCAAAAATGGTTCTACATAGTCATAACTTATGCGGTTGCTGCCTCGCGACTTTTTATTTTCATTTAAAAGATATATTCTATTGACTATATTTATGATTTCTGAGGTATTCTTTTGGCAAAACATCTCACAATGTATGAAAATACGATTTAAACAATTTTTTCGCACAATTTAACCATATTGTCACTGCGCTGTATTCAAAAGAAAGCTTACTCCCAATGCACCGAATACCGAGCCGATACCGTTAATACGATATTTCACCTCAAGGCTTGGTGGTTTTTGTTTAAGTGAGTTTATGTTATAGTCAGTGCTGCAATATTCACCGTTTTTGACATTGTGTTTTTCTAGAAAAGCTTTAAAAACAACAACAACAACAATTCCATTTCAGGGTAAAAACTCCGAACGGGGATAATAAATTCCCCAGGAGGGAATTTCTTTCTTTTGACCTTGTATACTTTCCTCTCAAAACCCGCAAGCGAAAAAATTTATAAAATTAGCCTATTTATAATTTTTATATTATTTAAACATGGGAGGTATCGGAAAACAGTGACTTTGCGCAATATTCACATTTTTTGACATTGTGTTTTTCTAGAAAAGCATTAAAAACAACAGCAACAACAATCCCATTTCCGGGAAAAATTCCGAACGGGGATAATAAATTCCCTGGGAGGGAATTTCTTTCTTTTCACCTTGTAAATTTTTCTCTCAAAATCCATCCGCAAGCCAAAAAATTTATAAAATCAGCCGATTTATAATTTTCATATTATTTAAATATGGGAAGTATCGGAAAACAGTGATTTTGGGCAATTTTCTTAGTTTTTCCATTTTTGGAGCTTAGAGAAAAACGTTAACCGATTTTGACTCCGTTGGATCCAAAAAGATCATTAGCTTCTATAGTTTTAGGGACCAACTCGAAAATAATATGTTTTATGAATTCGTTTTTTGCTATACACTGAATACTAAAAATACCAAAACTGTTTCTTCTTCAAATTTTTAACTGAAATTTATTCCGTTTAAAATTATAACAAATAATAACATGGTGCATGGGAGGTGGGCAAAATTTTCATCTGATTCCGCTCATTTCAGTTTCAGTTCGATAGCTTTATTTTCACATGCAATTATATTGCATATAGAAACGAGTTTATGTCAAACATATAATTTGCCTATCATCACTTGATGCTTAGTAGCTTCTACATTTCTAGTTTGACTTCAGCAGTATTACGCTTAAAATTTTCACCATAAAATTGTCTTTCATTTACATTTAAAAAATATATGAAATATTATCAATAGAACGACTGAAAGTGAGTAATTTTCAAAAAAGGCGTACATTTTTTTTCCGAATTCTATCTTATATATCTCCACCGACACTGGCGGACATTGTCAGAAAAAAGAAGACCACAGCTTTCGAATGGTGTGCAAATCATATTATATGGATAAATTGTTTTCAAGATTTTTGCCATTAATCTTGAATATCTTGGAAACGATTATTTAGAAAAATAAATGAGTACCATTTCCTTATTTAGCGGGCCAAGCTTATTCTAGAAAACATATTTTTAAGTATATTTTTTTTCTGTCGAGTAGTGATATAGCTTTGAAACCAAACCAGAAAGCCAGGTGGAGCAACACTAAACATAATTTTTTGAGCTGTTTTTTTCTGATTTTCTTTTTAGCATCTCCTATGTAGGTTATGCCTATTTATTCCTGGATTCTAAGTAAAATCGATACACTCTAATATGCATATGTATATATAGAAATATTGATTAAACATAATAAATTTCATAAAATTCTATATTTGTATTTTGTTATTTATCTTGTATATTATGAAGTATATTGTATATCTATATTATTTTTGTTTATTTAAACTCTTGTCAAAATATTCACTTGTAAATTTAGTATTTACAAGTGCAACAATGTTTTCATAAACACACGCACACACACACACACAAGTACAAAAACATTTGACATACTCATACGCCTGTACTCTCCATACAAAATAAAATTAAAATGCAATCGAAAATAGAAATTGAAAAATCCAATAAAAATGATTTTTGAGAATTTTATGGTCCAATTCATATGCGCGTATATAAATATGATGAACATCGAATGACACGATACATAAATGTTGTGTACAGTTGTATATTGTATGTGTTTCGCCAGCTAACTGTCGATGAATAAACAAATTCACAAAAATAATATAGTATTTATATTGATATGTTAGTGAATATAATTGAAAATAAATAAGAATTTGTTGCAATGCAATGCATTGGGTATGTACATTGCTAAATTCGATAGAATAATATCCCTGCAAAAGATTATGCGACTAATCTCTAAAGAGAGTAGTTCCGGAATACTATTTTCGATATCAATAAAATAAAAATTACTTTCAAGTAATTCGCTTTTAAGTCAACAATAATATGTTGCTGCTTAGCTTATCTGGTACAGCGATGGTGATAGAATATACGATAACAAAACAAACGATATTTGGATACCCAGGTTCGAAACCGAGAAGAAAAATACGTAAATTTTATTTGTACATTTAAATTTGAAATATATGAATCTTAAATTATAAATGCAATGAATGAAAATAAATTGTTTGATGTGTACTCTGTACCCGTAAAAAAAAATTAACAATAATTTTTCTCTTACATGAGAATTATAACACAATTAATGAAAATAAATTATTTTGTTTCGAAGAGCAAAAATGGATAAATTGTCAAATAATTGAAAATAAAATAGAATTAAGAATTATAATGCATTGAATGAAAATTTCTAACCGTATTAATCTAGATTTATACCCGTTCGGGTATAAAAGGGTACAATTGGTCTCTTCATAGGACATGCTCGAACAAAAGGGTAAAGTTCACTCCATATAAAGAGATCAAAAGTGCGATTAGTCGCTTATACCTTTGCGACTGATCCCGGATACATCCCCGACCAGTCGCATTTTTTGCAGGGATATAGAGCAAGTGTATATATATATTTGTAGGGGCTTAGAATAAATGTATATATTTTCCAATAATTTTATTTGGCTAATTGTATTCTTTTGTAGTAGATATAAAGACAAAAAAGTACACTGTTGTCAACTAAATTTAAATATATACATACATTCTTATTATTACTACAGATTTAGCTTCAACATAATCGCCCGCCCGCTTGCAGTAGTGCAAATATAAAAAAATCATAAAAAATATAAAATATAAATGACGAATATAAATAGAAAAGAAATGAGTATATTTATAATAAATAACTATAAATATAATAAAATTCTTAAATTAATTTGTGCTTCGTTTTCTCTTCAAGATTTCGATATATCGTTCATTCAATATGTGTATGTGTATATGTTATGAAACAAATACAGGTTTAAATGTTATTTATGATTATGGCTACAGAACTGTGTTCTTAGAGAAGGTCGGGTTTGATCTCCTCTGCTGTAAGCTCGAAGAACATGCTGCATAGCAGTGCTATGAGAGATAGACGAGCTAGATCTTTTCATTGTGTCATCGTCCGGTATGTATTTGCGAGTGAGCGTAGAAGAACGTGTCGTGGGCAGTGACGTCAGCAATTATTACTGCGGCAATCTCGCTATTGGTGAGAAGCAGCAAAATAATTCGAACATTATCTTCAGATGAGTACTACACGATGCCGTTTTTCAACACTCTTTAACTGAAATTTACGGCATTCCCTTAGTGCGTGCGGACCTCTACATAAAGGCCAGATAATAATGTTTTCTAAACATTTTGAATAAGTATGAGAGCTTTAAAAGGAGAATTTTCAGTTCTTTCAAATTACCAGAGAACCTATAATAATAGAGAAGTCTAACTTTGGATTTTGAGCTTTTTGTTGATTACAATCAGTGTCAGAACGTTTTTGGTAATTTGGTAAATTTTTAGCAGCCTTAAGGCCAATGCACATCTCTTTATTCCTCCCAATCGACGTCGCTACGTCGCTAAAGTTTATTCAAATTATCTCTTTAAAGCTACCAATTAAGGGCAAGTTTTCAATAGTTTCTCAGCTCCCATCCCATATTGTGCATAATATTGTGCTAAATACCTGTAAGTGCGCTTTTGCTTTCGTTGTTTGCAATTTTGGTGTAAAGTTCAACCCAAAATTACAGTGGTCGACGGTTAACCACTGTCAAAATAAAAACTCACAATGCCGTCTGGAATAGCATTTAAATTTATTTCTATTTTTATTGTCCAGCCGCACAGAGTTAATTGATCTGACGTTTACGGAAATTAATTTCAGTTTTATGTTTGAAAAAGGGGAAAAATATTTATTCACAGTTGTATATTCAGCAGTCCTATTCCAATTGACTCATTCGCTTAAGCTTACTTACTTACTTACTTATGTGTCCATAACAACCGAATATCGATTTAGGCCGAAAATAACATGCTTCGCCCGCCATCTCTGTTCTTTGCTAGCTGACGCCAATTAAAAATTCCAAGCGCCGTCAGGTTCTACAGTACTTGGTCCTTCTACCGGAGGTTAGGTCTTCCTCTTCTGCGTCGTCCTCCAGCGGGTTCCGAATATAACACCTTCTTAGCTGGAGCGTGTTCTTCCATTCGCTCGACATGACCTAGCCAGCGCAGCCGCTGGATTTTGATGCGCTTTACTATGTCAATATCGGCATACAGCTCGTACAACTCATGGTTGTACCTTATTCGGTACTCGCCACCAACGCAAATAGGTCCAAGATCTTGCGTAGGACTTTTCTTTCGAACACTCCAAGCATTCGCTCATCCGAGGTAGAAATTGTCCAGGCTTCAGTGCCATATGTTAGGACAGGCATGATGAGAGACTTGTAGAGTGTAATTTTCGTTATTCTCGAGAGGGCTCGACTTCTCAATTGCTTACTCAGCCGAAAGTAACAACTGTTAGCAAGAGTTATCCTACGCATGATTTCCAGGCTAACGTCATAACAATTGTTGATGCTGGTTCCAAGATAGAAAAAGTCCCTTACTACTTCAAAAGCGTAGTTGTCAACAGTGAGGTGCTGTCCAAGACGCCGGACTCTTTGTTCGTTGACACTAGATACTTCGTCTTGCCCTCGTTCACCGTAAGACCCATCCGACGCGACTCTCTTTCTAACTCTGAGAATGCTTTTCCACTTTCGCTTAAGCTCTTTCGCTAAGCTAAAATCCACACTTTTATATAAACCGTTGAATTATAAAAAAGAGGTCCAGTGGCGAATAAAACAATTTAAAATTATACGAAGAGTTTTTCAATCATACGTACTTTTAAAGAAAACCTTTTATTAAACCTTTTTGTATCCGAAATATTCACTCACTGAATTACAATTCTAATGTACCTATTACCTATTTTTGCTCTTCGCCACGATTCGAACCTGGGTACCGATCAAAAGTAAATTATTAATTGCATTATAAATTCTCATGTAAAATCGCTTGTTTCACCAGACTTGGCCCCTTCCGATTACCATCTGTTTTCATCGATGGGTCACGCACTTAAGGAGCAGCAGTTCAAAACATCTGAAGCACTGGGTCTCTAAATCATTTTCGTCAATATATGATCAATTTTTCTGGCATTGTATCCACAAATTACCTGAAAGGTGGTCAATATGTGTAGAAAGTGATGGCCAATACTTGGAATAAATTATTTTAGTATTTTTACTTTAAAATAAGCGTTTTATTTTCTTTAAAAAACGATAATAACGGTAACGGTAATAGTAATGAAATCTTAGCGAATTTAAGCTGTTTTACGAAGAAAATATGAAGCAACCGAAATGAATTCAGATACCTGTAAAATACAATAACATATATTTTAAATTAAACATTTACTTTATTGTCGTTAAAATCTATAAAAAATAGTAGTAAAAATTCAATATCTTTGATGAGAAAATTCAACCGTTCCAAGATTACAAGAATTTTAGTCAAAGGAAATTAATTTTGGAAACTCACCTGTTGTGGTAGTGCTTAACCGAACAAATATTGAAAACTTGAACTAAATTATGGACCAGATGCAGTTGCTTGTTCCCATTATTATTTAAGAAACTTTTTCAAAGTTTGTTAAAAGATTGTGGCTGTACTTAGCCCTTTCGAAACCACTATAACTGACCTGATTGTGGAACGCAGAAGTAATGCTACTACAAGATATTACCAGCATGGAAGCTTAGTGCCCAAGATACAGGTTCCTTTAAGCGATTTTACATAAGGGAAAGCATCTTCCTTATCAAAGCAACAACATAGCTGTTTTCACCTTTTTGCACGGGGAATTAATTAGAGGTAAGTAGCTCCTGAGTGCTACTTTACAAAAATGTTGTTTTTCTGAAATTCGGTCTGAAGGATGGCTCTAGATAGATAAAATATTTGAGTAAAATATATTAACAAATAACTTGTTTCCACAAATATTTTTCTAGAACACTCTTATTATCTTTATCACTTACGAGGTCTAAAATGAATGCAAAAACACATAAAATGCACTAATTACACAATAGTTCAGCAGAGATCGCCTTCAGAGGTGTACACTGTTACACCAACCCAAATTAATTGTTCTTTAATGACATTTTGCGTAAGCTGACTTCACCCTTTTTCAATTTTCATCTTTAAGTGGTATATAAAAGGAATCGGCGTTAATCACTTTTTATGATATTAGCATTATGATGTGGCGACTTAGAAACTGTCTTAAGTAAAAGTCAAAAATGATATATATAAAGTTTTACAGAGTTAAAAAATTCTGTGATATATTGTTGTCCCAAATGGGAAATTTCAAATAAACACTTATGCTCCACTGAATAGTTAGACTTAAATAGCTAATAATCATAAATATATTCTATATGGTGACATTAATTTCAAAACATAATTCCTTATAGTATATACAATAAAAACAGCGAACAGGTTGACAAAATAAGAAGGACATATTGTACTTACATAAATATGTAAGTACAGGGTGATTTTTCAGCAACTTTCTTTTTGGCAACACTGTTTTTGGCAACTCAGCCTGCAACGGTTGACGCACTGGAAGCCAATATTAAAGAATTTATTCGTGAGATACCGGCCGATATGTTGGAGAGAGTATGCCAAAATTGGACCTATGAACCATTTGAGGCGCAGCCGCGTTCAACATTTACATGAAATAATCTTTAAACATTGAATTATATAGATCGTACCATCGACTCAAATAAAGATTTCATACATTTCTCGAAATTTGATGTGTTTATGTGCTCTTAAAAAGTCACCCTGTATATTTGGATACATAGTACTTATATATATCTATTATGCTTTGTTAACTGATGTATAAAATTTATTTTTTCCGCTTCTTTAATTTAATTGGTGTAAATATTTTCGTCGTCTTTTCTTATTTTTTTTTTCTTTATCTTTTGCTCAAATTCTTTCTGGCTCGTATTATTTAGAAGTGAAGAAGAAGAACAAATTAAATAATGTTAGTTTCTATTTGCAAACATTTTCATGGGCCAACGCCACGTGCTTGCTAATGCGCCAAGGCAAATATCATTATGACTTGCCATTTACGTGTTATATATGTATATGCTACATACAAGAGATACTATGTAGGTATGTACAAGGTATGTACAAACAGTGCTATGACCAATTAAATTTATTCGCTTTTAATATTAAAATGTTGTACTCGAACAATTGAATGAACACGAGCAAAAAGTAACAATCAGTAGCGGCAGCAATTTGTGTAAAATGTTGGGAAATAATTACGTTGTAAAAAGTGTTTACGCTTTGTTTTGTATTGCAATGAGAGAAGCAATAGCAATACTCGCATACCATTATGCACTAATTAAGGTAATATTAAGCAGCATCTTCGACGTTGTTGCCATTTTGGTCGTCGTCTATTATATAAACATGACGCTGGTAATGAGATAACAATTTGAGTGCTACGAGTTCGCATTAATATTTTTGGCTAAACGTTCGAAATTATAAAATTTATTTATGTATTGTAAGAAAATAAAGCATATTTCTTTTGTGTGGATGTTTATATTGAGAGGCATTTCAGTGATTATTGTAATTAAGACTAATAGAATGTTTGTAATTAAACAAATCCAAAGAAAGCTAAGAACACCTGAATATGAACTATATGCTTAACGCGATAAACGTTTAGCTTTTTTGTATGCTATTTATCGAATAAGTATGCCTACACGCCTTAGCGCGTAGTTCATGTGATGTGTGATGTGATATGAGTGTCAGCCAAGTGGGACGCACTAAAACACTCAGGCTATGAAGCTCATTGCATTTAAAGCTCAGGGAAATGGGAGATAGTAGGATGGGAAAGGAAGAAAGACTAAGGAAAATGGGAGGGGTTGGTACAGGGGTTTTCATTTTCTTCCCAAGAGAATTTTCCAGATTCTTTAGCAAATCTGAATATCTCCCTCGGGACTAGCGAATGGAATTTATCGATTCTCATTACATCAGAGCCAAAGTTGCGCAATCTTGTTCGAGCGAAGGCAGGGCACACAGAGGAAATGCTCTGTGCTGTCCTTCCACTCCAAACAAGATGTACATATTGGATCTCCAATGGTACTGATGTTGGCCTTATGTTGACCCTATGTCCTCTGATGATTCCGACCATTAAGCGAACAACTTTCCTTCCAAGTTTCAAGCCTTCATCACAAAACACTTTGCAGTTTTGCAGCTTTCAAGGCTGGGCCAATGGTCAATATGTAAGTTACTAACATAATTGGTGATCCAGGTCATGATACCTGTAGAGCTGATTCCGATAACTGGTTCTGGTCCCAGCAGCGTATCCGCTGAACCGCAGTTGGCCAATTTATTGGCTATTTCGTTACCTTGGACACCACAGTGTCCAGGAACCCAGATAAGTACAAGGTTATTTCATTTTTTAAGGTAAGTTTTGAGTTCTCCAGGGACTTTAGTGCAGCTGACTACCTCCTCTCAATTATCCATTCTACTACTTTCAAAATAGCAAAGATTTCCGTTTGGAAAACCATTGCCACTTCTCCCATAGCATAATGATAATTGACGCTTTCCTCCAAGTACCATCCGGATCCAGAGCATCGGATCCGAATGGTACTGGTATCTACCAGACGTAGATGGTGGAGTTTCGACCGACGTTTGAGGTCCTTCAACCTTCTCCGTTTAAGGAGCTAGTTGAACTGAAGTCGTTTGAGTAGAAGTAGAAGACACTTCAGATTATTGTCTAATAACCTTCCTATTCTTTGCCTTAACCTTCTTCTCGCACGACTGTATAGACCCCTTGTTGGCTTCGTGTGTCAGATCAGAAGAAAATTCTGCTCCGGCACGCTTTCCCGTTGCCGCAACAGGTATTGAAGTCGACGAAACTTAAGTACTTGCCTTAGCTATTGCCTCGGCTTTCTTCTCCTTCTGTCTTCTCTTGATCTGCCTTGCGGACAGACCTTCACCTGTATTCGGATTCCTGGTACCTTCAGCGTCCTTACCGGTAGTTTCCTGATTCTCACCAGGATTAACCGTTGTCAGAGACTTACTCGGTACCAAAGATCCACTAGAGGTTTATGACAGATTGCCTGCCATCTCCACATTCTCCACATCCTTGGATGTTTCAGATGCATTTGATGACAGTATATCAACATCATTCCCCAAAGTAAGGCTCTCCATTGACTTAGTCAATGTGCTATGGTTCACCGCTAGTAATTTACTGCCTCCGGGATCCTGGGTGTCAGTCTCGGTCTTAAGGGGGACTAGTGGGGTTCGGGCCCGCACATCCGTGAGAATTGACGTGAGAATTTCCCTTAGGGTTACCTCGTGCAGAGAAACCATCGGTTTGAATCCACATAGCGAAAGGGGATTTTGCCAGGCGTGAAAAACTCCGCCCCATTAGGAACGGGTGCAGACTAAAAACCAACCAATGTAGGAAACAGACGAACCTGGATTTGTATGGTAGACCTTAGTTCGTACTCTCCGGCTGCCGGTCTGATACCGATGAACCCACCGGACATGATTTAGCACAACTAAATCATGCCCGTCAGAATGGCCAAACCGGATCATTGTATCGCACCACATCAAGATGTCTACGAAAGCGGGATTCATACTTGGACAAATAAACGAACCATGCTCAGTCTTTAATTCAGCTCATAGCAGGTGCTGATGTGCAACTCATATTCGGAGGCACAAAACAATATTATTGCAATATGTACAACGGAATTAAGCCACATATTTTTATACGTACACTCATGTATTACTATGCTTAAATGCTTCTATTCTATCTTATATTTCCGCCAGATTGTCATCTTCCTTATATTAGCTACTTGTAGTTATTTCGTAGCACTATTATAGCCTGTAATATACCTTATTCCAACCACTTGTATAACATTTATGCAATTATATATGATATTTATCTAGAGTATTATATTATTATGGTAGCAAATTTGACAATAACAAATCTGAGAAAGATATTATTATAGAATTCCTTTGACTTCAAACTATTTGTATTTTAATAGGACATTTTTAAATAAACCTTTCAACAATCGCTAGTGTAATAATAGTAATAACAACAAAAGGCAAATAAATAAATTTTATTGTATTTACTTTTATGCAACCTCGATCATTCAATAGCCATTTCTTATACAAACATTGTTTTAATACTACTAAATAAAATAAAATTCTCCATCAGAAAGGAAAAGGCAAAGGCATAAATAAAACAAAGGAGCTGACTTCATTTAAAATGCCAATCACCCAGGCACATCATTTTGCTCCAACATTACTGCATTCACCGACAACAACACCTTGTACTGTGTATGTGTAGGTACAAAAAAAATACAATGCAGTTGCAACTTTACAAAAATATTCGTTCGCACGAAATATAACGCCTTTATGCAACATCATATTACGTAAGTCATACTTATCATAGCATGTACGATACACGTATACGAATAAATAAAAACAAAAACAATTCAAATTAAATACATTCATTTATTTATTCATTCATTCGCTCAGTCAGTTAGTCACTCAATCAGATCAATATTCACATTGTACATACATATGAGTAAATAAGTATATGCGTGAGGATTGCATGCTTTTAAATCGTAGAGGCGCACAGTGGTGTGAGCAGCCATGTTTTACGCTAAACACTAGAAGGACTGTTACGATTTTAATAAAACTGTAGGATCACAGTATTTTTGTAGTGCTCAATCCGAATATGCCACTAAACTTATAGTTTGACAGTTGACAGCTGTCAAATCAACTGTAAGTTTCTCTAAAACTAAGAAAATGAAAATAGTCTTATAAATAAAAAAAACTACAATGCATGACTGTGTATTATAAGTAGTATATAATTATACTTACTCAATTAAATATTTCTCAAGAAAAATACATATCCTACATAGAAACTTGTCCATTTTTCTTTAAAAATTTTATAAAAATAAAATATATAGTATATGGCACTTATAGACCAGTTGGGAAAAAGAAAATTAGTAATGAGCGAACTTAAGAATATCTAAATATTAAAAGGCGAAAGATTTATTCGACAACTGAAGAGAGGCCAAATCCAATGAAATTTTGTAAATTCTTCGAAGCCATATTGAATTCGCCATTTAAAAACGGCTTTTTGTTTTACAAAATATTCACCTTAATCATCATGGTGAATGCACTTCACTTTCCATTGCACTTCAGTTTTTCCATTCCTCTTGAGACACTTCCAAAACTGCTTCTTTGGCCCTCGTAAATCTTTGACCACGCAATTTACCTTTGATATTCGGGAACAAGAAGAAGTCATTGGGTGCCAAATCAGGACTGTACGGAGGATGAGTCATCAACTCGATGTTTTGACTGCTCAAAAATTCGCCTGTTTGACGAGATGTGTGAGAGCTCACATTGTCATGATGTGGAATGATTCGTTTTTGGCGGTTGGTTTTGCGAATTCCTCTAAAGATTCGTGTACTACTCAAAATTGATCGTCCTACGTTGCTCAAGCGGAACAGTGGCATTCTGCCGTAGAAACAGGCAACCATTTGCTTCGATGTGCTGCGGGCCCGAACAACTTTTGTTGGATTTGGCTTGTCTTGGAACACCCACACGGTATATTGCTGTTTTGTTTCCTGTTACAATTTTATACACGTCTCTTGTCAGTCGAACTTTTTAAGCATTTCCTTACACCAATCGACGCGAGCCTTTTTGTTGAGCTATTGATATATTATGGGATATCCAACGACTCCAAATTTTTTCTACAACTATCTGTTCATGCAAAATCGCATGTATTGAAGTGGAACTAATGTGCATCATCACATCAGTTCATGCACTGGATGGACCTTCACAGAATTCGTCGGCGACCGAACTACGATCACGATTGAATTCACAATACCAGCGATATACTGTGGTTTTTGATGGGGCTTTGTCGCTGTGCAAAGAACTGAGTTTATCGACACATTCTTGTTATGATAATCGAAGTCGAAAGTTGTGAAAAATTATCCAACAAAAATCTTCTCTTGAAATTTCCATTTTTTGGCCAAATTGATTTTTTTAACTCACTGTCAACGAAACAAATAGCACTTGTACATCAAAACGTTTGACCACGCCTCTGCTAAAAAATGTCAAACTCAATTATGATGTTGCCAAATTTTAGCTATTGACATTAGTGTTGTCAGATGCCCCGTAGTACTCGTTTGGTAGTAATCCAGCGATATCATTCTAAATTTTTGAAAAATTGGTAAGAATGGACATGAGGAAACGTGAAATTACTTACGAAAGGTTGGTGAAAAATCCGCCACCAATGTCAGAAAAAATTCGAATTGCAATTCTTTACGGATTTCGACGTCAACTTAAGCCCATAGAAATTTTTAGTGAATTCCAAACAGCATATGGAACGAACCTTCTCTTAAGACAATTTGTAAGTGGTTTGGTGCGTGAACGGTAATGCGGCAAGTACTGTATATTATCACTATATTTAGTGGATGGTGATCGATTTTTATAAGTTGCAAGGTGTTGACTGTCTGCTTGTAGGAGAAAGAAAAATTAAGTTTTAGAGCGGAAATGGTACACGTTTCGACATGCAATGTCCATTACAGCTGATGTTCGAAACAGCTGATTTCGTGAAAGCTGATGTTTGGGAGTTGCCAGACGAAACAAATGTAGCTCTGGTTAAGGACAAAATTGTTGAAGATCAACGTGAAGTGAATCCAGTGAATCAGTCATCCAGTGAATTGGAAATTAATGTACAATACACGAAGAAATCTGCTCGATAGGTCCCACGAATATCGAATTGAATGAAATATTTTCTAAGAATATCCGAACAAGTAATTTTCTTGCGTTCTCTGATTTCGAAGAAATTCGCCCGTCACGTGTTTATGAGGATTGCTTTGATCAATAGATCTACAGATTAAAAAAATATATTGAAATTAATGGTGATTATGTAGAAAAGATAAAAAATACTGAAGTTTAAAAATAAGAATTTAGAAAAACCTTTTTGGGTGTTTTTATTCATGCAGCTTACCTAACTACTGATAGTCCGCACGTAGTACAAAATCACTATTGCGATTCTGACCACTAACACCGAAATATCATATTAGTACAAAAATCACTAATCACTAATCACTAGACTAGCGGTAGAAATCACTATAGCGATTTTTCAATCACGGTGATAAAATCACCGATAGTGAAAAATAACGCCACCACTCTTTTTGGCGGAAGTATATGCAACACATAACGATTAGTACGTGTCATGATCGAATTTTTTGAATGAAATGGATTCAACAGCTTACACAGCACATGCTAATGAAAATACTAATCAATTTTGAATTCGTTGGACATTTCTGAGTAAGATTGGCTTTATTACGGCTGATTTATTACAATTTTCGAAAATACATTTTTCGCGTAGAACATGGCTTCTACAACTACTGTGAAGCGCCTTTCATTATGCTATCAAAAACACAACAGCATATATCAGATTTTAAGTTTCACTTACTTCAGCTAACTTCGCATAGACATACATAACTCTTACATATTGTACTCGTATTCATAGAACGTACTGCATTTCAAATCAATTTTGAAGAATAAACTACTTCAAACTTTACAAAATTCGAATTTGTTCCTATTATTTGCTTCAAATTCACAGCTCAACAGACAGAATAAAAATAGAAGAGAAAATTTAATTTTGTTTTAAATTTAAACTATACAAACCATAATATATTGATTGGATTGGACTTGGTGTTTTATTGGTAATAGTATATTGACTAAACTACCTATTGAAGTAAATTTTGTCGAACTAAAATAATTTTTTGTAATGTGTGTATAACGATTTGATGCCTTCTTTGATGAAATCAACATATTCCAAAATGAAAAATTATGTACACTATCCCATAATAATGAGAATAATGGTAATAAAATGCAATCCATCATAAAGGTAAACTTATATGTGGATCATGCAACGTGATATAATCATCACAAATTTGATAATCAATATATATCAATAATGCTCATTACTAATGTACTAAACAATAAAAATTTTATAATTATTTTTAGCGTATGTCTAAGGCATATAAAATCTTTGAAAATTGTATAAACCTAATTTAATTGTGAATTTTATTTATATATATATTTTTTTTTATTATTTATTTCCCTTCTTAATATTTTATTCCTCGACAGATGTTCACAGGAGGTTCGAAACATAATTATTTGAGAGAAAGAGAGAGCGAGGTGAAAGTTCTTCAGTGGTGTTATTTGTCACTAATTTTACTGCCTTATGATTGCCCGAAATAGCATTATATATTGGCAACTATATCTGTCAATGCATTGCAAGAATATAGATCCAATATGTAGAAATGTAAACAGGAGCAAATGTAAACACAGCTCATACTTCACATAACTATAAGCTTTCAAATGTGAAATAATGATAAAACAACACTGATTTCAGTTGTCGCCGGCATTTTTCAAGAGAGGTTCATTCTTTAAATGTTGTACAAGTCAGGAGGCAACAAGAAAAAAACTTTTTTTTTTTAAATATTTATCAGGTAAGACTATTTTGGAATATATTTTAGTTATAGCATTAGATTTGTATTCTTGTTAAAACAAAAGATTCAGGAAATTTGAAAAAAATCTATTTATTTTCTTGTGTTCACATTTACTCCAGAAAAAATTTTGTTGTGGGGAAATGTAAACAGTGCTTTGGGGGTAAATGTAAACATATATTCTGTATTAAATATTATATTCTAAAAAAAAAAACACCGCCGTCTTACTCATTACATGACGTTGCCAAAGCAATCCACTATGTGAAAAATAAAAACATGATTTTGGAGTACCTGTATCTGTAATTTATAATAGGATTAGTGGCAGAAAAAATTCACTTGAGAAAATTGGACAAAGTCGTTGAAATGCATTGCCATTAGAAGTCGAAAACGAAATTTTTAAGCCCTCCTTCAACGATGATCGAGTGGATATCCTTGCGAGATTTGATCTCCGAGTACGTTATTAATAACAACTTAAAGAGCCCGTTTAATAACACCAAACCCGATGAAGAGTGGTATCGAAACTTTATGTAAAGGCATCCTACACTATCCCTTCAGAAACCAGAACTACTACAGAAATGACGAAAAGATGGTAGAAAACCTGAAATTATTTATAGTTTTTGGATGAGTTAAAATCGAGCTTTGTATTTAATGCTGATGAAAGTGTATTTAGCAGCAATAGGAAAAAAGAGTGTTACACTAAGTAGGCTTACTGGTGGATCTGGACGTGAATCAACCACAGTTTTGGCATGTGTTTCAGCAGATGGCTTTGCTTTGTCCCCTTTAGTTATTTTTAAAAGCGCAGCAGTACAGTCTCGATGGCCAAATGATGAAGGGTATCCTGGGACTTTGTACGGAGCCTCGAAGAACAGTTAAATGGAAGACCACAGTCCTACCATTGGTTCATCAACCAATTGTACGAGTTGTATGTCCGAGAGAAAAAAATTTGCCTTATCAGGCTGCTTCGCTACGCAATGATGGGCATTCCAGCCATGTTAGAGTCAGAATAGTGAAAAATGTAATGAAAAACAACACTCAGCTCTTTCCTTTCCCCAGTCCTTTGACTGATAAAAGTCAGCCGTTAGACAAAGCTGTTTTTGGCCCGGTTAAGACGGCTTTGGACGAATTGCTGGGTTTCCCTCTTCAATTATCTTTTGTAACTTAACTTTTAATATTAAATAAATCCTATAAGAATAGAAATGTTTGGATGGTTTTCCTTTTAATATGGAATTTGTGGTAAATGTAAACGTTATTTTTTATGACTTTTTCTCGCAACACAGTATTAAATGGTCGCTTTTGTGTTCATTTACCCTATCAAAAATTTAAGAGTGCTGCATAGAAACTAAAATAGTTGTTTATTTTTACCTCAAGATTTTGAAAAAATAAAAATACAGCTTGGGTAAATGTAAACATATCATAATTAACCTAACCATAATTACGAAAATTTTAAATAATTTCTTAACTTTGTGGTCAGAAATGCAATACTTTCACATTCTCATTAGGTCAATATTTTACAAAAATTAAGAATTAGTTTAAAATTACCTATATTAACCCTAAAATCGCAAAGCATTTATAGACGCCCGGCTCTCAGGAAATATTTCCATATATTTTATAGAGAATCAAGACATTCCTTTGTTATTTCATTGTTAATGAGAAAAATAGAATAATAAATAAAACGTTTAATTTAACTTTCAATAATAATGTCAAAAAAGTTTGAATTTTATTATTAAAGAGTACCAATATCCTGGTCGAATATTGTATATATTGTCCCTTATACGATGTCATGTTTGATTAAAAAAGTGCCTAATGCTGTTGTCCTGTTACAAAAGTATACAATAATATAATCAGAAGTATTAAATATGGCTTGCTTGCCATTATTGTTACATTAAACTAAGCCACATTATTAGTTGGCCCTTGAATCAATGATTTACATAATTTCAATTATTCTTCTTTGGTACAATTCTATTGAATTTTATGCAAACTTATACAGCAACTTCTAATTTTAATATCTGCCTACCTAGTAAAATCCTGAAGCACAATAGAAGTTGTTTACAAGTCACTTTCGAGTACAAATGTCTTACCATATCAGTACTCACAATCACTAATAAATCTATGCAAATTCAAATTTCCACCTATAGGATTAATATCATTTGCAAACTTTCCTATGCCACATAATAACTTACGCATATTGAGTATCTTATGTATACCCTTGATGCATTTAACTCACTGATTTCTTCACATCTATTCTAAAACGACTTTCTTAGGCTCTACTATAATCTTAATATATAAAAATCTCCTTACAGTCGGCTGGGGCCGACCAAATTATACCCTGCATATGTAGATGTATATATAAAAAGTTTGCTCGTATATCCATCCTTTTCTTCCACTACTTTGTATAGGACCTACATTAAGAAGCAGGTGTACCTCACCAATTTTGGAGGATCAATATCTGCCTATACTACTAAACTACATAGGTTGCAATGGGTTGACTTAGGCGTATTATTTAGGAAGTTATGGGTGTTTTAATGTTTAAGATAAATCCGACACTTTGTATGGAAGCTATATAAAAAGTGGGCGTGACTTATCTCTTTCTTGTATATCTAATTAATTTTTCAATATTAATCCACAAATTAAATTTGGTTGTCCTACGCTAAATGGTTTGTAAGTTATGGAGCTTAAAAGTTTTAGTTTAATTCCCTTGACTTTGTATGGGAGACTCATGAAGGAGTGGGCGTGGCACACTGATTTTCTGTCAGATTTTTGCCGACTACGATATTAATTTAAGTGTCAATTATGGTTATTCTAAACAGAAGATTGCCGAAGTTACAGCTGTTTCAATTTAAAATTTGTATGGGGCTACGATAAACAGTGGGCGTGGTGCACCCATTTTCTGTGAGCCTAGTTGGTCGTACAATACTAATCCACACCTTAAATCTCGTTATTCTACGCTGAATAGTTTGCAAGTTATAACCGGTAACATTTTTTTTAATTTCCGCAACTTTGTATGGGAGACCCAGAAAGGAGTGGGCGTGGCACACTGATTTTCTGCCATATTATTTCCGACTACCATGTTAATCTAAGTGTCAATTATGGTTATTCTGGACAGAAGATTGTAGAAGTTACAGCTGTTTCAATTAAAAAGAAGTACAGACACTTTGTATGACAGCTACGCTAAAAAGTAGGCATGGCTCAACCACTTTTGGTGAGGTTATATAGTGGTATAATGTAAGTCTATGTGCCAAATATTGTTGTCCCAAGTGGTATATTATGTGAGTTATAGCAAGTTAAAGATTTTGAAAATTTCGAGGTTAGTCGCTTTGAATGCTTGGTGTGGGCGTGGTTATTGACCGATCATGCCCAATATCAATCCCCTCCGTACCCTTGGGTCATAGATTACTTATGCCAAATTTCATCGAAATAGCTCAATATTTACTCAAGTTATCGTGCGAACCAGCCAGGTGACAGACAGACGGACGGACGGACGGACGGACGGACGGACATCGTTAAATCGAAAATTTAATCGACGCTGATCACGAATATATATCCATGTCTATATCTCCGGAGATTCCTTCAAGTGGACACAAACATCTGACCGAAATGAATATACCATGCATATTGCATTATGCAGGGTATAAAAATCACGTGTCACGATGTTCGTCTACGCTAATCTCTGAAACCGCCCAATCGATTTAATGAAATTTTGTAGATGTGTGTGGTTGCTTTCGTGGGTGCCGTAGCTCAGTGGTTAGTGTGTTGGCCTTCTGATCTGTAGGTCGTGGTTCAATCCCCGGCTGATGCATAACAAATTTAACATCGAAAAGATTTTTCTTTCGAACGGTACCCACCTGTCGGCAAGCAATTGGCAATTCTTCCGACAGTAACAACTTGCCATGAAAAAGTTTCTAAAAGAACTCTGTGACAAAGCTCAGAAAAAGTGATTTCACAAGGGTTCTGCCGTTCGGAACCGACTAAAATAAGTAGGTCCTTTCTTATACTGTCCAAAATTTAACACGTACAACTGTAATGGAAGAGAAGCTTGGTCAAATATCTCATCGGGGCTTTAAGTGCCACATATTTATTTATATATGTATAAGGCAAATATACATTTTTATGTATATAAATAATTAATGCTATTCAAATTGTCTAACAAAAAACAAAAACGCATAATAATAATTTCAAATATAATTAGGACTCTAAAAAACCTTATACCTCCAACTCCATCCACCAAAATAATACCTCTGACGTTATTTCAATCAACGAGAATCATCCACTGAGAAATTCTTTTTATTTATATGTACATACATATAACATGAAACGGAACAATCATGTACTTACTTACAATCATGGTCTTACTTAGCAATATATAACACACACTACAATAATAAATTGTATACTTTACCAACAACAAAACCATGTGAATATTGAAAATCTTTATCAATTTAGCTTATATAAAATATTGAATCTGTTTGTCGTTGAAATCATATGGTGACGATTTTGATGTTATCAGCGGGTAGTTGAATGAAATCAGTCAAATTCAAAACCTCAAAAGGCAGTGTTCAAGAGGCTGCTGTTCGATAAGTAATACAATTTCAACACATATCAAAACTTTCTACGTACTCATACATAAATATGTAGATGCTTCTGTATTCTAAAAGTTTCTGAAAATTTTAAATTAAACACAAATGATTTCGTCGTCTTCAAATTTATTATTTTCTAATGAAATACGAAGAAGTCCGAATAATTCTGGTATTCCGATATATTGTTCACTAAAGAGAACTCGAAATGGAACGACATTTTGAGTTTATTAAATGTCCAGAATTTTAATACTGATAAATTGTTGTTGAATGTTATGGATCAGGGGGAAATTAATGGATGTCGGTTATAAACAAGATTTGACCCATTTAGAGCTATGGGGGAAGTAATCGATTTTCATTTAAAATTGGAATTAGTTTCGATACTTTCACATAATTTCCAACACCTTTGGTATTTATTAATAGATTTTATTCAGCAATACCTCATTTTTATATGATTTATAAGAACATTTTAATTTTTCTATGTGAAACAACAAGGTCTAGCAAAAATATAAATATATTGATATTTCTACGATTTATATTATTATTCATTTATTAGTAGATTCGCTTACATCGCTGCAACAAGTGGAACAGGTTTGTTGAAATTTTCGACAAAAATTATAATTTTAAAAGCGTGTTCTCAGAGCGATACTTGCCACCAACGCAAACAGGCCCAAAGATCTTGTGTAGAACTTTTGACTTGAAAACTCGTAACATTCTCTCATCTGAGATGAAAATGGCCGAAGCTTCGGCGCCATATGTAAAAGCAGGCATGATAAGACACTTGAAAAGTGTGGTTTTAGTTCCTCGACTTCTCAGTTACTTACTTAGCCCAGTGTAGCACCTGTTAGCAAGAGTGATCCTTCGCCATATTTCTAGGCTGACGTTCTTACTGGTGTTAATGCTGGTGCCAAGATAGACAATGTGCTTTAAAAGCGTAATTATCAACAGCGACGTCTAATACTCGTGAATCCTTCGTTTGTTGACGCTAAGTGCTTCATCCTGCCCTCGTTCAACGTAAGACCCATTCGATGCGACTCTCTTTCCAACCCTGCACAACGGGAGTTCTACAGTGTCATTTTGAACAGACGAATGACCTTTATAATCAACGAATATATGGTGTGTGTCGATGTGTTTCTTTTGGGTCTTTCCACGATTTGGCGCAGTGTGAAAATCTGATCGATGGTAGATTTACCAGGTTTCAGACCACACTGATAAGTTCCAATAAGGTTGTTAAACATAGGTTTCAATATTTCATACAGTATGCTCGATAGAACCTTGTATGCGATTCTAAGAAGACTTATTCCAAGGAATTTGACGCAAATTGCAGAGTCCCGTTTCTTATATACAGGACAGGAAACACTGAGTCACCAATTGTGTCCCATAGGTACATTCTGGACATCTGTAATCTGGATTTAATCCGCCACTCAGGCGCTTGATCATCTCGCAAAGTTTTCGAGTCTCATTTCTACCTCCACTCATCTCTATCACCTTACGCTTGCATGCTTTCTATAAAACACTTCCAACTTATGATGTACTTTAGAATACACATCCGAATCTAACTGAAGATGCTTCCAGCAGTGAAGTATACTAAAACATATGCTTTAAGCATTTGCTTCATTGAATTTTGTTCCTTTTTTAACTTTAATATATTCCCTATCCGCAAATAGATGAAGGGTTTTTGTTTCATTTACCATATTATGACTCAAATACCCAACAATAGCATAATTTCACATATGCCCAATATCTATTAAAATTTATATTACAGTAAAAGCTCAATTCTACATCAGTGCATTAGGTGTGAATTTTTAAGTTTGCAATAACAACCGTATTTCATTTTTTTTATGAAATTCTCTTGAAATATTAAGTAGTTCACTAAATTTTCAACACATTTATAGTCTTCATATAATAGTATGTTATTATTTAGAAGCATTTTAGCTTTTATCAGGAGTACACTGAAACCTTTGAATAGTTTATACTCGGCAGCAGCGGTTTTCGACTTGAGCGTTTACTGTTTTTGAACACAGATATTATCTAGTATGATTGAAGACGATTAAACCGATTTTAAAATACCAATTGGTCCTCAAATGTGTTGCCTCTAGTTTAGTGTCAAAAACAACCAACAACAAAACAAACAGAAATTAAACCTCTAACACCAGACAACAGAAAATTTCAAATCCACGTTTGCGAAAACTTTTTAATCACAGAACTATATACTACCAGGCACTTTGTACTTATTATTATTATTATTATTATTATTATTTTTCTGGTTTTATTTTGTCGTCTGTTATATACCCACGCATATGATATTTTGAAGCAATTTTTGCATTTGCTCTTTCGATAATTGACGCTTTTATGTGTTTTTATCCAATTGCCATTGTAAATCGTTACCTTTTGTTGGAGTTTGTAAATGTTGTTCTATTTCAGAACTCATCGCCCTTTCACTGTATCCTTTGAACTGTATTTGAATTCATTGTGAGCTCAAGAGAAAAAAAACAGAAAGGAACAAAATCGATGCCAAAATTGCTAATGGTTATCGTGATGGTGAATGTTCATCATCATCATCATCATCAGGACGATGACGATGATGGTGATGATGGTGGTGGTGGTGGTGGCGGCGACACTTGCATATTTCAAATCACATATAAGATTTTGTTATTCTTCGATAGTAAAGCGCAGTGCATTTTGAAATTGTTCACAAGAAAACAAATGTACACGAGATTGATTTATTATTATATTTATATGGTGTCATATGGTGTCAATATATGCCTTATTGCTGCATGCTATTAGGTGCCACAATGTCGCAGATTTTTGTATTTCGCAATTATATACTTTTGAATAGGCATATGTTTTATTGGAAACACCAACAATGTGATACTTAAATTCTTTATCTTTAAATTATCTTAGAGATATATCGATCACACTTTAAATTTCAAGAAATTAAGTAAAATGTCCGAAAATGAGCCAGTACAAATTGAATTGTCTGCTACTTTAAAGTAATATAAAGTACTTTATTGGGAAAAACAGATCTCATAGTCACTAAATTGAACATGCTTCGTAGAATGATGCATATATGGTGAAAATACACTCCTAAATATATGCTACATATATAGTATACAAAGCAATTTAATCAAATTCACCACCAACATTCACAAACAAAAATCTGAACGTTTGTGTACTTACAATACTATAAGTAGTTGTATGAATATGTGCAGCAATTCCATGCCTTGCCGTATATATAAAGCTGTTGAAACTCAATATAATTTGGTTGTATGTAAGTACTTGTATATAAAATAGTTCAAGCACACGCATCCATGTGCACACTAAAATGCGCATATATTATATCGTACAACATGCGTTCATATCGTTATGCTCTCTACCGCTTTTATCGTTTTCGATAGTATTTTGTTTCTAATGTAATATATGATTTCAGTCAATCGTTGGTTAGTTGGATGGTTGGTGCTGATATTAGTTGCGTTCTAAAAATTTATTCTCCAGTTTTCAGTTGTGTCCATTTTTTTGTTCTTTTTTTTCACTATTTGTAACACCAAATAAGCAATGAAAAAAGTTGTTGCTACGTACACTGGGGCCGCTTCATATAAGCGGGTACTAAAAGTTCTGAAACCGTTGTTTTTTTTTCACTCAAAACGCTTTGAACATGTTTAGATAGTAAATATTAGATGTTTTATAATTTTTTCGGAAAATTACTCTGTGCGACAAAATTTAAATTTTTGCAAAATTAAAATGGTTTTATTATAACAGAAGATGGATTATGAACATAACAAACATTCATATTTTAGCAATTCATTTAAGAACATACAGCCGTGCCTTCTTCAACAAGGTGCAAATGTATTTGCACCAGCTTTAACAAATATATTTAGGACGAGTCTAGAATTGGGCTTCGTGCCTAATCATTGGACGAAGGCTATGGTAGCTTTCATTCCGAAAGCAGACAAGAGGGCGGATCACACGGCAAAAGCCGTTCGACCCATTAGCCTAACGTCATTCCTGCTTAAAGCAATGGAGAATATAGATCAATATATTTATTAGGGAAGTTTATCTTAAAGACTCACCTCTTCATATTGAACAATATGCCTATCGATTAGGCAAATCCACTGAGATTGCTATACATAGCCTAACAAGTAAAATTGAAAAGGATCTAGATAGTAAAGAAATCTCTCTGTGACATTACCGGGGCTTTAGACTTTCAGATCAATTGAGGAAGAGATAGTCAGGAAAGGAATATGTAGACTGATCATAACATGGATTCTCAATATCCTGAAAAATAGAACAATTATCTTCGAAATGGGGGCAAAAAGATTAATTGTCAGGTCAACCAAAGGATGCCCTCAAGGAGGCGTCTTATCGCCGCTCCTATGGCTATTGGTTATTGGCGAGCTTTTACAAACTCTCGATGATCTCAGATATGAAGTCCAGGGCTTTGATTTGGCAATAATGGTTGGAGGCAAATTTGTCTCTACATTAACCGATCGAATGCAACTACCTCTTGACATCACTGATGACTGGTGTCAAGAGAAAGGACTCTCGATTAATCCGAATAAAACAAATGTGGTACCCTTCACCAAAAGAAGGAAATTGAGTAAAGGAACCCTGACACTAGGGGACACAGACTTAATTCTGTCCGAGGAAAAGGGCAAGCTATGCGTGCCAGAGATTACACGGTAAAAGATGGAGTCTGCGCTCAAAAACGGTGGCATGGTCGTACAGGACCGTAATAGTGCCAATGATCACCTATGCATCCTTGGCGTAGTGGCCGAAGGTAAATCAAACAAAGGTTAGAATTATCCTTAGTAAGGTTCATCGAATAGCCTGTTTGGGTGTCACGGGAGCAATGCGCACGTGCCCCACTGCAGCCTTAGGAATTCTGACTGGACTCACCCCTCCACATCTCATAGTCAAAAGGACGGCAACCAGTGCGGCACTAAGGCTACCCAATCTATCCAACCTTAAACAAGGCAATCTCATTGGACTTACAAAGATCCTGGACACCGTTTGGGGCTCTCCATGTCTTGTGGTCTTCGACAAGATGGATAGAAAGCTAGTCTTCTCTAAACATTTTGAAGTTTCAGTCATCAGCAGGAAACATCGGAACATATTCTATGCAATTGCCCAGCAATGGCAAGACGTAGGCTTGGTTACCTAGGTAATGGAATCTTGACTCCAAACCACATAGGTAAAATTAAGCTCACAGCAATTGCAAGATTTATAAATAGTCTAGAATTGTTTTAGTTGAGCAATAGGCACACAAAAGATCTTTTAGGTCGCAGTGTAAAAATAGCCTCTATAATAACAATAATAATAATAAGAACTTATATAAAAACATGTATAAATTCGCTTTTCGGAGAATCTTATGTTCAGGTACCTACAATAAAATTTCACTAACAATATTTTTATATTACCACATTTAATTTTTTTTAACTCATTACTTCCTAGGGGGTAGCCCTCTTCAAATGGACATCAGATGGATTAACAATTGAAAAAAATTTTTATTCTGCGGTAAATTTCACTGGAGCACAACTGAAGGCTAAAATTTCAATTTAAATAAAAATGTATTTGTGTGAGATGTTGAATGATATTTTAATAAAATCCTCACAAAATTAAATGTTTTTATATCAATGTATATATTTCATAGATGTTATTAGTCATCAACTTTTACTTGATTTTTTACATTATTTCTGTTTTGAAACTAAGTATGAATAATTACACATTACTGTAATCATTATCTTCTTTAGTTCATAGCAAGTACCAATTGATATTTTCTATAAAAATTGCCTGAAATAGCACTTTAATGAGTCAATATTTAAAATTTATTTCTGGTTTTGTGGAAAAAAATACTATAATTTTTGTGTCCATATTGTTAAAAATAGAGATGTAGGAACCCTTTCACTGTCTATATTATTGATCTCAACTGTTGCACATATATACTTTATTTCTTTCTTTGTAAGCTCTGTGTTGACGTGATGTTGCCTCCATCCGGCAGAATCTTATGTGACAATCAATCTGCTATAACATTGGCACAAAGCTATTCGTACCATGCAAGGTCAAAACACATCGATATACGTCATCACTTTATACGCGACCACATCAATGCTGAATCAATAGAAGTCAAATACATTCCAACATAAGAAATGGCAGCTGAAAAGAAAACTCTAATGATGCTAAAATGGGTATTACAAATTATATTGAAAATTAATTAATACGTATTAAAATGTTATATATAAACAATATTGAATATCGTACCGAAAAATTAGCAGATATCGTGTTTTAATTTTGTTTCTAGAGGCAGTCTTAATACATAATTGTCGCTCATTTTCGGGATTGCCCCCAGTGCCCGTTGTATGGTCTGAATGCCACCTAAAAAGCATCCTTTCAACTTCAATTTCAGTTTTGGGAACAAAAAGAAGTCGTACGGTGCCAAATCAGGTGAATACGGCGGGTGATTCAACACACAGACCTAATTCCGAGCCAAAAATTGACGAACAATGAGTACTGTGTGACTCGGTGCATTATCGTGCAACAGAGACCAAGTTTTTGGATCGCGATATTCTGGTCGAACACGATTCTGGACATCAAACGCTTCAAAACTTCGAGGTAACATGCGGAAATAACTGTTTGACCAGTTGAAACAAATTATTTGTGGATAATTCCTTTTCTATCGAAGAATGTGATAAGCATTGTTTTGATTTTTGATGAAACTTTTCGTGTTTTTTTTTGGCTTGTGGTGAGTTTTTTGATTTCCGTTCCGCACTTGGAAACACCATGTTTCATCACCCGTAACAATTGTTTTCAGGAAGTTTGGATAATTTTCTGCAGCTGCAACCATGTCTCTAGAATGACTGACTCTCATTAATTTCCGGTCCTCGATCAATGTGTGTGGAACAAATCTCGCGCAGACCTTTGTTTTGTCCAAATCCTCGTGAAGAATGAGTCGTATAGTTTCTCTGTTGATGTTTAAGGCCTCTTCCATCATTTTCACTGAAGCATTGGTCTTCTGTAGTAAAATCAAGAACTTTCTGGATCGCTTCCGGCGTCCGCACTGAAATTGGTCTTCCTTCTTTTATTTCATCTTCCATCGACTCTCTGCCATCCACAAACCATTTATGCCATATAAAAAACATTTGATCTTGATAAACAAGCATCGCCATACGCTTGCTGCATCATTTAGAATGTTTCTGATGTACTTTTACCAATTTTTGCGTGGAATTTAATGACCGCTCTTTGCTCCATGTTAAAATTTCAACATCAAACGAACACGTATTTTGTAAAATGAATGTCAGTAAACATTAAATGTGAACCAAATGCCATGAAATTTTAACAGTTAGTCGAGGACGGTTGAAGCTTCAGAACGCATGTGCTCACACATAGATTGCGCGCTTGGTTGCTGAGATATGGTTCGAGTCGTAATACATTATTGTCGCACCTTGTATTTTTCTTAATATTAATTATTGTATTTTCATAATTAAAATGTTAAAGTTTGCCGATTTCTTACAAAAAAAAACTTTTCTCGCAAAATAAGCATGCCAAAGAGTAAATCTAGTGATAAATGCCATTAACTATATTTCTATACAATAAACTATATTAACTCCAGAAAGAGAGGTTAATTTTGAAAATTGATTTCACTTTTCTCTTCTGATGGTTATTAATAAGAGATTATAGTAGAACACCCCATTTTCAGATTCAAAAGCAGTTTGCCTATTCGAAAAAAAAGTACTTCAAAATTTTTATATAAACAAATCCAACACTACTTCGTATTTTTACAATAAGAAAAAAAAAACCGAATAAAAAAATATTGCGAATAAAATTCTCAGACCCTTTCCTAAATAACGCAGAAAGAATTACCTTAAAAAATCACGCAAAAATCTTTGATAGTGACACAAAGTCATACATGGATAACCCTGCCAATAATAATGATAAAGATCTAATATAAAAAAAAAAAATCTCCTTACAGTCGGCTGGGGCCGACCAAACTATACCCTGCATATGTAGATTTATATATAAAAAGTTTACTCGAATATCCAACTTTTCTTTTATTTCCACTTTTCGAGAAACAATTTTTGCATATACTACTAATTTACACCCGAAATATGGTTGACTTTGACGAAGTAAAAGGATTTTAAGATAATTCCGAGGCTTAGTATGGGAGCTATATAAAAAGTGGGCGTGGCTTACCACTTTCTAGTAAATCCAATTAATTTTTCAATGTTAATCCACACCTTAAATTTGGTGTCCTACGTTGAATAGTTTCTAAGTTATGGTGGTTAACATTTTTGTTTAATTTCCTCAACTTTGTATGGGAGCCCCAATAAGAAGTGGGCGTGGTACGCTGATTTTTCGTCAGATTATTTCCGACTATGATATTAATTTAAGTGTCAATTATGGTTATTGTAGACATAAGATTGCCTAAGTTACAGCTGTTTCAATTTAAAATTTGTATGGGGGCTACGATAAACACTGGGCGTGGTGCGTCCATTTTCTGTGAGCCTAGTTGCTCGTACAATACTAATCCATACCCTAAGTCTCGTTGTCCTAGGCTAAATGGTTTGTAAGCTATGGAGCTTAAAATTTTAGTTTAATTCACTTGACTTTGTATGGGAGACCCATGAAGGAGTGGGCGTGGCACACTGATTTTCTGCCAGATTTTTTCCAACTACGATATTAATTTAAGTGTCAATTATGGTTATTCTAGACAGAAGATTGCCGAAGTTACAGCTGTTTCAATTTAAAATTTGTATGGGGGCTACGATAAACAGTGGGCGTGGTGCGCCCATTTTCTGTGAGCCTAGTTGGTCGTACAATACTAATCCACACCTTAAATCTCGTTATTCTAGGCTGAATAGTTTGCAAGTTATAACCGGTAACATTTTTTTTAATTTCCGCAACTTTGTATGGGAGACCCAAAAAGGAGTGGGCGTGGCACATTGATTTTCTGCCATATCATTTCCGACTGCCGTGTTAATCTAAGTGTCAATTATGGTTATTCTAGACAGAAGATTGTAGAAGTTACAGCTGTTTCAATTTAAAAGAAGTACAGACACTTTGTATGGGAGCTACGCTAGAAAGTAGGCGTGGCTCACCCACTTTTGGCGAAGTTATATAGTAGTATAATATAACTCTATGTGCAAAATATTGTTGTCCCAAGTGGTATATTATGTGAGTTATAGCAAGTTAAAGATTTTGAAAATTTCGAGGTTAGTCGCTTTGAATGCTTGGTGTGGGCGTGGTTATTGACCGATCATGCCCAATATCAATCCCCTCCGTACCCTTGGATCATAGATTACTTATGCCAAATTTCATCGAAATAGCACAATATTTACTCAAGTTATCGTGCGAACCAGCCAGGTGACAGACAGACGGACGGACGGACGGACGGACGGACGGACGGACGGACGGACGGACGGACGGACATCGTTAAATCGAAAATTTAATCGACGCTGATCACGAATATATATCCATGTCTATATCTCCGGAGATTCCTTCAAGTGGACACAAACATCTGACCGAAATGAATATACCATGCATATTGCATTATGCAGGGTATAAAAATAAATATGTGGCACTTAAAGCCCCAAAGGGCTCATTGGCCGAGTATTAGAATGGACCTACTTATTTTAGCCGGTTCCGAACGGCAGAACACTTGTGGAATTACTTTTTCCGAGCTTTGTCACAGAGTTCTTTTTAGAAGCTTTTTCATGGCAAGTTGTTACTGTCGGAAGAATTGCCAATTGCTTGCCGACAGGTGGGTACCGTTCGAAAGAAAAATCTTATCGATATTAAATTTGTTATGCATCAGCCGGGTATTGAACCACGACCTACAAATCAGAAGGCGAACACACTAACACTGAGCTACGGCACCCACGGCAAGATCTAATATTGCGCAAATTAATTGTGATTATAACGGTGCTTTTATTTTTGTTTTTAGATCGCGATTTAAAAATTGAATTTTGAGCATCGGATTATATGAAGCGGCCCCAGTGTGCTACATGGCATCGGTAACTGATTTGAATTTAAAACTCAATTCGAAAGTTGGTTACCGAAACGCATGTAGCCTTGCCTGTATTTATTTGTTTCTACATACATGCAACTGAATCTGACAGCAGAAGCTCAGGGATGTTGGAGAAGCAGCACCATATTGTAGGTACTTGTCAGTGTTGTAATATTTGATGCGTTTGTAACTTTGAATACGAACGTAAGTATCTAAACATACAAGCATATACATATACATACATAACATAACAGACATAACAAATACTTTTGGATTACATTAAAATAGCACATATTTTAACTATTGACTATTCGAATCAATGCTACTACCATAACCATTTTTTACGTTTAGTTACACACACTTACATTCTCATATATGTGTGCTTACATTCTTGAGCATATTTTTCTATATAAAAGGATATATTTTTCTTGTTCTGCAACTTGTTGTCAAATTGGAATATCTGCTTTCACTTACTTTTTTATTTTATTTTTTTTTCTCTTATTATTTATTTAAGTTATTCACGACATCTATGAAATGCAATACGAATTTTAATATTTTTCAATCATATGAGTATTATGAACTGCTCCTTGCCACTTTTACTTTTACTGTTTAATGCATCAAGTGCTCGTATAACACAAACTCACACACGCTGATTAGAGTAATTTATTTGAATTTTATTACATGCCGAATTACTATAGTTGTTGTTGTTTATTGTAAGCATCGTTACTGATCGATTCTCTTTACATACGCATTCGCAGTGAAAAATGTTATTGTTGAAACATTTTTTGCATTTTACTTTCTCCATGTTGTTCACGTATGTATGTGAAACAATTAATACTACTTATACAATATTTGTAACGTAAAAATTTTACGATACTTACATTTTATTATAATCCTATAGGTTAAGCTACATGCTTTATTGACAATTTTTTAGACCTCAAATTGATTTACAAATTAATTTCTATTTAAGTTGGCTTATTATACGCAAGTTTTACCCACACTTTATTCGATTTTAAATTATGCTAAAATCAGCTTTTTGGCAAGCACTTAGCAGTTAGTAATAAGGTAATCATTGTCGAGTACGATGTGGATAAGTGCGAATATATAACTGTATATTTTGTTTTTTTTTTATGATTATATGCATTAATACGGTTTGTAATCACTTCGTATTCATGGATGCCCGCTTATTCAAAGTAACATTTTTAATAAAAGCATTTTGTGGTCTATTTTTTAGCTACTGGGCGAGGTTACAACCATTTCCATAATTTTATCGATACGAGCTTACCGCCTCGGAGCTGTGATTTGACCACATTGGACTACTTTTTATGGGGATCCAGTAAGGATAAGTGTTACTCTAACCATGCAGAGACGATTGTGGCTTTGAGCTACGAAACAGAAGTTACCATCCCTCGAACGTTCTTTTCAAAATGAGGTCGAAAGAAGCAGTACAGAACTTATAAAAATTCAAAGTTAAAATTAATATATAAGGTAATGTTATAAGGTTTAATAATATACAAAATTGACATTTTAGTCAGCGATACTGTTCTTAAACAGATGAAAGGCAATAAAGTCATTGCCGATTTATTTATGGTCCAACAAAATCAAAGTAAGTTTTTTGCATAAGTACTTCATTTACTTACATCCGAAAATCGATTTAGGTCGAATCTAGGATCTTCGCCAGCCACGTCTTTCCTCCGCTAGTTGGAATATAATATTTCATTTCGAATATAATATTTTCCTAGCCGGAGCGCGTTCTTCCATTCGCTCGACATGACCTAGCGCAGCCACTAAATTTTCGGCATGTTGCATACAGATCATACAGCTCATGGTTTTGGCTTATTCGGTTCAAAGAACTTGCGTAGGATTTTTCTCTCGAAAAAACCGCGCATTCTCTCATCTGAGGTAGAAATTATCCAAACTTCGGCGCCATATGTAAGGACAGTCATGATGAGAGACTTGTAGAGTGTGGTTATCGTTTCTCGAGAGAGGACTCAACTTCTCAATTGCTAACTTAGCCCAAAGTAGCACCTGTTAGCAAGAGTGATCCTTCATAATATCTCCAGGCTGTCGTCATTACGGTTGTTAATGCTGGTTCCAAGATAGACAAAGTCCCTTACTACTTCAAAAGTATAGTTATCAACAGTACCGTGCTGTCGAAGACGCCGGGAGCCTTTGTTTGTTGACACGGCGTACTTTGTCTTGCTCTCATTCACCGTAAGATCCATTCGACGTGACTCTCTTTCCAACTCTGAGAATGCTGCACTGAGTGCTCGCATGTTCATACCTATTGTGTCAATAACATCATCGGCATCGGCATACATGACACTTTTGTTGAAGATAGTGCCATTTTGTCGTAAATCTGGAGCTCGTATAATTTTCTCCATAATAAGGTTTAAGAAGTCACACGATAACGAATCACCTTGTCTGAAACCTTGGTCGGTATTAAACGGAGTGGAGAGGTCCTTCCTAATTTTCAGTGCACAACGAGAGTTAAGCAGTGTCATTCTGCAAAGTCGAATGAGTTTTGCAGGTATACCGGACTGTCGAAAGCGGCTTTATAATCGACGAATAGGTGATCTGTTTTTCTTGGGTCTTTTCCAGGATTTGACGTAGTGTGAAAATTTTATCGATGGTGGATTTATTCGGTCTGAAGCCACACTGATAAGGCCCAATCAGGTTGTTGAGCATAGGCTTCAATCAGGAGACTTATGGCACGGTTGTTCGTGCAAATTGTTGGTTCTCCTTTCCTATGTATGGGGCAGAGAACACTGAGACTAATTCTAATTATAATTCTTCTTCTACTAACGTAAACTTCTTATCATAGCATGAGTCTCTTAAATAACATATCTTCAGTCATGTATTCTTTAGAATAACCAAATTGGCAGTTGCAAAAATGAAAAATTACCTAAATTCAAAAACGAAGTAACGAAAATATTTCTGAAAGATTTTTACTTTTGTCAATATTTTCCTCTAAGGACAATTTTTTCCATTAGCTTAGCAGTTGAAAGCATTTACAGTCATTCCTTTTCTTTTTTCATCACTGTGACTAAACACAAAGAGTTATTACTATGTTATTCAATAAAACACCGAAAAAGAAAAAAGTATCGATCCTCAGGTTATAGCAACACATCACAGCAACTCCGACGGTAGTAGGTTGCTGTTTTTGTATTGAAAGTTGACGTCAAACCTCAACCGGTACATGGGTAATTTTTCTAAAATGAGTGCATGGTATATTCATTTCGGTCAGGTGTTTGCATTCACTTGAAAGAAGTTTCGGAGATATAGAAAAAGTCGATTTAACCATGCCCGTTTGCTTGTCCTTCCACCGGAATAACTTGAACAAATATTTAAAAGAATTTTATCATTAGGGACTCGTGTTCCATAGGTACAGCCATAAAGAGCAATCAGAGAGACTACGTCAGGTTAGGTAAGGTTATTGTGGCAGCTGGGTGGACACACTTAGGCCAGAAAGGCCCATTATGATACTACCGAGCTTCTCTTCCCATATTGCTGTGCGTGCTGAATTTGGACAGCATTAGAAGGGACCTATTTATATTAGTCGGTTCCGAAAGGCAGAACCCTTGTGACATACTTTAAATTTGGCTTTGTTAGATGTCTTTTTTTAAGAAGCATTTTTGGTAATATTATATTATTTGTTCATTTTTGAATGACTAGTTAACGCTGTTGAATGAAGCTACTTATTAAAATATGTTCTTTCCGAAAATATTTTAAACACACTTAAATGCAAGTATATTATATAATGCCTATTTCAAGACTCCGCAAAAGTTTTTAATTAACTAAAGTATCTTAAGGAACTTACTTGATAAAACATACGTAAAATATTCTCAAATTCAATTACACAATGAAATATAAAATACATATATGCACTTAAATGCATATTTGTACATATGTACTTATGTACATATATACATATATGTATAGTACGAGTAGGTACATAAATACTTTGAAGCAGTTGTACTTCAACATTTGCATACATCTTCAAATGTGTATAATTTTCTGAGAACAATAAGCGAATGATTTCATTTATTCACTCATGCATTCAATAGGGAAAGTTTTCTCCTCTGCGCACACGTTCTACTCATCTTATTAGCTTACATCTTTTGTTGAGTCTAACTTATACGCACTACTACTAGCATTGTAAAAATTATACATATATTCTACTTTGAAAGTGCAATCAAACAAGTAATTTGCAGTAATATAGAATTACTTTCAACATTCAATGCAACATTAACCTATACTGGTTAAACATTACACTTGCAGAATGTATTCTGTATACGATATTCCAGTTTAATCTATATCCCGGCAGCTAACCACATTTCAGTTATTTGAAGTTTTAACAGCTTGTAAAGTAACATGAACTGTTTGATTTAAACTTTCCCACTACTATACAACATATAATACGTAAGAGTATTATTCATACTATGTGTAGGTAAGATGTACGTACGTATGATTAATTTTTGTTTGAGTTAACAAAAGAAAACTGCTAACGGAAGGTGAAACAATACTGACATTGGTTTAGTGACATTGAAGAACTTCTACTTACTTCCTAATATATGAAGCATGCAATTTTCTGATTTGAAAATACAGACATATATATAATATATGTAGTATATTATCATATTAAATTGTAGTAGCATTAATTTTTTATATTTTTATCAAAAAGCCTTGAAATAATATCTATTAATATTAGCAATTTTGATGGCTAAATACGTAAATTCGAAAATTTTTACACTACAAAACAGTCAAAACAATAAATTATTATTCAAATCTATGCAAATGTTTAAGCAAGTACTTAAGTTATTTGAAATTGCAAATTACAAGGTCAACTATATATATATATATATATATATATATATATATATATATATATATATATATATATATATATATATATATATATATATATATATATATATATATATATATATATATATATATATGGTATATTTTATTGTGTATAAGAAACATACGCATGCGCTTTCATTATAGATAGCAAAGATAAAACGACCGTATAACAGTCAAAAACAACAACCACCTTTGGTGATATGCACTCGTGTAGAATCATTAACATAAATTCTGATTCACATTCTCGAGAAAATGTGTAAAGTTTTGAAAATTTTCTCATTTAACATTAATGCAACTTTTACCACCACCATAACTAACCTTCATTTCATACACACATGCATACACACAATTGGCACCCTCTTATTTACCTTATTACATACAGAACTTATTTCACCTGACATCTACCATGGTGTGGTAATATACATGAAAATTAAATTAATTAAATTAAGAAAATCTGAGGCATTGCTGTTTTCTTCACTTGGGGATTTTTTTATGTGGCTGGTCCCAAAACCAACGCACAACCTCTAACCGAGGAGATTTTCGCAGTGAAAATTGCGAAGGACCTCTTCGCACCATGTAGTACCGAACGGGGTGATTCATTATCGTGCGACTTCTTCAATCTTATTATGGAGAAAATAATACGAGTTGCTGATCTACGACATAATGGCACTATCTTCAACAAAAGTGTCCTGCTGTTAGCGTATGCCGACGTTATTGACATAATCGGCTTGAACACGCGAGCAGACAGTGCAGCAACGAGAGTCACGAGAGTCACGTCAAATGGGTCTTACGGTGAACGAGGGCAAGACGAAGTAGCTAGTGTCAACAAACAAAGAGCCAAGGCGTCTTGGACAGCACGTCACTGTTGACAACTACGCTTTTGAAGTAGTAAGGGACTTTGTCTATCTTGGAACCAGCATTAACAGCAGTAATGACGTCAGCCTGGAGATCATGCGTAGGATAACTCTTGCTAACAGGTGTTACTTTGGGCTGAGTAAGCAATTGAGAAGTCGAGCTCTCTCTCGAAGAACGAAAACTACACTCTACAAGTCTCTCATCAAGCCTGTCCTAACATATGGCGCTGAAGCCTGGACAATTTCCACCTCGGTTGAGCGGATGCTTGGAGTGTTCGAGGGAAAAGTCCTACGCAAGATCTTTGGACGTATTTGCGTTGGTGGCGAGCTGTATGACGTTATTGAAATAGTAAAGCGCATCAAAATCCAGCGGCTGCGCTGACTAGGTCATGTCGAGCGAATGGAAGAACACGCTCCAGCTAAGAAGGTGTTATATTCGGAACCCGCTAGAGGACGACGCAGAAGAGGAAGACCTAAACTCCGGTGGAAAGACTAAGTATAGACTAAGAACCTGACGGCGCTTCGAATTTCTAACTGGCGCCAGCTAGCGAAGAACAGAGTTGGCTGGCGAAGCATGTTATATTCGGCCTACATCGATATTCGGTTGTTATGGCCACATAAGTAAGTAAGTAAGAAAATCTAAGTAGATCCTGTGGTTCCAAGGAGTCAAGAGAGTTGCTCCTCATCACTTCCGTACCACGGACCTCAAACATGATTCAGGAGAATGCAAGGCCGACATACATAAAATGGTCCGCCGTCTAAATGCACTCCCACATGCTTGGAAGAATGCTGGAAAATTTATGGAAATTATTATGATAGCCAAACCAGGAAAAGTCCCTACAAAAGTTGCATCGTACAGACCTATCAGCCTCCTGCCTCTACTCTCTAAAGTATTCGAAAAGCTACTTATCATGAATATAACTCTATTTATTAATCTCAACCAACTGATTCCCCAACATCAGTTTGGATTTGGAAAACAGCACGGCACAATAAAGCAAGTTCACCGCATTGTAACTCTGATACGGAACACTTTTGAAGAAAAAAACTATTGCTCTGCTGTCTTTATTGATATCACTCAAGCTTTCGATAAAGTATGACACGATGGCCGTATTTACAAACTCAAACTATTACTGCCTGCAAATGTATCCTCATTGTTTAGTAGCTATCTCACGAAAAGACAATTTCACTTACATCACAAGGATTACACAACAGATCCATTGGATATTCACGCTGGCGTTCCTCAAGGAAGCGTCTTGGGCCCCTTACTGTATCTCTTATACACTTCAGATATGCAGAAAAATAACTATACATTCATATCGACCTTTGCTGATGTTACGGCAATATTGTGCTCTCCTGCAGACTAATGTCGATTCTCTCGAAATCTGGCTAGCAAAATGGCGTATAAAAGTCAATGAATCAAAGAGCGTACATGTAACCTTCACGCTAAGGCTAGATACATGTCCCCCACTTAATGGCTAATCAGTTCCACAATGTTCCTCAACAAAGTACTTGGGTATTCACCTCGACAGAAGGCTGACCTGGGAAAATCACATAGAGGCAAAGAAAACTCAGATCAAGCGTAAGATTAATCAGTTATGGTGGCTGTTACACAAAAGATCAAAGTTGAATCTCGAATACAAAGTGCTATTATATAAAGCAATCCTGAAGCCAATCTGGACTTATGGTATTCAGTTTTGGGGCACCGCATCTTCTTCAAAAAGATATCGAAAATTTGCAGCGAATACAATCCAAGTGCCTGCGAATTATTGTAAACGCGCCTTGGTATATGAGGAACGTTAACATCCATCGAGATTTGAATGTACCCACAATTTCCGAGGAAATTGCAAAGTCCTGCAGAAGCTACATTCAAAAATTACACAGCCATCCGAATCCCCTTGCTAGGTAAGTGTTTTTACGAATTAGTAAAAAAACAAGTTGTTTTTGTCGTGTTAAGTCTTATGTAATATTTGCTATTTACAATATTTATTTCTCCTTTGTATGTGACTCTCTGCATTCTTGCACATACATACATAGTTTCAGTCACTGATAACTTTTAAAAATAATTCAACATCCCTGCTTGCAACTCTTGCAAATTGTATCCTTGTACATACATTTGTTAACAAATTAATAACGAACAAAACAAACAGGTGTTAATCCGACAAGAAAAGTTATGAGCTAGCAAAAGTGATAAACAAAATGGAAAAGAAAACAACCCGAAAGCAATAACGCATGAGCCAATAACCATTGTTACAATGAATGGATGGAGAAGTACAAGAATGCTCTGAACGAAATGTAATAGAGAATTGACGGGTATGTTGCTTGATGCAGGTCGACAAAGTCAGGCCAATCGAAATTGACTAAATGTGAAAGTGAAAAAGTTATAAATGAAACACATACACAATATTCATAGTACATAATTAGTACATAATACAATCAAGGAGGTGAGCATATAACATTTTTTTTTAATTTCTTTTGATATTTATTGAAACTTGAATTGACAATAATTTTTCAAATCTTAAAACTAAATGTTAAGCTCCATAATTCGATACCATAGGTCCAGATCGGTTTAATAATCGATTTGTAAAACAAAACCTTATTATTGAGGCTGAGTTTTGAGCTTTTATTTATCATCCAATGCAATTGCAGCATTTTTAATTTCACTTGTAATTTTTTACAATCAATATAAGCTTACCATGTTAGTCTTCTATCCAAATACATTCCCTGGTATTTTACTTCATTTGATTGCGGAATGAGTACATTGTTTAATTTGACTGGGGGACACATTTCTATTCTGAGAGAGAAGGTTACCTGTACACATTTATTTGCCATTTTGCCAACCATTCTTCGAGGAGATTAAAATGTTTTGACAAGTTACGAAATGCTTCCAGATGATCGATGTGTGTATTTAGAATTGCCGTGTCATCAGCGAAGGTTTTAACCAAATGATTTTGAAATAACGGAAGGTCAGCAGTATAAATCAAGTACAGGAACGGACCAAGTACACGGCACTGTGGAACTCCAGCATTTATCTCAAATTCCTCTGAGATAGATGAATTAAATTTTATTTGAAATTTGCGATGTGTTAAGTATGAATTGAAAAGTTTGTGGGTGTTCTCTGGAAGCGAGTGGATAATTTTATATAGTAGACCTTTATGCCATACCTTATCAAAGGCCTGTGTAATGTCCAGAAATACTGCGGCGCAGTATTTTTTGTTCTGAAAGGCCTCATGAATTGCCTTGGCTATTCTGTGGGCTTGCTCGATAAGTTCCATGTTTCTTTCGGAATCCTAACTGGTGATGTGGAATTAGGGTTCGCTTTGTACCAGTGGGAGAGATTTTTGTACGCAATATTTTCTCGAAAATTTTAGAGAACTGGGGCAAGAGACTTCATGGCTTAAAAAAAAATAAATATGTGGCACTTAAAGCCCAAAGGGCTCATTGGCCGAGCTTCTCTTCTATTACTGTTGTGCGTCTTAAATTTTGGACAGTATTAGAATGGACCTACGTATTTTAGCCGGTTCCGAACGGCAGAACACTTGTGACATCACTTTTTCTGAGCTTTGTCACAGAGTTCTTTTTAGAAGCTTTTTCATGGCAAGTTGTTACTGTCGGAAGAATTGCCAATTGCTTGCCGACAGGTGGGTACCATTCGAAAGAAAAATCTTTTCGATATAAAATTTGTTATGCATCAGCCGGGTATTGAACCACGACCTACAGATCAGAAGGCGAACACACTAACCACTGAGCTACGGCACCCATGGCTTAGGAATCATTTTAATCATGGATATTTTCCATTCTTGAGCGTAGTATCCGAGCGAGAGTATGCTGTTGAAAATTATTAAAATGAGGATTATTGTGCTGTCAGGTGGTGTTTTTATCATTTTGCCAGTAATTTGGTCATGTCCAGAGGCCTTTTTTGGATTCACATTGGAAATGGCATCCTTCAGTTCGGGGAAACTTATATTAGGCGGGTCGATTACATTCGTTGAAGAACAGACATATGGTTCAAAGTCAATAACCTGGGGATATGGTTGAAAGACATTTTTTAGATGATGTGCCAAAACAGGTCCTTTCTCTTCGTCGCGTTTATGAATTGTTGGTTCAAATTGTGTTGGAGTATTAAATTTCTTTGCTGCTCTCCATAAGGAATAGTAATATTATTACTACAGTAATAGTAGTAATAGTAACACATAACATATTTAGAAAACGGCAAAATTAATCGGCAAAGTCAAATAATATATAAGAGGCATACTACATATATACGTAAAGGTGTAACCCACATATGCAATTTACATGTGTTAGGTACACATATAAAATACAAGATTGGAAGTAGTAAATAGAGAAAAAATACAAAACATTTGTTGCATAGCAATCACATAAATCAGACAATAAAAAAAAAACTTCGGATTTTTTTTATCACTATATGTATATGTAACATAATCAGTTTAAGTATACAGCAAACTTGTTCAAAAAATCTGCCACTGCCAATATGTATGTAACAATTTTACATATGCTTCAAAGATGTTGTCCATCACTCAAATACTATGTCTTTTATATTATTTCATATGACTCTAAAATAGCAAACTATAAACCAAACAACGAAAAGCAAAAAAAAAAAGAGGTATAGAATTCTAAATATCTTTATCTGACTTCCAAAAGAAAGGCAAGTTATCGATTCATTTGTTTTGCTTTTATTCCAGCCATTGTAAAAATTTTACTTGAAATATCTTGAGGGTTTAACCAATTTCAATGATTACTGCCCCCGTGTGTCTATTTTAAATGGGCTCCAAGACTACTACTAAATTAACTTAACTTAAAATAAATAAATGAAAAACATTAACCTTGATTTCAGGTTCTGAGACCACTATTGACTTATTTGAAATTTAATTTTTATCGTAATTTATCGTGATGCAAAATGTAGTTGTAGTGCAAATGTGGATCAAACCCCATGGTCATCAATGCCTAAAAGAGATTTTTACTAATCCTTAATAACTGGATAGTTTAAAAACAACCCATAACACTTGCATTACGTTAACGAATGAAAAAAAAAAACATTGTGTGACTTTTGCTACATTTTCCCGCTTGGTGGTGGTATACAGTATGTACTTATTGTGATACACAAATGCGAGAAATTGAAATTCAATTCAAAATATTGTGATGAGGAGCGCAACGATATACAAAGCAACATAAAACCAATATACTTTATACAATTATTTTCATAATACAGTCGAGTGGGTGAAAATATCGACACAGACTTTAACAATTAGTGTAATATATCAATTAAGTATGCACTTCTGATATTAAGCTCTTAAAAGAATTGAAGACAATTTTTTAACAATCATCAAAATTAAAGCATAATATTGCTTTCTTGTAATATAAGGGAGCGTCAATCGTCTCTGATAGTTAGATATACAACGGCTCAATTAGTGTTTCAACTGGGAAGTGTTTATTTGCAGAGTAATGCTAAATCGATCAGTTGAAAACGAAAATATGATTTGTTTCTGGAATTAATTACAAAACTCATCTAACTCCTTGGAATTAATCCAACCTCTCGTAACTGGGTAACCTATTCCATATGGTTGGCGTTTTTCACTGTCGTCTTAGGTTACTTTTGAAGCTTCTTTTGAAAATTGTTTTGATTCGCATTGTAGATATACCGAAGAGTACTCGGCGAATACACTGTAACACTTCTCCCAGTCATCTCTTCATTACGGTTTATAGAAAAAAGTATACATACGATGTATGCCTTTATATGATATTCCTTATGTTCTATGACTGAATATTCCTTACTTTTTTGAAGTATTGAGTATTTTCGCCCTGCCGTTTCTGTTCTAGACGCTACCGCAGAGAAAGACGCCGCCTACAGAAAAACTCTACGTGCAGGCGCAACGCGAGCGGTTAAGGAGCGGTACAGAGAGAAAAGGATTACAGAGAGAAGTCTTTTCAGGCGCAAGAAAAGAGAACAAGAAAGACGCGAGTGTGAGGAGATAGAGATGTGTACCGACAAGAATGAGACTCGAAAATTCTTCGAAAAGATCAAGCGCCTACGTGGCGGTTTAAACCCCGGAGCCTCTTCTTGTCGTGATGGAAATGGGAGTCTGGTTACAGTTGTCCAGAGTGTACTGAGCCTATGGAGGGAACACTTCTCCACGTTACTGAATGGCGATGCTACGAACAATTCCGCCAGTGGAGGAGTTTGCCCGATAACCCCAATTACAGATGATGGTGTTGATGTTCCACCACCCGACTATGACGAGGTTGAAACGGCCATTTTAAGGCTGAAGAACAACAAAGCTGCAGGTGCTGATGGCCTGCCTGCCGAGTTGTTTAAGACCGGAGGCGATGAGCTGCTCACCCGCATGCACCAGCTCATAAGCAGAATATGGTCGGATGAAAGCATGCCTGATGATTGGAGGCTCAGTGTTCTCTGTCCTGTACATAAAAAAGGAGACCCCACAATTTGCGCCAACTACAAACAACCGTGGAATAAGTCTCCTGAGCATCGCATACAAGGTTCTATCGAGCATGCTGTGTGAAAGGTTGAAGCCTATGCTCAACAACTTGATCGGACCTTATCAGTGTGGCTTCAGACCTGGTAAATCCACCATCGACCAAATTTTCACACTGGAGAAGACCCAAGAAAAACAGATCGACACACACCACCTATTTGTTGATTATAAAGCCGCTTTCGACAGTCCGGTAAGGGATTACCTCTACGCAACAATGTCTGAGTTCGGTATTCCTGCAAAGCTCATTCGACTTTGTAGAATGACACTGCATAACTCCCGTTGTGCAGTGAAAATTGGGAAGGACCTCTCTGCACCGTTTAATACCGAACGGGGTTTCAGACAAGGTGATTCGTTATCGTGCGACTTCTTCAATCTTATTATGGAGAAAATAATACGAGCTGCTGATCTACGACATAATGGCACTATCGTCAACAAAAGTGTCATGCTGTTAGCGTATGCCGACGATATTGACATAATCGGCATGAACACGCGAGCAGTCAGTGCAGCATTCTCAGAGTTGGAAAGAGAGTCGCGTCGGATGGGTCTTACGGTGAACGAGGGCAAGGCGAAGTATCTAGTGTCAACAAACAAAGAGTCCCGGCGTCTTGGACATCACGTCACTGTTGACAACTACGCTTTTGAAGTAGTAAGGGACTTTGTCTATCTTGGAACCAGCAGTAACAACAGTAACGACGTCAGCTTGGAGATCATGCGTAGGATAACTCTTGCTAACAGGTGTTACTTTAGACTGAGTAAGCAATTGAGAAGTCGAGCCCTCTCTCGAAGAACGAAAACTACACTCTACAAGTCTCTCATAATGCCTGTCCTAACATATGGCGCTGAAGCCTGGACAATTTCCTCCTCAGATGAGCGAATGCTTGGAGTTTTCGAGAGAAAAGTCCTACGCAGGATCTTTGGACCTATTTGCGTTGGTAGCGAGTACCGAATAAGGTACAACCATGATCTGTACGAGCTGTATGCCGATATTGACATAGTAAAGCGCATCGAAATCGAGCGGCTGCGCTGGCTAGGTCATGTCGAGCGAATGGAAGAACACGCTCCAGCGAAGAAGGTGTTATATTCGAAACCCGCTGGAGGTAGACGCAAAAGAGGAAGACCTAACCGCCGGTGGAAATACCAAGTACTGAAGAACCTGACGGCTATTGGAATTTCTAACTGACGCCAGCTAGCGAAGAACAGAGATGGCTGGCGAAGCGTGTTATATTCGGCCTAAAACGTTATTCGGTTGTTATGGCAACATAAATAAGTAAGTAGTTTCTGTTCTAGTAGCCACTACCTGATTGCTTTAGCTACAAATACATTAGGTCACTTGACTGTCGCCAATGACAAATGTTAAAATAATTAAACTGGTACATGGTATCCGAAGAGAGAACTAGTCACTGGAGAACTAGTCACTGATTAAAAGAAATAATCAAAGTACGTTGCTTGACTAAGTCCGTTTCACTGCAGGGTTAAAATTCATGTACATTTTTATATCTTTTTCAATTTCATATATATTTCTATACTTACGACAATACCTTGCACACTGAGGGGAAGCTGAGGAGGTGCTATATATCACAGACAGTTTGTGAAAGACCATTGGTATTCTCATAACTATAAATGCAATTGCAATAGCTTTGTTCACACCTACAAATACTAATGTTATCCTTTCTTTGAAATTTTTCATCGATACAATTTTCCTGCTACCATCCTCCATATATAATATATTTTTATTGTTTCTCACAACTGCTGAGTGTCCTTTTATATTTTATTGGTATTACAACAAATACACGCACATACTTGCGTACAAACCTCTACCTATATGTATACAGACATACGTATTTATTTCTTTGTCCCCCATTTTTATATTGCCATAAGTTATGTAATAATATTTGTGTATGTGTCGTGTGTTTTTGTAGTGCCATGCAGTGTTTTTATGCTATCGTTGTGAAACTCATAATCTATGCTTTAGCACATATATAGAATACAAACATTATTGGATACCCTTAGGTGCTACTTTTCTTCAAATCAGATTCAATAGATTTCTTTTTCCATATTTTTATTGCATTTAAAACGCACCTTTATACAAATAAGGATTTTAGAAGCAATTCGAGTGCCTTAATAACATATCCGTTGCTATTCGCAGACATCTATCAACTCGACTCGACTAATTACGGGATTATTAACAGGGCACTGTAGGCTGAATTATCACCTAACAAAACTGGAAATTTTCTCTGATGCTCTCTGCAGATTCTGCAGGGAAGAGGATGAGACCGCACAACATGTGTTAGGAACTTGTCCTGCACTGATGCACAAGTGAAGGAAATACCTGGGAGGTTTCATCATACCCGGGGATGAACTTAGACTCTGTGAAGTAGGACCAACACTAAAATTCATCGAGGGAACTGGGCTAAGAGACACACTCTAGCTCTGCGAAAGGGGCACAAAAGATCTTATAGGTGGCTGTGCAACATCCCCCCAACGATAATAATAAAATTCAACATTTTCTGACAAATTTTAAGCAAAAAAACAAAATTATTTTAAAAGATTGAAATAGATAGATAGAAACGAAACCTATTTTGAAGGTTTAGGCTAGGTTTAGGTTATCTTGGCTACCCTCTCTCTGAGAGGATACACTTCGGCCAGAAAGACACATTGTGAAACCACCGAGCTTCTCTTCCAATACTGTTGTGAGTGCTAAATTTGGACAGCATTAGAAGCGACCTACTTATATTATCCGGTTCCGAACGGCAAAACCCTTGTAACATTACTTTAACTTAGTTTTGTCACACATCATTTTTGGCAAATTGTTACTACCGTTCGAAAGAAAAATTTTTTTGATGTTAAGTTGACTTACAGATCAGAAGGCCAACGCACTAACCACTGAACTACGGCCTATTTTGAAGAAGTCTAAACAATTTTAAAGATATTTTCAGTTTTATTTAATCGGCTCGAAACTTATTTCTCTGGTATGATGAACATATTGTAATTTATATATATCATTAAGCTGTACTGCATAAAAAAAATCGAAAACTAAGTATATTTGAATGAGGGAAGTACTTATAAATGTAACGACATGTCGGAGGAACGGTCATGAGATGGACTGGATCGGATAACTTGGAGTGGCATCTACTATATGGCACAAAAATGTCGATACCCACTTTTTGCTTTGTTTGCAAAATATTTATATGATCTTTACATGATTTTATTTGATTATATCAGCTTTCCTATTGGATGCTAATACAAATTTTTATGTAATTTCAACTTTTCTTTTTTTTTCCCCCGGCTTTGTTCATCTTTTCCAAACTTATTTTACTGGAATAATTTACTAAAATGTTTACCAATCTCCTAAGCACAAATATATGAAAAGGTGATATACTTTTAAAGTGCATTCAAAGTGTTAATATATGACTGCAAAATGACAATTTTCGTATGTATGCACGTGAACAGAAATAATCACGCTCAAATTCATTCGTCGTATGGAATAGTAGTAGTAGAAGGACGATTGGAAATAAGAGTGTTGTATATTTCTGATAAGTTGCACAAATGCACAGGGTTGATGCTGTCATATCATCGTTCCATATATAACGTAAATGTGTGAATGTGTAATATATCCAAATATGTGCCGAATTGATTGTTTCTATCCACAAGAGAACAATTCAATCTGATCCTATCAACTAAAACGGAAAAGGGCTGCTTGCTCACATCCTATCACAAGCAAATGCGTGTTTCCATATTGATTTGATTAATTTGCGCTCTTGTTGTAACAGTCGGAGCTACCTTAAGAAGAGAAAAAGAAGAAAAAAAAAAAAACAAAAACGATTAATTCCGATATCCTTTTATTTCTGTTAGTCTATATTCGCACAAATCCTTGCATGCCTTAAAGTAATATTTGTATGCAGCCATTCCCACTGCTACAACTGCTGCTTCTGCCAGTCTATCCTCTTTATAATAAAAATATTATTTCTTATTTATGGCTACATTTCTTTGTTACGACATTGAAGTGGAGTGAGTAGCTCTTTATGATCTTTGACTTAAAACTCAGTGGTATACTCGTACATGTACGTACATACTCGTATATCTTCATAATCCAACTGATATCGTTAACCTTTACAATAAACATTAAAATAAATGTCCAAATATTTATATATGCTGCGTCATATAATATTATGGCATTAACGTTTTGTCACCTATTTGTACATATGAGTATTATATAAGGAAGTATGAGAAGCGCAAAAAAAAAAATAGTAGGTGGGCGTGCAACTTTTTTCTTTCATAATTCTGGTAGGAGAAGACCGATATTCACATGTGAAGGACCTGTTCATATATATTTGGAAATTTTGTACAAGTGTCTGTGTACGAAAGTAACTAAATAATTCAAGAGAATTTATTTAAGTTATTAAAATTTTCTTTCGTTAAGCAACTACCTCCAATACAATTCGGAAATAACAAAAAAATTTTTAACCGCCATAACTTACAAACTATTCAGCGTAGAACAACCACATTTAAGGTGTGTATTTAGTATTTAGTATTGTAGGAGCAACTAGACTCCCAAGAAATGGACCAGCCATGCCCACTGTTTATAGTAGCCCGCATACCAAATGACTGAATATCTTTTAAATTGAAATAGCTGTAACTTCTTCAATATTCTGTCTAGAGCAATCATAATAAATACTTATATTAATAAGGTAGTCGGAAATAATCTGTCAAAAAATCAGCATGCCACGCTCACCCATTTATGTGGCTCCCATACAAAGTCGAGGAAATAACGTAGAACAACCACATTTAGCAAAACTGTTATCTGTTTTCACCAGACTTAGAGCTGTTTCATATGAATGTTCTTTTCTAAACCCTGATTGATGTTGTATAATTATTTGATTATTTTCTAAGAATTTCACTAATTGATTCCTTATCCCTGTTTCTAACATTTATTCATCCCATGGTAATGTATTTATGGGTCTAATTTCTTCGGGTTTTAATGTGTTCTTAACCTTTTGTATTGGGACCATTGCAGATATTTTCCATAAATCTGATACCTCGCCACTTATAATGCTACTGTTTACAATATCTGCATAAAAATAAGCAGTATATTCCATAGAATCTTTAATGACACCTTCAGAAATCAATTTGTTTCCATCTATTTTGTGTTTGAATTATTTCTTTACTTACTTACTTATGTGGCCATAACAACCGAATATCGATTTAGGCCGAAAATAACATGCTTCGCCAGCCATCTCTGTTCTTTGCTAGCTGGCGCCAGTTAGAAATTCCAAGCGCCGTCAGGTTCTCCAGTACTTGGTCTTTCCACCGGAGATTTGGTCTTCCTCTTCTGCGTCGTCCTCCAGCGGGTTCCGAATATAACACCTTCTTAGCTGGAGCGTGTTCTTCCATTCGCTCGACATGATCTAGCCGGCAGTAACAATTTGCCAAAAAAAAAAAAAAATGCTTGTTAAAAGAGCTCTGTGACGAAACTAAGTTAAAATGATGTCACAAGGGTTCTGCAGTTCGGAATCGGCTAATATAAGTAGGTCCCTTTTAATGCTGTCAAAATTTAACACGCACAACAGTATTGGAAGAGAAGCTCAGTGGCATCACGATGGGCCTTTCTGGCCTAAGTGTGTCCTCTCAGAGAGGGGCAACCACATAACAATATCAAACCATTTAATTTTATTTTAGATACTGTATTGCTGCTATTGGTCATATTTGCTGCTTGTTTTAAACTTTTCTACATTAGCTTGCTTGCATTTCTGTTGGTAATAATATTGTTTTCCATATACTTAGCTTTTTTACTTTTTATAAGTTATTTATATTGGTTTTCAGCACTTTCATACCTATTCTAATTTCCAGTTAGTTTAGATGGTTTGAGGAGGTCATTTTTATGTTAATTAAGTTCTAATAATTGGTGGTCATACCATTTATTCATTAGCTTAATATGTACCGCTTTTTGAAAAGTTGAATTACCCATTATTAACCAGGTTTATTTTATTGCTAATGTTAAGTATAGTAACGTCGTTGAAGTTATAAAAGATTCTCAGCATTTTAGTTTTCCCATGAGATAATTTTTTAGTAGTTCTCATTTTATAAGTTCTATTTGTATTAATGTGAAATTCGTTTGTTTGATGATCCAATATTTTAGACTCTTTCATTCTTTCACATCATCTATTGTAGTCTATTACTGTATGCTGATCCTACATTCATGTTTATGTTAAAATCACCAATTAGAATATTCAACGCATAAGCTATTTCAGTAGCTAGGTATATCATTTAAATAGTCTAGAAAATCACTATCATTTTGCCATTTTTTATCACCATTTTTATACCCTGCATAATGCAATATGCATGGTATATTCATTTCGGTCAGATGTTTGTGTCCACTTGAAGGAATCTCCGGAGATATAGACATGGATATATATTCGTGATCAGCGTCGATTAAATTTTCGATTTAACGATGTCCGTCCGTCCGTCCGTCAGTCCGTCCGTCCGTCTGTCTGTCACCTGGCTGGTTCGCACGATAACTTGAGTAAATATTGAGCTATTTCGATGAAATTTGGCATAAGTAATCTATGATCCAAGGGTACGGAGGGGATTGATATTGGGCATGATCGGTCAATAACCACGCCCACACCAAGCATTCAAAGCGACTAACCTCGAAATTTTCAAAATCTTTAACTTGCTATAACTCACATAATATACGACTTGGGACAACAATATTTTGCACATAGAGTTATATTATACTACTATATAACCTCGCCAAAAGTGGGTGAGCCACGCCTACTTTCTAGTGTAGCTCCCATACAAAGTGTCTGTACTTCTTTTAAATTGAAACTGCTGTAACTTCTACAATCTTCTGTCTAGAATAACCATAATTGACACTTAGATTAACACGGCAGTCGGAAATAATATGGCAGAAAATCAGTGTGCCACGCCCACTCCTTTTTGGGTCTCCCATACAAAGTTGCCGAATTTAAAAAAAATGTTACCGGTTATAACTTGCAAACTATTCAGCGTAGAATAACGAGATTTAAGGTGTGAATTAGTATTGTACGAGCAACTAGGCTCACAGAAAATGGGCGCACCACGCCCAGTGTTTATCGTAGCCCCCATACAAATTTTAAATTGAAACAGCTGTAACTTCGGCAATCTTCTGTCTAGAATAACCATAATTGACACTTAAATTAATATCGTAGTCGGCAAAAATCTGGCAGAAAATCAGTGTGCCACGCCCACTCCTTCATGGGTCTCCCATACAAAGTCGAGTGAATTAAACTAAAATTTTAAGCTCCATAGCTTACAAACCATTTAGCCTAGGACAACGAGACTTAGGGTATGGATTAGTATTATACGAGCAACTAGGCTCACAGAAAATGGGCGCACCACGCCCAGTGTTTATCGTAGCCCCCATACAAATTTTAAATTGAAACAGCTGTAACTTAGGCAATCTTATGTCTACAATAACCATATTTGACACTTAAATTAATATCGTAGTCGGAAATAATCTGGCGAAAAATCTGCGTACCACGCCCACTTCTTATTGGGGCTCCCATACAAAGTTGAGGAAATTAAACAAAAATGTTAACCACCATAACTTAGAAACTATTCAACGTAGGACACCAAATTTAAGGTGTGGATTAACATTGAAAAATTAATTGGATTTACTAGAAAGTGGTAAGCCACGCCCACTTTTTATATAGCTCCCATACTAAGCCTCGGAATTATCTTAAAATCCTTTTACTTCGTCAAAGTCAACCATATTTCGGGTGTAAATTAGTAGTATATGCAAAAATTGTTTCTCGAAAAGTGGAAATAAAAGAAAAGTTGGATATTCGATTAAACTTTTTATATACAAATCTACATATGCAGGGTATAGTTTGGTCGGCCCCAGCCGACTGTAAGGAGATTTTTAAGTCTTATAATAGCACACCATATGATTTTATTTATGCTATACAATTATTATATATAACTTTGTATTTTATACTTTATGATTACATATACCATTTTGCTTCTGAATGCATTCAATTATTCGGGTGCTGCTTGGTTTGTTAGTTAGTCCAATTCTCTTTCGTTTGTTTTGATCATGTGCTTCTTCAACTTCATATTCCGTTCCAATCCTATCTACAACTTTCTCTTGCACTTTTTCATATACTTCTCCATTTTTTCATTCCACTATGACAGCTCCATTATTTATCTCTTTAACACTGTTTACCAAACCTTCCGTAGGCTGTATTACTGTTACGAATGCTCTTTTTGTTTTATTACTTTTCTTCTTTTTACTTTTCGGTTTACTGACAATTGTGTTTTCTTGATTTTTTACCATTTGTGAAAATGAACTTTGATGATTTTCTTTATTAAAAATATTGTTCGCACATAACTCTCTACTTTTTTCGTTGTTGTTGTTAATGTCTTTAGATATATCATTTAATAATTGATTTTTCATTTCATTAATTTTACTTTCCATACCATTTTCAATCATTTTGCATACAACATATATCAAATCCTCTTTTATTTTATTCAATGTACTTATCATTATTTCTTCAATTATCTCGTTCATATCATTTCGTTTTTAATTCTTTCTGTCAAGTGGTTTATTTCAATAAATTTTGTATTTGTATTAGCCAAATGCACTGATTATGGAACCATTTTAAATTTAAATTTTCATTTAAAAGTTCCAAATCCGCTCTCTTACCGTTACTACGCTTTAGACAAAAGGAATGTCCACATTAACCATAACATCTCATTACATCATTACATCAGGACCTTCAGGGGCCAAAATGGACCGCAGAGGAGGCCGCCAAGTATATGGTGGTGACTGGAAATGTTGACGACGACCCAAGCAGACGTCAAAAATGGAAGATTTCGCCGCAGGAGGATAGGGCAGTTGGCAATATTTTTTTTAAATTACCTTAAGAAGAGCACAAAAAAACCTACCGATCATGGACATGGTTCTTGCTCGTTTCCCAGCTGATCGTTGTTACGTCTTCATTGCTGTAATTATATATCAAGTAAGCATTTAATTGTAATTTTGCAATCATACAACACCTAATTTTACCTGAACATTTACCAGCGTTTAACTTATAGCAAGGTGTCCTCAAATCACATCTGTTATCTCCATTTACCCACGGCTCCTGAATGAGGACAAAGTCTGCCTGATCTTACGCCAGACGTTTCAGAAGCGAGCCCTGAACCAGAGGACGTGTACCCATTACTTCATTACCCCAGCACGCTGAATAGCAGCCAATCGCTGACTATGGCTGTCGCGGAGGTTGTCATGATGCCAGAGACGGACGTAATCTGCTGCACTGCAGCTCCAGCTGTACGTACTATGCTACTCAGACCAGAGATACTGGCCTTTGTACAGGCACTTTCGAACTCTGAAAAACCGCTGCTCTTACTACGGAACGCGAAGTTCGTTCCGATTTTTTCGAAGAAGAACCGGACTCCTTATTTAATTTGTTTTTAAATTTGTTAAATATATATTGGACCCACGAGTGTTGGAGAAAGAATGACCGCCTGCGCAAAGCCCCTAACTACGCAGTAAACTCACGTTAAAGACTAGGCTATTTGAGAAAGCCGCCCAACCAGCTAGGCTGATCCTCGGCACGGGTCGCATGACATCTTGATGAAGTCTCTTACCCCCAACCATGATAAGAATATGTTGAAGGATGCTGTACTATTGAGGAGTAACAAACACCTCATCACTATGTCCTTATCTTAGCTAGATACCACTTGGCAACGAACAGGCTTGAACTGTGCTTTCTATTACCTTCTTTCTATTATTATTGAACTTAGCGCAACGATGCGAGTTTCTAAGGCAGAATCACTGCTGGATGCTTAAAAAAAAGTGGACATGAACCTCAACACGATAGTCATACATATATGTAACTTCAGTCAATACTACAGACAACTGCAATGCGTTGGTCATATTTCGCCACAGTAGATACATTAAGTAGTTTTTCCACAGTATTATGTATGTGAATTTATAGAGGAGTAGAAAAAAATGTATAATTGAGTAGTATATATATGTAATATATATTAGAGTGGTTACGAAAATTAATTATTCCATATTTTTAAGTTTCCCATGAAAAAAAGGACCTAATTTTGTTATTAGAACAAAATTAACTTTTAGGAATCCCAATACCAACTCACATCTAAAATTTGGAGGTAAATATCAGATAAAATGTGTCCAATTGACTGTCACGCTGTGACATTGGATTCGGGCCATATTATACAAATATTTTGTAGAAGCTACAGGAATGGTAAGGAAGTAGTGTCCATTACTTCCCTATTGTGTGCCTGTCCTACATTATATATGTAGCACAAATAAGACTTAGGTCACTTTTGAACTGATTATGTTGCGCTGGATCAAAATGTTCCGCAAAATTACAAAAACAACAACAAAAAGGCCTTTTTATTAAGAAAAATACCTGAAAATATGTTGGACATTTTTTTTTATTGCTATTTTAGAAAATTTTTGTTTCCTCCTGCAAAATTCTGTTAATCTGCCTTATGGCCATTTTATTTTCAAATGACGATATTCAGATAAATACCAAAGTTTTGATACCCTAAGATTGAGCGTACCAAAATAATTTTAATTTTATCTATACTCGCCTAATGTATGTATGTAGTATTTCTCCCTATTACTCGCTATTTAACAAAAAATTGCACAGAAGAATATGGAAAAAATGAGAAAATTAAGTTGAACTTTTATTGGATTATTTAGTTTATACCGCTACAGAAGCTTTAATAAAGTTTTAAAATTTAATGGATCACAAAGTAATATTGAGTTAATGCAGTATAGTACCTACAATAGTTCAGTATTTACTTACCTTTTAATAAATACTAGAAGTTTACTAGTAAATCTATTTAAGAATTTACTCTGATATGGTAATATTAAATAGCTTATGCTGTACTATAACATAGTAGTATACTACACTTTAACAAGTATAGTAATTAGCAATAGCTTTAAGTGTTAAAAATGCAAAAACAATCAAAAAATCACAAAACACACAAAATCACAAAAAAATCCACAAATAGCTGTATTTGTGGATATTTATATGCAATACAATGGCATGAATGAAAAATTTATGTAAATCTCAGCTTATTCCAAACACCCAAACACTTATTGCAATAAACGAAGAGTGCAGCAACACGCTCAGTAATTTTGTTTCAGTTGTTATGTCCGCCCAATGAAAGCAACACGAATGAATTAGATAGATCGAAGGCTGCTGTGTGAGTGTAAGTAAGGCCACCATGTGCATGCAGTGTATTAAAACAGAAGAAATAAGAGTTTCTTAAATAAATATTTTATCCACTGTATACGCCAGTAAAAAGCCAAACGTAGCTTAATGCGTTTTAAATAATTCATGTCTATTTAGGTTATTCATGGAGTAATTTCTATCCTTCTCTCTCACTCCTAAACTCCCACTGTAATCTAACACTAACTAACACTATTATACGATTTACAATTTAATTTTAATTTTATTTTCTTTCGTGGAATAAAAATAAAAAACTCATATCATTTCCATTAGATGAAATTTTACTAAATATGCATACTCGTTCATTTTGTTTGTTTTATTACAGTTCCAGCCATGATTAGAATTCAAGGCCAATTAGATGGTGCAGCAATTGGCCAGAACATAACATTGGAATGCCAGTAAGAAGCATATACAAAGTATATAAACTATTGGATGAAAAATGACACAACCATAGTACCCGGCAGTGTTGCCGGTTTAACCTTTTTGAGGCTAGAACTATCTGTTTTATACCCTGCATGTTATATTTATTTCGGTCAGATGTTTGTAACCATTTAAAAGAATCTCCGGAGATATAGAAAAGCATATATATTCCTAATCATCGTAGCTTAAATTTACGATTTAACTATGTGTGTCCGTCCATCCGTCCATCCATCTGCCTTTCACCTGGTTGGTTTGCGCGATAACTTGAACAAATATTGAGCTATTTTGACGAAATTTGGCATAAGTAATCTATGATCTAAGGGTACGGAGGGGATTGATATTGGGTATGATCGGTCAATAGCCACGCACACACAAAGCATTCAAAGCGACTAACGTCGGAATTTTCAAAATCTTTAATTTGCTATAACTCACTTAATATACCATGTGGGACAACAATATTTGGCACATAGAAATGGGCTCGCCATGCTTACTCTTTATAGTAGCTCCCATACAAAGCGTATGTACTTTATTTAAATTGAAACAACTGTAACTTCTGCAATCTTCTGTCTAGAATTACCATAACTGACACTTAGATTAATATGATAGTCGGAAATAATCTGGAAAAAAATCAGCGTGCCACGCCCACTTCTTATTATGGTTCCCATACAAAGTCGAGAGAATTAAACAAAAACGTTCAAGGGCACCGCGTTGAAAGTTATTTAAATAGAATTAAATATTTCATTTTTTCACACTCTTAAGAGTTCACTTGTGCGTATTACGTATATTGTAAATTTATATGTACGATAGTTGATATTGAGTATGATATTGTAAAATTTTGTTTGTATTGTTTTAAAAATCATCCATATATCATACAAATCATATGTTGGAATGCAATATCCTTGGTACAAGTGTTTTAATTAAAACAAGCCAAACAAACAAAAAATCGATGGATGGGGGTCACATTGGTAAGCTATTATCAATTGTGTCCTTTGCAATCATTTCCTTTTAGCACTTTACCAATTCAGAAATTCAGCTGAATAAGTGAAAGGAAATGACATTGCCATAGTGGCTGATGAAGACCAAAAAGCCATGCAAACATCTTTTTGAAACTGAATCGTACAGTTGTCAATTGTAATTCGATGTGATACAATGCAATTTTATCGATGAGATCGACTTCAATGTATTATAAATATTTTTTTGTCTCTGACAACTTTGTAAGGTGATGGAAATGGTAAGCTTAACAGCAATCAAAGACAGCGGTGAAGTTTATATGTACAAGCAAACATATTCCTACAATGTAGTTGCTGTTGTTGCTACTTTTTTTTTTTTTTTTTTTTTTTTTTTTTTACAAGTTTTTTTATTGAATCTTTCTAAAATTACTTAGAAACTAACAATATGTAATCAAATCTTACAAACTAAATAAAATTATGTGATATTCCCAACGTTCCATCACAATTTGTTGACTCACGAGGTATAGCAATTTCACAGCATATTCAGTGTGTCTTTTCTTTTTAATCGACGATGCCCCGTGCTCAGCAACAATTGCCTAGCAAGGGGATTCGGATGACTGTGTAATTTTTGAATGTAGCTTCTGCAAGACATTGCAACTTCCTCAGAAATTGTGGGTACATTTAAATCTCGATGGATGTTAACGTTCCTCATATACCAAGGCGTGTTTACAATAATTCGCAGACACTTGGATTGTATTCGCTGCAATTTTTCGATATTTGAGGGAGATGCTGTGCCCCAAAACTGAATACCATAAGTCCAGATTGGCTTCAGGATTGCTTTATATAATAGCACTTTGTATTCGAGATTCAACTTTGATCTTTTGTGTAACAGCCACCATAACTGATTAATTTTAAGCTTGATCTGAGTTTTCTTTGCCTCTATGTGATTTTTCCAGGTCAGCCTTCTGTCGAGGTGAATACCCAAGTACTTTGTTGAGGAACATTGTGGAACTGATTGGCCATTAATTTTAAGTGGGGGACATGTATCTGGCCTTAGCGTGAAGGTTACATGTACGCTCTTTGATTCATTGACTTTTATACGCCATTTTGCTAGCCAGATTTCGAGAGAATCGATATGAGTCTGCAGGAGTTTAGTAGCTTCTATGGGGTTAGAGCGAGAGCACAATATTGCCGTATCATCTGCAAAGGTCGATATAAATGTATGGTTATTGCTGGGCATATCTGTAGTGTATAAGAGATACAGTAAGGGGCCCAAAACGCTTCCTTGAGGAACGCCAGCGTGAATATCCAATGGATTTGTTGTGTAATCCTTGTGATGTACCAGAAATTGTCTTTTCGTGAGGTAGCTACTAAGCAATGAGGAGACATTTGCAGGCAGTAATAGTTTGAGTTTGTAAATAAGGCCGTCGTGCCATACTTTATCGAAAGCTTGAGTGATATCAAGAAAGACAGCTGAGCAATACTTTTTTTCTTCAAAAGTGTTCCTTATCAGAGTTACAATGCGGTGGACTTGTTCTATTGTGCCGTGCTGTTTTCTAAATCCAAACTGATGTTGAGGAATCAGTTGGTTGAGATTAATAAATGGAGTTATATTCATGACAAGTAGCTTTTCGAATACTTTAGAAAGTAGAGGCAGGAGGCTGATAGGTCTGTACGATGCAACTTTTGTAGGGTCTTTCCCTGGTTTTGCTATCATAATAATTTTTGAAGTTTTCCAGCATTTGGGATAGTGTTTAATACGAAGGATAGCATTGAAAATGTGCATGAGATGAATTACTGAAGCCGGAGGTAGCTCTTTTATCATTTTACCGGTAATTTTATCTGGACCAGGTGATTTTTTTGGGTTTAAATCTTTATAAATTGCTTTGAATATGTCCTTTTTTTTAATTTTGAGCGTTATTGAGCAAGGTTGAGAAGTTAATATTGGTAATGAGGACTGTGAAGAGGGTGGATTGGGTGTAAACACACTTTTTAGGTGGTTTGCAAAAGCCAAACCCTTCTCACAGTTGCTTCTAGCCCAATTACCGTCACTCAAACGGATGGGGGAATCAGTGAGAATTGGCCGATTTGAGTTTTTTGCTGATTTCCACAAAGAGTAGTCTGACGCTTCACCAGGTGTTAATTTCGCTATGTGCTCTTCTAACTCTTTGTTGTTTTTATTTTTTAAGGCTTGCTTTAACTTTCGAGTGCAGTGCTGTAGCTGTGTTTTCAGATTCGGTGATCTGAATTCTTGCCATTGTCTTCGGAGTCTTCTTTTCTGTCTTACTAGCAATTCAATATCGGCTGGTGTGTATGGGCTATAGTTTGATTGCTTGCATACCTTTGTGCAGGTGGCTGAGCTGAGAGCTAATGAGAGCAGCTGGTTGAATTTTTCGAGTGCTGAGTCTACATCGTGTCCATTTCTTAATACAGTACTCAGAGGAAGATGGGAATTTATATATTTCTTGAATTTTAACCAGTCTATTTTCTTTCTAACGCAATTACCTTGGGGGCTTGGTGATTTTATAGATATTACCGTGGGTGAGTGGTCAGATGATAGATCATAATTACACTCTGTGGAGATATTTTCCATCTGCAAACCTTTGGCGACTCCAAAGTCGATGAGATCGGGTATTTTCCCGATCTTTGCTACTTGCTTCCCGAGTTGTTGCTACTTGTCTGAAGTTAATTTTTTTATTATATATTTTTGCATCTGTGCATTTACGTAAAGACAATGCCTTTAAATGACATTTTCTTTAAATGACGTCATGGTGACAATATCCCCATCAAAATATAATATACATTGATGAAATAAAAAATGCCATTCTACTTCTTCGGCTTAAAAGTCTGAAAACGCGCATTCGCAGAAAATATATCGATCGAGTATTTCAGCTTTTTTCCTTTTTTACGGTGGAGTTTACGATTTAAAAAAAAAAACAAAAAGAGATAAAAATATAATTCAAAAGATGTAGTCTATTGGTATGAAAGATAATTTTTACCAAAAAACGGACGAGTTCGAAAATTGTCTGAATCAGATTCAAAAAAATATTTAGATTTAGATTTAAACAAAGAGTGAGTATATTTTAAAATGAGTCATACCGGATAAAACTTTGTCTACCTTCTGTAGAAAAGTATATTTTTTCAGAAGTATGTAAAGTAGTGGGTGCCGTAGCTCAGTGGTTAGTGTGTTGGCCTTCTGATCTGTAGGTCGTGGTTCAATCCCCGGCTGATTTAATATCGTAAAGATTTTATCTTTCGAACGGTGCCCACCTGTCGGCAATCAATTGGCAATTCTTCCGACAGTAACAACTTGCCATGAAAGAGCTTCTAAAAGAACTTTGTAACAAAGCTCAGAAAAAGTGATGTCACAAGAGTTCTGCCATTCGGAACCGGCTAAAATAAGTAGGTCCCTTCTAATACTGTCCAAAATTTAACACGCACAACAGTAATGGAAAAGAAGCTCGGCCAATGAGCCCTTCAGGGCTTTAAGTGCCACATATTTATTTATTTTTTATGTAAAGTATGTCTTTCTGTCATATAGTAGGAGGGTACCAGATGTAAAAATTAAAGTTTTTAAAGACAGTAAGTTTGACTTGAGGAAGGCTGTGATCAATGTTGATAGCCTCCTTTATGGAAAAAGTGTTACGAAATTGAAAATGTATCCGCGGTTTCAATAGAAGGAAGGAAATAGTTATAGTATCGCTGATATTCACATGTCTACATGAGGTCTTCGAAGATCCTAACACTGTTTTGTTTTTGGGTATTTGAATATACTCACGCCGCATACAAACCAACTACTGCTATGATAAACAAATGCAAAGGTTCGTAAGATTACGTGTTTGAAGCGTAAGATTCGAAATGAAATTTAAAACATTTTCATGTAGACAATCAAATAAAGATATATTATATATAACAAAATAGATACAAAAGATCTAGCGTGTATATGACACCTATTACATATGTGTAATATGCGTAGAGATGGAAACAATAAAATTGGAATGTTGTTAGAGTAACAATGTAAAAGGATAGTATGTATACGCGTATATTAGCAACTTACAGGCAGCAATTGCAGCAAATATCATCTGGCAGCTAGCAGAAGTGCTATATATGTAATTACGTACAAGTATGAGAGTGTGTTATATGAATACTCACACATTGATTATGTCGTACTCATATATACGATATAGTATGTGAGTGAATGTAATTTTATTCCTTAAAGACTACGTTTGAGTTTCTTTATAATTATGACGGTATTGAAGTTGATAAACAAGTACACCACTGATAATAGCAAATATATGTGTAAGTAATACAATAAGAATGGAATAATGAAAATCATGTTAAATATTTTATTGTCAAGAATGACGTAGCATTTGTGGTAGAAAGACAATAGTCTTTGAAATCAAAGTGAGTAATTATATGGAGTACGTGTCTTAGGAGAACACAATACATATAAGACGCTTCCAAACTACAATTCATCATGGAACTATTCTATTAAGTGTTGTTACTTCATATGATATTCGCAATTATTAAAGTTCTTCATGTAGCCATAATATTTTTCCCTTTGGAGATATTTATAAGACTCGTACCGTCGGTTACCTTCAATTGTGAATGTTATACGCAAAAAAAAACCAAATTTTTCACAAAATCCTTCTCACTTCCAATGTATGAACACTTCAGCGAATTATGAAATTATTATTGTATTTTATGACATTTTAATATTCGTGCATTTATTGTTACTACAACTCTTCAGTTAATCATGTACAATGACAAGATAAAAACTGATTCAACAGATTACATTAATCTTCTTTAAAAAACTTAAGACCGGTGAAAATTTTAAGTATTGTAATTTATATCAAATTAAGCGAAGCGTAGATATATGAATTTTATTTAATAACATACGTTTTAATTAACAATGACAATGAAAATGGCAAATAGCGGACAAACAAAATGAGTGAATTACAGACCTCGGGTAAATGTTGGTCGGCCAAAATATATGCAAATACAACAATAATAAAGTATTTCACAGACACATCCACACATATATACATAAACACATTCATAGATAGACAAATTGTAATGAAGCAACTCATAAGCCCTCCCGCACTGATAACTGCCAACTCATTAATTATTCAATGGGGACGCCGACGGTGGTCAGAGAGTCGTCAGTCAGTCAGTTAGTCTAAGACGAATGTGATTCGGTGTTGATGTTTTTGCTTTTTTTTTATGCTACGCACAAGAGCAAAGGCATATCTACATAACAGCTTGACGTTTAACTTCCATGTAAGCAAGTGTAAATCGTAACCATTTTATGATCACTTACTCCTCTTTGTTTTGCCACTCTCCATAGTAAGCAGCTTTTTACCACAGTATCATCATCATTGGTATATTTATCATCAGTATCCTTGTCATCAATATCTTTATCACCATCATCACAAAGCACATTAAACATTTTTTTTTAACAAACGTAGAGAATCTCAATTGACTTATTGACAGTATATGACCAAATAGAATGTTGGTAAAGATGCATGTTTACCTCCTCGGTGAAGTGGGAAGCCGTTTTTCTTGGTCTTGATGCACACACCAGCAAACAGTGAATAATATTTTAAGACAGTTTTGCACTTACATACTCATATATGTAAATTCATATGTGTTTCTTGGAAAAAGGTTGTAATGGAATTGTAAATAAAAATCAATGTAAAAACGAATAAATCTATTGTCACTATATATATATATATATATATATATATATATATATATATATATATACATACATATATATATATATATATATATATATATATGTATATATATATATATATATATATATATATATATATATATATATATATATATATATATATATATATATAAGTATATATATATATATGTATATATTGGGAGCGGAAATTAAAAATGCGGGATTTACAACAGATGGCGTAGTTCGGGATATAAGCATCAGACAATACTGAAACTATATTCATGTCATAACCTCATTCCATAGCTTTCATTTTCAGTATGTGTCATTTGGCCGGAGTGTAAACAACATAGTTTTTTTTGGCTCTCAATATGTCAAGTTTTGTGCCCACAAAACAGCATTTGCGGGAAGTTTTGATTTACTTCTTTAATTTGGAGAAAAGTGCAGCTGAATCGCATCGATTACTCTCCGAAGCTTATCCGGAGTGTGCTCTTTCAGTTTCAACATGCGAGAGGTTGTTTGAGCGTTTCAGAAGTGGTGATTTTGATGTGGAAGACAAAGAACGTCCAGGACAGCCGAAGAAGTTCGAAGATGCTGAATTGGAGGCATTACTCGATGAGGACTCGTGTCAAACGCAAGAAGAACTTGCCAAATTGTTCGAAGTTACACGCCAAGCTATTTCCCATCGACTGATGCTATTGGGAATGATTCAAAAGCAACGAAATTGGGTACCGTACGAGTTAAAGCCGAGAGACGTCGAAAGGCGATTTTTCACTTGCGAACAGCTGCTCCAAAGGCAACAAAGGAAAGGTTTTTTGCGTCGCATCGTTACTGGTGATGAAAAGTGGATCCACTACGACAATCCCAAGAGAATAAATTCAGCGGCACTTTTCTCCAAATTAAAGAAGTAAATCAAAACTTCCCGCAAATGCTGTTTTGCGTTCCCAATATATACATATATACATATATATATATATATATATATATATATATATATATATATATATATATATATATATATATATATACATATATATATACATATATACATATATATACAGTATAATCTCGTTAATCCGGACAATTAAAAACCAAGCCTTGTCCGAAATATCGAAATGTCCGGATTACCGAGATACAAGAATGGCTCGAAAAATTTACTACTGAAATAAAGCACAACATATTTTTAATATTTTAAAATTTTATTTTTTATGATTTATACACATTTTTAATGTTTTTCAAAGAAATTTGTAATTTTTTCTTGACGAAGTTTTGTGTCATTTTTGTTCTTGTGTGCAATATCTCTTAGGCTGACTAGTTTCAAAATATCGCCAGCAGCGAAATCTTGCTCTTCTGCATATTTAATGCACGTGTTAAAGGCAGATATAGCTTGAGAGTGTAGAGTTTTTGGTTCTTCGTTTTCATCATCATTGTTTGGATCTTGGCTTTCATGAGTACTGCTGTCTAGATCGTTTTCTTCAATTTGATTATCCGCGTCGTCATTCAGCCACTCATCAATCTCGTCATCGAAATATACGTCTGGTGCTATTTCAACTAATAAGTCATTTATTTCAGCTGAGTTATTGGGGCGTAACATTGCAAGAGGGAGGTCATCATCTGAATCCCATCCATCGTCATACAAAATTTTGTTGAAACATTTCTTAAGGATAACTTCACCCACCGTATCCCATGCGTTTGCTGTCAAAAAAGCAACGTCCTTCAAGGAAAACTTCTTTAAAGAATCCCTAAGGCTGTTTTCTGAACTGGACAAAATATGCGATAAAAAGCTTTTGCGATAATTCATTTTCAAAATTCGAATCGCATTCTGATCCATAGGCTGGATAAGAGCCGTGCAGTTTGGTGGCAAAAATATAACGCATATGTCCTTATCGAGGTCTGCTAACGATTGAGGGTAGCAGGTCGCATTGTCTAGCAGTAGAAGTGCTTTGCATGGCAAATTTTTTTCTTTTAGGTATCGTTTTACTTGTTTGACAAAAGAGTTTTTAAACCAGGTCTTAAACAATAGCTCAGTCATCCAAGCATTTTTGGTGTTAGCGTATTCTAACGGTAGCTTCACTTTTTTAAACGCCCTTGGATTTTTAGCTTTTCCGATCATCAGCAATTTCAGTCTATGCTCTCCCGTTGCATTGCAGCAAACCATAAGGGTGACCCTTTCTTTACCAATTTTACGTCCTGGAGCGGATTTCTCAGTATGCAACGCAAGCGTTTTTTCTGGCATCTTCCTCCAAAATAAAGTTTCATCTGCATTATATACTTGAGAATATGTAATGCCCATTTCTGAAATTTTTCTGCGTAGTTTTTCAATGAAAGGTTGTACAGCAGTTGGGTCGTTGGATAGTTTCTCGCCAGATATTTTAAGAAATTTTATTCCATATCGTGAACGGAAATTATTAAGCCATAAATGGCCATAAATTCAACGTTTGGTCCGTATATTTCGGTACAGAATAATTTAGCTTTTTCTTTAATGATCTCAGAGGAAATTGGTGCATTTTGTTGCATTCTGTTTACAAACCAATTGTACAAACGTTCTTCCATCAGTTGGTATTCAGCAGATCGAATAGTTTTGCGTTTACCAAGGCCGCTTTCTGTCTTAGCAATGTAACTGAATAAAAACATAAATAAATACAAATTAATGACTTTTGTATTCGAAACCACTTCACAGACTTACTTATCAATCTTTAAACCATTTAATTTTATGTCAGAAATTGTAGATTTGCCTACATTGTACTCCACTGCCAGTTGACGAAGTGTCTTTCCCCTATTTAACTTGTTCAGAATTTCTTTTTTCTGGTCAATTGTTAAAAAAGTACGTTTTTTCTTCACTATTGGTGGCATTTTTAATGTTTAATGTAATAAACTTTAATAACTAACACCACTTGTTAACACAATTTTCTTCAACTTTTTATTGCACCTGTCTGAGAACAAACACATTTCCTGTTTTCCATAGAAATCGGCTGTTTACTTATTCAAACATATTCAAATAAAAAAGGGGCTTCCCCGTAAAAAAAACAGCAGAAGAAAAAAGCTTAAAAGACAAAGAAAAAATAAATGTCCGGATTATTGAGGTAAGCGAAAAAGCAGGGTGTCCGGATTACAGAGTCAACAATGGAAAGCAATCCGGTGTCCGGATTACCGCGTTGTCCGGATTAGCAAGTGTCCGAATTATCGAGATTGTACTGTATATATATATATATATATATACACGGTGTCCAATAAGTTTTAATAAAAATGTTTTTCGCTATATTAAGGCAAGTTGACGAAATGAATGGAAAAATTTTATCCAAATGAGTTGTCTTATACATTTTGAAAAATTATAAAAGGTTTTTATTTATTACGCCCCCCTTTGCTTTTTTTACTAAGCCCAATCTCTTTTCAAAAGAGTCGCATGCGGCACGTACATGATTCATGGGCATTTCCTCCCATATCTTTTGTAAAGTTTTACGTAGCTGCCCCAAATTTCTTATTTTATAGTCGTTGAGCTTTGCTGTTATATATCCCCATGCGAAGAAATCCATAGGATTAAGATCAGGGCTGCTTGGTGGCCACTCATCCTTCCTCAAAAAATCAGCCAAATTCTCTTCTCATCAGTCTTGACAAATTTTTGCAGTATGTGATGGCGCTCCGTCTTGTTGAAAACAATAGTAGTCGTCACCAAACAAGTGTTTGCAAGCAGGGAGGACTACTGACTTCAAAATGTGCTCTTTGTAGTACACAGCATTTACTTTGACCCCTTTTTCAATAAAAACAAGCGGCAATTTACCCCTCTTGCAAAATCCGCCCCAAACCATGATCGAGAGAGCACTCTGATATCTGGGGACAAATAATTCTGATTCAGGAACATCCTCCAATGAAACAGCCCATACTCGGTCGTTCTGTGCATTATGCGATTGCTGCAACACGAAAAGTTTTTCATCAGAAAATACGAACTCGTCGCCACCGTGCCAAGCCTGAATACTGCTGACTCTTTCAGCTCTCTTGTCCTTTGAAGAAATGGAAACGCCGTGAATTTTTTGTTTTTTGTACGGCTTAAGTCCAACATCTTTTTTTAAAAGCAAATGAGCAGATGACTTGCTTATTTTTAAAGAGGCAGCTATTTTTCTCACGGAGCGGCACCTTTTTCGTCGAATTTGCTCTCTTACAATTTTGATATTGCTCTTCGTCCGGGCAGTGCATGGACGGCCACTTTTCGGTCGATTTTCAGTAGACCCAGTTTCCTTAAATCGTTTTATGGTCTTATAAACAAAATCGCACTTGATTCCACCTTGTTTCAATGATTTGAAAATTGCATATGGCTTTATGCCTCGCAAAAATTGATTAATAATTACTACGCGCACGTTCTTCATCGTTTTTATTTAACTCAACTACAGCTGAAATGAAATGAATTCTATGACACGCTGCTCAGAAATCTAACGGGATTTCATATATATCAAAATAAAAACATACGCCTACTTTCTGTTATTTAAAATTAACGGAAAACATATTTATTAAAACTTATTGGACACCGTGTATATATATATATATATATATATATATATATATATATATACATATATATATATATATATATATATATATACATATATATATATATATATATATATATATACATATATATATACACATATATACATATATATATATACATATATATATATATATATATATATATATATATATATATATATATATATATATATTGGGTGATCCAAGTAGACATACGTGTTTCAATAACCTTTTTTTGACAAATCACGTGTGAGTCGTGTCATGCTGTCATATTATTTTTGTTTAGTATTGTTTGGCATTTCATCGTGGAAAGACTGAATAACGTTTACAAATCGTTCAACTTTTTTACGAAAATTCACGTTCTGTGAGGAATGTGTTCCGTGCACTTTGCCCAACTTATGGTCAACATAATCGGCCTACTGAGCGTACTATTCGCAACACCATTACCCATCTTGAGACCCAGCATTCATTATTGGATAATATTCGACCGAATCGACCACGTCCAGCACACAGTGAAGAAAATATAGCAACCGTATATTAGAGTGTACACGAACCCCGTGGAGAGTCGATTCGGCGCCGTTCGCAGCAACTCGAACTGACGTATGGAACGACTTGGCGCATTTTACGTCGAGATCTTAAATTGAAAGCGTACAAAATACAGCTTGTGCAAGAACTGAAGCCGCCCGACCTTCCCAAGCGACATCGCTTCGCTCTATGGGCTCTTGAAAAGTTCCAAGAAGATCCGACTTTTCGAGCCAAATTTTGTTCAGCGATGAGGCCCATTTCTGTCTCAATGGGTATGTAAAGAAGCAAAATTGCCGCATTTGGGACGAAGAGCAACCTGAAGAGATTCAACAGCTGCCACTTCATCCAGAAAAAACAAAGGTTTGGTGTGGCTTGTGGGCCGGTGGAATCATCGGTCCATATTTCTTCAAAAATGATGCCGGTGAGAACGTAACCGTCAATGGCGGCCGTTATCGTCCCATGATATCCGACTATTTGATGCCTGAAATTGGAGCTCGTGATCTCGGCGACATTTGGTTTCAACAGATGGCGCCACTTCCCACATATCGCATCAATCAATGGATTTATTGAGAGACACTTCGGTGAGCAGATAATTTCACGTTTTGGACCGGTCGATCCTGGCCACCAAGATCCTGTGATATCACACCGTTAAACTTTTTCCTGTGGGGATATGTAAAGTCTAAAGTTTACGCGGATAAACCCGCTTCGATTCAGGTCTTGGAGCAAAACATCACGCATGTCATTCGCCAATTACCAGTCGATATGCTCGAACGAGTCATCGAAAATTGGACTCAACGGATGGACCATCTGAGACGTAGCCGCGGCCAACATTTGAAAAACATAATCTTCAAAAAATAAATGCCAAAGAGTGTTCTTTCAAATGATAATAAACATTCCCCATTCAATTTGCATTTTCTGTGTTTTTTTCTTTAAAAAAGTAGGGAACCTCGAAATGGGTCACGCTTATATATATATATATATATATATATATATATATATATATATATATATATATATATATATATATATATATATATATATATATATATATATATATGTATATATATGTATATATATGTATATATATATATATATATATATATATATATATACATATATATATATATATATATATATATATATATATACATATATATATATATATATATATATATTTTTATTCTGATTGGTATAAATGCATTCATGCATTTACACTTTCATACATAGCTTTCTCGCACACTTCACCACCCACCCTTGCACGAATATGTATGCATGTATATGCATATATAGTAAAACACAAATGTTTACATATTCAATTATTCATTCCTTTAATGCGTTTTTGTGTAAAATTAAAACAAGAAAAGAGACCTGTGCGAGAAAGAGAGGGATTGAGAGAAAGAGAGGGAAAGAGCAAACAAGGTGAGACAGGTATCACGTATGTATATTTAAATATATTTGACTGTTGTACAAATAGTAGTGGCGTAGAATTGTGCAGTTGCACACACAATCGGTAATAAAATGGTACAAGCAACATGTTAACAATGAAAACCACTGCCACAAAACGTAGCGCATAATATTATTATTTGAATTTAAGCAATTGCAATAACAGCAATACAAGAGAATAACTTCGCTGCAACTTTGACGCTAGGACAAAATATTCCATCTTTTTAAAATGCAATTTCATAATAAAGTTTAAAAAATTATTGAAGCAAAACTTCAATAATGGGTGGGTGGGTGCCGTAGCTCAGTGGTTAGTGTGTTCGCCTTCTGATCTGTAGTTGGTGGTTCAATCCTCGGCTGATGCATAACAAATTTAATATCGATAAGATTTTTCTTTCGAACGGTACCCACCTGTCGGCAAGCAATTGGCAATTCTTCCGACAGTAACAACTTGCCATGAAAAAGCTTCTTAAAGAACTCTGTGACAAAGCTCAGAAAAAGTGATGTCACAAGTGTTCTGCCGTTCGGAACCGGCTAAAATAAGTAGGTCCCTTCTAATATTGTCCAAAATTTAAGACGCACAACAGTAATGGAAGAGAAGCTCGGCCAATGAGCCCTTTGGGGCTTTATGTGGCCAAATATTTATTTTATTTATAAAACTTTCAATCGTTTTTTTACCGAAAATTTGGAGATGAAAAAGCTGTGCGTAAGATGTGTGCCACGTTTGCTCACAATAGAACAAAAACAACGTCGTGAAGATGTTTCTATAGAGTGTTTGGAGATGTTTCACAGTAATAAAGCCGAGTTTTTGCATCGATTCGTAACCATGGATGGGACAAGGGTCCACCACTTCACACTTAAGACAAAGGAGCAGTCAAAACAGTGGACTGAAAGAGGAGAATCGTGTTCAAAGAATGCGAAGACAGTTCCATCTGCAAACAAGGTTATGGCGTTTGTTTTTTGGGATGCACGTGGGATAATTTTTATTGATAATCTTCAAAAAGGTAAAACAATCAACGGCGTGTATGAAGAGGTGGAGTCTGAGGTAGATGGCTATTTTAATGAGCTAGACAGTTCATACTGCAAATAGGGTATCGAAGCTATAGAATTATATATATAATAGAGATCAGTCAACGGCACAAAAAACGAGCATCCCTTGAGACCATGCGACTGAAATAGCAGGAGCTGAAATTCTTTAAAATCAATAACGGTCGCTGATGTTCTTTTTCTTATAGATATATTTGCGCGTACATAGTTAAAGCTTTTGTTTTTTAATTAAAGACGTCGCACAGTGAGGAAATGGAAATTAATTCACACTGGCTCTCTAGTTATGTAATAGTTTTTTTTTCTTAAATAATCATTAAAAATTAAAATAAATATGTGGGACTCACAGTACTCGAAGGACCATTTGGCCGAGCTTCTCTTCCAGTACTGTTGTACACAGAGCTTTTTAGAAGCTCTTCATGGCAAATTTTTACTACCGAAAAAATTGCCAATTGCTTGCCAACAGATGGGTGCAGTTCGGAAAAAAATCTTGCGATTTTAAGGGGGTCTTCTACCTTGTTGGTTCAAAAAATTCGATTTTTTTTTTCAATTTTCCAACCCAGAAGGTGTTAGGAATATACCCTTAAAAGGATATAACTGAAATCTTATTATTTCGAGTTTTTCCGAGCCGTCGAAGACAGTTACGCGTGCTCTTATCGCAGCGCTCTTCGCGACCACCTAAAAGCTGACCCATCACGTTTTTCTAAAGTTATCTAACGTTCTATCGAATACCTGATGTATCTGTATCTATGTAATCTCTGTTATGCATGATAAATTTTTCGGTCCATTCAGTTTGAAAGAAAATTTAACGTCGGAAACATCCCGCTTGTTATATACATGAATATCTTTAAATGCGATTTCCCAAAAGTTGCGTTTTTGTAACTGGTTGACATCATATCTCGAAAACTAATTGATTGATTGATTGAAATTATATATCAAAATTTGTGAAAAACATGTGGCTATCGTCTGACAGATACTTTTTAGATTTTTTTATTTAAACAATTTTTACAGATGTTTTTAACCCCGAAAACATTAAAAAAAAAAATTTTTTTTAAAGTTGCCTGTTCTGCGAAATTTTCAAATTTTGAAAATGCCATCTGTCAAACGATAGCCAAAGTGATAAAAAAATTTAATCATTTTGGTTTTTTTGTTTCAGATGATTTTCATGAGCTAAATCGTGTCAACCATTTGTGTATGCATTTTTTGCAAGGGACACTTCAAGGTCAAGTCACGGTCAAATCGAAGACAGTAAATTTTCAGTAAAATTAGTGTTAAATGTATTTAAATAAACAAGTTGAATGCAACAAACCGCACCTCGATTGCGTTTTTAGTTTTCCTATAACTAATATTCAAAAAACAGTGTCAAAAATGAAGCCACAAGGTAGAAGACCCCCTTAAAGTTGTGCTTCAACCGTAAAAGCCAACGCACTAACCACTGAGCTATGGCACTAACTTAATTAATGATAAGGAAGTAGAAAACTAGTGCAATTAGTGTTATTTGTATGATTTTTTATATCCTAAAAAACAAGAATTTGCTTAAAATCGCTTTTTAACACCTTTTATTTTTTTTAGACAACATTTTATTATACAAATATTATCTGCTTCTTCTAAACCATAATCATATTCACGATCGTAATCATCTTCGCTAGAATTATCATCATCGCTGTCATTATCATCATCATCATCATCGTCTTTATCATTATCGCCACTCTCTATCACTTTCTATCAGGGTAAGCTCTAATATTCTTTCGGGTAAATCCTGTTCAATTTTTTTTGGTAATTTTCTTCTGGTTGATATAACGGTACCAGATCTGGTTAAAAATTTGTTAAATATGTCCTCCTTTGTTTCTTTCCTGCTGCATTTGCAAAAAAAAAATTCTCTCTGAAACTTCTAACATCTCTGTTTCGAGCTTCCTTCGATTCTTAGCCCAAAGTAGCGTCTGTGAGCAAGAGTGATCCTTCGCAATATATCCAGGCTGACGTCATTACTGGTGTCACTGCTGGTTCCAAGATAGATAAAGTCCTTTACTACTTCAAAAGAGTAGTTATTAACACGCTGTGACACGCTGTCCAAGATGCTGGGACTCATTGTGTGTAGAGAAACTCATGCGTTTGAACATGCACAGCGTATTCGATGTTGATTTTTCGTCAATGACATTTTCTTAAATGCGGTTATTTTCCATTATATTGAAATAAGCAATTCGACTTGACATTTTGCTATGAAATATAAATTTTCATATAATGTGAAATGCTTAAAAAAGTGCCAATGTTATATTAAATAAAAGCGTTTTTTTAGTGAATTCGTATACAAATCATGCACTGTCGATTCTACTAATAAATTTCTAATCTGACTTAAGAAACTTTAATACAGTTTTCACTTCGAAGACACATACGACTTTCGTATTATCTCCTGACAGTTCATCTAAAATATTTTGCACATTTCCGTCTGGGAGACAATGCTTAGAACATTACTTTTATTGCTTGTATATTACTGAATTCCAGCAACATGCAATTAACATAATCTAAAGTGAGTGATTCCTATCATATTATGACCTATCTCTTATAAGTTCTCATCTCATAGACTATCATTGAAAATTAAAATTTAAACCAATGAAGGCATCACCATTCCTATTGAGAATATTTTTGTAGTAGTAATTGCAGTAGTAATTTGAAGCATAAGCGTTACAAGTTCATCAATAAAAAGATAGAAAGCAAAAGAAACTTTCGTCAAACCTGTGCCAAAGAAATTACGTAGATGAATGCTTGTTCGTGCGACTTACTTTTTTCCCAGTTAGCTGGGCAGTAGTTAGTTTTACTAGTCGTACTCGCATAGTTAAGCAGAGAAACACATACATACATTTATATGACACATTTACCATCCTTTGTCGGAGTTTTTAACATCACGAATTTTCAATATCCAAGCACGTTTCTCGGCATGAGTTATACTCATTCGATGAGTATTGGCTATTACGTGATTTTGTATCGTTAGAATGGTTTGTGTATCGACACGTAGCCACGCAATCTATGTTGAGTCAAAAAAAAAAAACAGATATAACAAAGATAACGAAATACAAAAGTGAAGTAAAAAAGATGAAGATAAGTGTAAATTATAGTGAGAATGGAGAATGCAAATAACCATAGAATGAATAAAAAAAAATATGTTAGCTGTATCTTCTGATAAATATGAGGCTAAATGAGATTACAATAACATACGTGGTCAATGATTTTTTTTAAACAACGACAGCTAAACATAACGTAAAAATAACAAACCAAAAGTGCTTTATTTACAAGTATATTTTGTTTTGGTTGTGCAAGAGCTAAGGAATTATCATGTTGTTGTTGAGATCGAATTGAATTGAAATATTTAATAGAAGTAGGTCATATATATATTCCTTATCAGAAATTGTTGGGGTGAAAATTATGTCTATCTTAGATGAGTACAAATATGATTTGCAATATTTCATGACAATAGTTTTTGCCTTGAGGATGATTCACGTACCGATGCTGCAAAAGCTACAAAAAAGGTTACGGACGCAGATGACAATCCTAAATGTATAAAAACATGGGTTGCTGGCCAAGATAGTCGAAAAGTGATGTTGCTGCATAACAACGCTCGTCCACATACAGCAAAATCAAGCGAGAAATTTGTTTTCTCCTTAAACTGGGGAGTTCTCCAGAATGCGGCGTATTTTCCAGACTTAGCTCCTTCCGACTACCACTTATTCAGATCATTGCAATCTTATTTAGCTGACCAGCGATTCTCCAAAGTTTAAGAAACTATGTTTTTAATAAAGATGAATTTCATGAAAACATAACAGAATTTATTTGTACACATATTATTATACCCTGCATAATGCAATATGCATGGTATATTCATTTCAGTCAGATGTTCGTGTCCACTTGAAGGAATCTCCGGAGATATAGACATAGATATATATTCGTGGTCAGCGTCGATTAAATTTTCGATTTAACGATGTCCGTCCGTCCGTCCGTCTGTCTGTCACCTGGCTGGTTCGCACGATAACTTGAGTAACTATTGAGCTATTTCGATGAAATTTGGCACAAGTAATCTATGATCCAAGAGTACGGAGGGGATTGATATTGGGCATGATCCGTCAATAACCACGCGCACACCCAGCATTCAAAGCGACTAACCTCGAAATTTTCAAAATCTTTAACTTACTATAACTCACATAATATACCACTTGGGACAACAATATTTGGCACATAGGCTTATATTATACCACTATATAACCTCACCAAAATTGGTTGAGCCACGCCTACTTTTTAGCGTAGCTGTCATACAAAGTGTCTGTACTTCTTTTTAATTGAAACAGCTGTAACTTCTACAATCTTCTGTCTAGGATAACCATAATTGACACTGAGATTAACATGGTAGTCGGAAATAACATGGCTAGTGTTATTTCCGACAGTGTGCCACGCCCACTCCTTTTTGGGTCTCCCATACAAAGTTGCGGAAATTAAAATAAATGTTACCGGTTATAACTTGC